>JADLZK010002065.1:0-242976 GCA_015847255.1 Hyparrhenia diplandra
ATGGGATGACACCCATGACGTGAGGCGTGCCATTGGTCCAACGACCTCGAGGGCGCGGTGCGTTCCATAGTCTCGGTCCACATGCTTTACACGTTTCAAGTCCTTAATCGACAAGGAGGAAATTCTACACCCGAGACTCCATTCTCAATGCAAATTACCCGGCCGGTCTCGATTTCAACACCATATCCCGGTATGGTTCCATCATATAGCATCCTTTCTCATCAAAAAAGCCTCTTTGGGCTATCATAAGGGACTTGTCACATTTGGACTCAAAAGTCTAACTAGTATAGCCAGGCTAAGCGTTCTAGCATTTTAGCAAAACAGGTTATCAAGGTAGATATTGAAATAAACAAGGAATGGTAATGCATCAATTAGGTTATCACTCAACTCCTATCACCTAATGCAAAGCATAAGCAAAGGTGATATAAAGCTTTGTAAAAACACAAGGAAGGTTTAAATGGACGGGGCTTGCCTTGATTGACGAAATATCCCGACTTCGGACTGACGGATCGCAATACTCGAGAACTTCGGGTCAAGAAAAGCCCTCTTGGCGACTTGATCAACAACTTCACAATCTTCTTCGTTCACTATACGAAAAGAATAATGTATGCTTAATATGATGCCATGCATATAAACATGAGGTGCGAGAGTGCACGGAAAGATAAACAACTTGAGTACAACTTTCCTTCACGATAAAGTTACAACCTAACAAAACCAACTTGTTGAACTACTCTACGTGATATCATCACCATTGCCTAAAGAGTTCTCAAGGACCATCTAACAGTGGTGTGGTTTAGGGTTCACAAAACAACCCGAAATCTACCCAAAACCCTAATTTAGAAAGCATTAAACAATTGCTTTTCACATGAAATGATAGGGCATAAATAAATAAATTTTAACTTTCTCAAAACAGGCTCAAAAATTTTGTACAGGTAGGTCATGTCCTAAAACAGTACCAAAATAATTTTTCATGATTTTTGGATAAATAAAATAATTATTAAAAATCAAGGAAGATGCATTTTTCAATTAAAATTTGTATTTTTAAATCATGCCCAAACTATTCAAAATGCAAGTTTCATATTTTTCATAGATAGACATACCCATGGGAAGGCTACACAAAAATTTTCAGAATTTTTGAAGCTATTTTCAATTTTCTATGAATTTTGCAAAGTTTGACACTATTCAAAAAAGAAATTGGATAAAACATTTATAAATGAAAAATGGGTCTTGGGCCGAAATCGGCTGTTATTCTTTGTCACAACCGATTCTTTGTTCGGGGCCTACAATGGAACGATAGCGGGCCCGGCTTTGAAGGAACGGTGTTGGGGGACCCCGGTGTGAACGATTAATGCGGCCCGAGCCTTTGTTCCACGTGCCGAGCTTTAATGCGCTCACCGGCGGCGGTCTTGCAGCGCCTGCCTTGCCAGCGGTGGCCCCGTGTTCGGCGCCGGCGTTGGTCCAAAAAGGAAAACTAATTTCATAAACATGGCCGGGGGGCTCACCAGGGGATCTAGGGACGGGGTTTTTGGTTGGGGAGCAAGGCAAGGGGGGATAGGTCGGCTGGCGCAGCGGCGGACCATTTTTCAAAAAATTTCCAAAAAGTAACCCCCTTAATTTTTTTCAAGATCTACAATTTTCTCAATTGGACCATTTTCAAAAAATCGCCTCTAAATAGGACTTTTTGAAATGCGGTTTCAAAATTTGAAATTTGAATTCAAAATTATTTTTTTAAAACATGTAACAACTGGAAAAACTTTGTACATGACTTTTGTTCCTCTCAACAAGATCTACAAACTAGCTTTTGAAAGTTTTCTCAAATTTTGCATAAATTTTGAAATATAGAAAAGGGGGCAATTAGAGTTTGAATGAAATTCAAAATTACTTTAAAATTTTGAACTAAACTTTGAAAACTCAAAATACCAACTTTGTTCAATTTTGAAAACCCTACAAAAATGCTTTAAAACCATACCCAAATTCTTGATAAATTTTGAATAAATTAAAAGGGAACAAACTAGGGTTTAAGATTAGGGTTTTCCGACAAAGGGGGAATAGTTTTAGAATCGATCTCTCTCGCGTCTTTTCAACCGACATTGCAACCAAGCATAAAATAAACTTATTTTAGTTCAATGCAACACATGGTGGGCTAAACATGGATGCTTTACAATGATCATGATGACATGTCGGGTTTTAGTGTATATAACACGAGGGGTGTTACATAATTAGGCGTGGGCCCGCCACTACCGCTAGATAGCCTAGATGAGGTGGCGCATGAATCGCCGGCTAGCGGCGACTCTATTAATCTTGCTCTTATCTTCACGGGGTTGCCCGGTTTCCCTGTTTACTTAATTTTAGTTGCCACAACGACTGCGGCCTCGGCAATCGCGATGGCCCGATTCCAACGGAAGGCGACTTCTTCTCGGTATTTGGATCGACGAAACTGCCTCCACTTGGGTTCTCGGCGACCTTCTTCTACCTCGGCAGCGGCATCAACAATATCCCGGTTGTCGGAATGTTTGTCTTCGACGCTCGGCCGACCCTCTCTTAGCCGGCGCTTTGCGCGGCGGTCCATCCGGTGCAGCGTCTTTGGCGCCCTGCGTTTACCCCCGGCGGCGGTCGTTATTCTTTACGTCTTAGTCATCGCTATTGTCTTCTATTCTGGTCTCGGACCTCGTTGTATTACGGTTCTCCGTGGAGGACTTCAATGTATCTTGGCTGCTTAATATATAATATATGTGTCTTTGTCAAAAAAAAAAAAAAAAAAACTGAGGCCGCTCGGTGCGGCTGGGCGAAGCTGGCGGCCGGTTGGCCTAAAATCCTTCTTTGCTGCCGCTGAATCTTTTGGCGATATGAAAAAATTCTACGATTTTAGAAAATAATTTTTGGGAACTCTAAGAGATGCTCTAACTATTTGATTGATTGATAGGAGTACTCGACACTCTGACAAGAGCGGAGAAGCACGAACAAAGACATGTCAATGACTCGTGGGCCGCCTAAGAACATGGGCCCACTTGTCGGTGTTTTTCAACTTTCTGTTGAGATTCCCGTTTCCTCTTTCCACGTCCGCCTGTCCATCTCCTTCCTTCATTCCGTCACTCCACGGGAGATATAACTTTTTAGCATTATAGCGGATGGCCACTCTCGAGATAGCACTTTAGTGGTTGTCACTAATTTTTTAACACCCTCCAACTACAAATCCATACTTTTTTAGCACTTTTGCTGATTTGGCACGCCACCTCACCACTCCACGCTGGATCCGGTTGCAAAATGACGGGGATGCCCCTATCCGTTGCCCGTTCCGTAAAAAAGACGAGGCGGCACGTGACCGCGACTCCATCCGCCCCAGCTCCTTTTTCGCGCCGCGGCCCAGGCGGCAGCGGGTGCGGGAGCCGCCGCCGCCCTGGGTCCCTGCCCGCGCCCCCAAGCCATCCGCCGCCCCAAGCCTCCACGCCGCCCTAAGCCCCCGCCTCCCCCAAGCCCCTAGCCTCCCGCAGCCGGCCATCTTCTTCTCTTCTTTCCGTCATCGTCGCCAGGCTGCCTCCGCCCGCCCCGCGTAGCACCGCCACGGCGCGACCGATCAATTGACCGCGCCAGCTTCTCCACCGCATCCTTGCGGCTCCTTGAAACGCCCTGCGCAGCCCGCCTCGCACCGCCCGTGCCGCCTTGACGCGGCAGGACACCCATGTTGCCCGCCCGGTTGCGCCGCCACCGCCCAGCGTCTCGCCTACGCTCCGTCCCCCGCTCAACGAGAGCGAGCATCGTGACTGTGGTGGCTGATGCCCACGTCTATGCCCTTTGTATCCCCAGTTTTTCGCTAGCGTCGCGGGAAGCCGAGCCGCGGCCCGCGAGCTCGGCCGCCGTCCGTCCGTCATAGCCGCGTGCTTGAGGGAGCAGATTTAGGTTCGAATGGGGTGTGGTTTTTGGGTCGCTTGAGTGTGCTGGTGAGGTTGGTACGCTTCGTCGTCGCCCGGAGATACCTCCGTGGGCCGGTTTAAATCTTATTTATGCTGTGTGTCCGCCTTGGCCGCCGGCGATGGTGCCGCCGTGCCCTAGGTGTTGGGGTTGGGGTGCCGCGGGATCTGCGGGGTCGAGTGGAGTGCTCTAGTCAAGCCCGGTCAGTGAGTCCGCACCGCCCGTGAAATCGCCCGGTCAAAACCCGGCATCGGCCGCGGTCGGCGATGGAGCGCCGTGGCTGCGACAGGGGCATAGGCGTTTTTTACGGAACGGTGGAACAGTAGAACGGGATGGCAAGGGCATAGAGCGTCTTTTGCAAGCGAGGAGCCAACGTGGAGAGGAGAGGTGGCTTGCCACATAGACCAAAGTGTTAAAAATATATTGGTTTTACACAAACAGTGCTAAAAAATTAGCGGCAACCGGTAAGGTGCTATATGGAGAGTGAACATTCGCCATAATGCTAAAAAGTTATACCTCCCTCACTCCACTCGGTCTGCTGCTCCCTGCCCCTGCTCCAGTCCTCGGCCGCCGCTTCTCTTGCTGCCCATCCCTCACCTCTTTCTCCAACTCCACGCTCCTGGGATCGGCTTCTCTCCTCCGTGGCAACTGACCGCTCGAACTAGCGAGCCGTGCGTCGCTGGTCCCCCTCGCCGGGAATCGGGCGATCACCGCTGCAGCCGCCGCATGTAAGGTGAAGGCGGCCACCCGTCAAGGCTTCTATTCTAAGTTCGTATTGTGTTACTGGTGTGCCCGCAACCTCTTACATTTGAGATTTCCCGTCATTCTTGCCTGGCAGTGTCGACGCCCGCGGCGTGTTCGACGGAATGCCTCTGGGGGGAGACGGGAAAGTTGGACGAGGGAGCTTCTGCAGAGGTCGGGGATGACCGCATTAGCAGTTAGCACGCTGCCCGACGCCCTCTTGAACCACATCCTCTCATTCCTGCCAGCGGAGGAGGCTGTGAGCACGTGTCTGCTGGCCCGGCGCTGGCGCCAACTCTGGAAGTTCACCGCAGGCCTGCGCTTCGGGTGCCTTTTTGAGCATGATCATAAGTCTGTTCGCGAGGTCCAGAAGTTTGTGGACCATTTCCTCCTCCTTCGTGGATGTTCGCCTCTCGAAACATGTGAGCTCACGATTGGTGGCTTCAGGGGAGGATGATGATGTGTCCCGTGTGAACCTCTGGTTCCGGCATGCTGTCATGTGCAAAGTTTGGGTGCTCATGCTCCACGTCTATGGGAACACTTATGATGACCCCTGGCTTGAGCTTGATGACCTGCCTCTTGTCTCAAAGACCCTGACGAGGCTAGAACTTTGTGGTGTCAAGTGTCATGCTAGTCTCCTCAATTTCTCAAGCTGCCCAGCGTTGGAAAATCTACATTTTGATTACTGTGATCTCTCATCAGCCAAGAAGATCTCATCTGAGTCCATAAAAGTCTCAACATCATAGGTTCCACTTTAGGTGTTGATTCCCGTGTTCGAATTTCTGCCCCAAATCTGGTTTCACTGCAACTAGTCGACGTTTGGGACAATACTCCCATCCTTGAGATCATGCCAGCATTAACAAGGGCATTTGTTCGAATAGGCAACGGCTGTGAAGACCGCTGCAGTAAAATATTGCATCCATATGAAGATTGTAATTGTGAGTCTCGTGAAAGTTCTGACAGCATTGGTGATCAAAGTAACAATTGTGTGCTTCTGGAAGGTTTATCAGAAGCTAGGAGTCTGGTGTTGATTTCTAGACCTGATGTGGTATGCTTGCACCTTATCTTAGTTACATCGTAGCTTTATTAGTCATCCTAATTTCTGCACCGTTATTATTTATCTTAAATCCATAGTATTGTTTACATAGCTGCTGGACATTAATAGCTGATGATTAGAATGACCTTTGCTTTGTCCTTTTTATTTTTTGCTTGCATTGCCATTGACTTATCTTTTATGTGTGTACCTTGTCCAGTTTATTTTTAAAAGAAATTTCTAGACATGACGTGGCATACTTCCACCTTATCTCAGTTACTTCATAGCTTTATTAATCGTCCTCCTTATTTATGCAGCATTTTTTTTTTTTTCCTTAAATCCACCAGATTATTTACTTACTTGCTGGACATTGGTAGCTGTTGGTTAGAATGGCCTTTGCTTTTTGCTTTTTCCTTGCATTGTCACCAACTTACTATATCTTTTATGTTTGTGTCTTGTCCAGTTTATTTTCAAAAGGGATTTGAGATGGTGCCCTATGCTTTACAAGTTAAGGGCTTTGTTGCTCAATGATTACTGGTGTGCACCTAAAAGCTGGATAACGAGCCAGCTCGACTTCGGCTCGGCTCGGCTCGTTATGGCTCGTTAGGATAACGAGCTAGCTCGGCTCGGCTCATTATCTTAACGAGCCAAAAGTCCAGCTCGGCTCGGCTCGATAAAAGTTCGAGCTGGCTCGTTAAGCTCGCGAGCCAAGGACAAAAAATATCCAAAATATAATATTTGTATTTATCTAAAATTTAAAAATTATAATAATATAAAAAATAATACATCTAGGAACCTTAGATTGAAAAAAACTTAATATGTGCTAACATATGTAATGCACGACATAATGTAATACAAAACAAATATAGATTTTGCCGCTTTTTTTTTCCTTGTATGTATAGCTCGTTTGGCTCACGGCGGCTCGCGAGCTAACTTCGAGTTGGCTCGATATAGCTAACGAGCTAAAATCTTGGCTCGACTCGGCTCATTAGTCTAACGAGCCGAGCCGAGTCGTCGAGCCGAGCCAGCCACGAGCCGAGCGAGCTAACGAGCTTCGAGTTTTCCGTCCAGCTTTATGTGCACCTGATGACACCCATGCATTAGCTTGTATTCTTGAACACGCACCAAATTTAGAGAAGCTCACTCTTCAACTCTTTTCTAAGGTACATACTACATTAATTGGCTACTCCTGTATTTTAGATTTGTTACACTTATTGATCTTACAATATTTTATCTTGTTCACTGCAGGGGCCTAAACATAAAGTTGAAATGGAAGGAAGCTTCAGTTCAGTGGTGCAATCAGCAGCAATTTCAAAATACCTTAAAATAATTGAAATCAAGTGTGAAGTGGTTGATGAGAGAGTTGTCAAAGTTCTGAAATTCCTGTGCACATTTAACATACGTAAGTCAACTTGAACTTGCTTCAATATTTCTGACATTTTCAGCAACCTTCATTTTCATGAAAGAATGTTGGCAGTGTAAACGTGATAAAAATAAAAGTAATTATAAAATCTTACGACCTAGGATACAAATCATAGAGAAATGAAATCCCTGCACTACCCTAATACAAAGATATGCAGCTCTCCATGCTGCATGTTCGAGAGAAGAATCCGTGCACTAGCCTGGACATTTTGATGTGAGGTGACATCCAAAAGCAGTACACATAATTATTTTCACTGAATTCGATTGCACCGACAATAGAACGGTTTGTTCAGTTCTTAAATAGTTTTGAATGCTTGACTTGTTGATTAGTTTGTAATGGACACAAATGACTGAATTTTGTTGTTTTGACTATATGTCACCTTGTCTGTTAGTTCGAATTGCATCTCCAATGTTTGCATTGAATTATTCTAGGTAACGTAAATGCTGACATTTTGTCTTGCACCCTCACGTTTTCTGGAAGGTTTGCCCCCTTCAGGCATCATCTTATTACAAATATTAGCATGATACCTTTACACTGAAGCTTTTTCTTTGGCCCTCTTTATTTTTGATTGAAAATACCCTTAGATTTTATCTTCTTTGGATAGATCAAACTCTGATGCATTCTGAAAACTTGTGTGTCGAGCACTCTTTTTATCGTTATAAGTGAAAAGCTTGTAGCATATCATGGTTGGAAAACGGTATCAAAGAAATCAATGTTTTGGTTCATCGTCAGATTATTTGAACATGCTCTTCAGATTGTGATGGATGTCCCTCTTCTCGTGGCTTCTGTCTTTCTATACTTCTTTCATGTAGCCTTTCTTTTCACTATTTCTAGCTTTTCCTGCTGTCTGTTCCTTGGGATTTTGTTGCTCTTTGTACAGATGTGTTACCTTTTTTCACATGAAATAAATTTTACAGCAACAGGTGTGTCCGTGCTTTATTTTCTTCAAAACCCAATTTAAGGGTTTCCAACACATCAAATTATCTGTCAAATAACTGAATTCTTCTACAGATTACATCCTACTCTGAACTTGCTGTGCCTATCTTTTCCTTACAGGTTTTAGTTTCTGATTTCACATGTGAGGAAATATTTGGGCTGTCGTTTGATCTACTGTTTGCTCAATATTATGAAATACTAGGCAAATGTTCGGTACAACATTTGTGGGTAATCTTGTGTCTTGTTAGTGCTAGGGTTCGATTTTGTGAACATGTAGAGCTGTAGCATAAATTGATCAGAACTTGTGTTATTTAAGTTGGATCTGACATGTTATGTCACGTTGAGCTGATAGCATAGTTTATTCAATTCTCTCTGTTATGTCACGTTATTTCCTTTGTGCTCAGTTTATGAGGATTTGTAGCTAGAGTACATGGAATCCAATCACCACGGATCTAGCGGCGACGAATCTAAAGGAATATACAATTTTCATGGAGTTCAAGAACTAAACTGTCATTGTTCAGGAACACCTAGCTGTAAGAACTAAACTGTCATTGTTCAGGAATATAAAATTTTCATGGCGGCAGATTGTAACTAGAGTTCAGGAACACCTAGCTGTAAGAACTAAACTATCACTGTTAATATATCACTTGTTGCGCCAAATTAAAAAAGAGTTACTTGTGGTAATTAGCTGCTCCGTTTATGTAGCTGGACATGTAAGTTTGATCAGGCGAAGCACAGTGTCACACGCCCAACGTGGACCGTATAACCCGGGGCGGAGAAAACAGACCAACTCGGGCCCATGGAGGAGGAGCCACCACCGCAAGGGAGCCCACATGCCCTAGGGCATGCGCCGGGAGGAGGAGGAGGGCGCCACGGCCGTCGCCGCCGCCATTCTTTCGCATTTGTCTCATTGTCTAGTTACTATAATCGAGTCCAAGTCGGTTAGGAAAGAGTCTCTAAGATAGGAAAAGAGAATCAATTGCGAACACATGGTTGATTTAGGTCACATGTGTTTAGTTTTATGATTGAGTGATTGTCAACGATCAACATTTTACCTCTATTTTCTTTTATCTTTTTATGCTTCGGCTATGTTCACCGGCACACGTGGAGTGTGTCGAAGACGTATCTCTTGGTTCGTGTTGTACGGGTGTGGAGCTTTCGGAGATGGTAGCCGACGGCGAGGTGAAGGGGCCAAGGAGGGCGTTAGGGCCGACGGACGGCGGGAGGTGAAGGACGGGCGTGAGGCTTGGACCGAGGGACCGGAGCGCGGGCGGGCTAGCCATGGTGGCCGACACAGGGGACATCGACGAATGCAAGGGCGTGGCGGGACGTGTCGATCGGGTCAAGACGACGAGCGTGCAAGCGGAAGCGGGGAGCTCGGGGCGACTTGGCGACTTTCGGGCGGTCAAGACGGCGGTGACACGTGTCGAGGAGGTTTGGTGGTTTGCCCTCAAAACCATCGGGCGCTGGTTTGGTGGTTTGTGCCTCAAAACCATCGGCGGCGGGTTTCGCGGGTTTGGGCCTCAAAACCGGGCGGGACGTTCGGTGGGACGGAAGGGCGGCACGTGGCGGCATCGGGGAGGTTGCGTGGATGCAAGGCTACCGATGAGGAGCGCGGTGGCCGTCGGATCGAAAAATATTCAGAGTCGACCAAAATAGCCCTAGGGTTAGTGGTTTGGCTCATATGTATCGGAGGGGCAAAATAGGGATGAAAAATAAGGACCATATATAGAGGATGGCAGCCATCCTCCCCTTCTTGCCTCTTCCATTTTCGTTTTATTTTTTCCCCAATTTTAGGGTTCTTGTTTGGAGGTCCAAGAACATCAATTTGGTGGTGATTTTCGTTGGGAAGGGAGCCCCAAATCTCTCAATGTCGTCTCCGGACGTTTTGGATCAAATTTCCTTCTCTTTTTGCTTGGTGTTTTCTCTGGAATTTCTGGATCCCGTTTGTTTTGGTGGGTTTCTGTTCTTGTGCAGGCCGGCTGCTTTGATTCGGCAGCAGCAGCTCCAGGCAGCAGCAGGAGCGCCTGCAGCGGCGGTCATCGAGTGCACCGTCCAGGCACCCTGCGAGCACGAGCGGATCGCTCTGCTGGCGGCTCCATCCAGCAGCAGGCGGCCAAGGGAAGGGGCAGCTTCCACCTGCAGCGCGCGCGGGCACGCTCGGCAGTCAGCAGCAGCTGCGCTCGTCGGCCACCGTGTGGACACCAGGACAGAGGCAGGCCATCTCCCGCGTTCCCAGGTCAAGCACCGGCCTTGGGACACGTACAGCAGCAGCAGCAATTCGCCAGCAAGCAGCTACTAGCAGGGGCAGCGGCAGCTTCTTCAAGTTTGGTTCTTCGAAACAAACAAAAGGTCGATTTATCTCTTGATCTGTGGAATTGGCCATCGAGTCAATCTTTCATTTTGTGCAGGGCATACAGATCAAGTGCATGTGTGTGAGTTTTTAGTTGCCGATGAACTAAACCAAACAGTTTTCTCTCTGCGCACACAAAGTGTTTGAGGAAATGCATCAGCAGCAGTTCAGTTCCTTCTATTCGTTCTAGAAGTGCTTTAGAGAAATTTGTTCAACAGCAGTGCATGCACGTCATTTATTTGTCTAAGCTTTCACTCTCAAGCTACTGAAGCATTCATTGCATCTTCATTTAATCTCTCTAGTTTGCACGTAGTTGCTTTGTGCTCTCTTCAGTATTGTTCTTGACTGGAAATTTGTTTGGTGTCTCGATTCTTTTAGTCACTGTAGTTTCGATGGATTCGATCACCGAATTGAGATCCGGTTTTTGCGATGAATTTTTATCGATCCGAGGAATTTTATCTTAGTGCTCCCGTCACAAGTTGACTTGGGTATCTAGGTTTCGGAAACCCGCTTCTTCTCAATAGGAGTTGGGTACCTCTTTTCGTCCATCGGTTCGAGAAGTTTGTTCGCCGATCTTTTTCTTGTCGTGTGTGATCGTTTGAGGTGTCATTGTGTTCCTAGGGAACATCCACCCAATCAATTGGGTCGTGGACATCTCGGTCTTTGTAAGTTTGTCTCTCGTTTGAGTTTGCTTTGGAGGTTGGGGTTGAGCCGATGACCCGAAATTGAAAAGGAAAATCGAGGCTCCCATTCACCCCTCCCGGTCGCCGTTTGGTCCTTCAATTGGTATCGGGCGGTTAGGATCACTTCCACCCTAATCGGTCCGTGATCCGCAAGAAGGCGACATGGATCGGGTTTCGCCACTTTGGCAAACCTCAGGAGTTTGATGGCACCAACTATCCCTATTGGAAGATTAAGATGCAAGCACACCTTATGGGGATGGATTGGAGAGTGTGGGAGATTGTTGAGGATGAGAACTACCAAGTGCTAGCCGCTCGAGTGGGTGAGGAACAAATAGCCCAACACAATGCCAACAACCGAGCGAGGAGTGTTTTGTTCTCTAGCCTCAAAGACACCGAAGTTTGAGAGAGTTGCCACTTGTGAGGCGCTCGTGAGGTGTGGAGAACACTTGAGAGTTACCACGAGGGAACCCCACAAGTCAAGGCCCGCCTATATGAGACCTACAAGAGAGAGTACAACAACCTAATCCAGCTTGATGGCGAGTCCATCGATTCTCTCTTTGCTAGGTTTCGGGACGATCGCAACAAGCTTGGGCGAACAAGCCGCCGGAGAGGCTTGACGACCCACGAAGAAGGCGATGCGGCTCTTGTACGCTCGGATCGGAAGGTGTGGGATGTGAAGGTGTCCGCGATCATGGAGTTCGCCAACTATGACACCCTCACACCGGACGAGCTTTACAAAGAAGCTCAAGTCCTCCGAGATCGAGGCTCGGATCCAGCGAAGCTTAAGAACCCATCGGCGCCGAACGCGTTGCTCGCCTCGGGTAAGGGTAGTTCGAGCTCTTCTTCGCTAACCCTTCACGGATCTCGTTTGCCTTGTCTTCTTTTGGTGTCCGCGGATGAGGAGCGGATGGAGAGTCTTGGGGATGATGAGCTGGCTCTAGTCATCGGCCGATTCTCGCGGTTCCACAACAACCGCTTGAACCGGCCGGCGAGGCGGTGCTTCCAAGGGCGGATGCTTCGAAAGTGCGGAGATTTGGACCACTTCGTTGCCGCTTGCCCCAAGAAGAACAAGGACAAGTACTCGGCGAGAAGTACTACTCCGACAAGCACGACTCGACAAAGCGCAAGGACAAGCGCGAGTACACCGTCGGCAAGCACAAGTCTAAGAAGGGTTTCGACAAGGAGGCGATCAAGAAGAAGTACCTCAAGCGTGCCAAGGAGAACAAGGACGCCTTTCTTCGCCTCCCTCAGCGACCTCGACAACGACGGGCAAGCTTCCTCCAGCGACGAGGAGCCAGAGTGCAAGATCGAGGAAAAGCTGAATGGACTTTGCTTCGTCGCCAACTCCAAGTATGGGGGCTTCGCACCATGGCCCTCGACGGAGCGGTGGCCCGACACCGATCAAGCCACACGACGACACGACTTTTCTTCCCCCGAGGTACCTCCTACAATCGAATCTCTCTCCGATGAGGTTGAATCCTTGGGCGATGCGCTTTGTGTGTCAAGAGAGGTTGCTTAAGCGAGCCGCTAGAGAGAGAAAGGAGTACAAGGAGAAGTGGGAAATGGCTATGACGGAGATAGAGTTGCTTAGGAAGCCCGTGGAGATGTCTGATGAGACGGAGTGTGATGGTTGTGCTGTGCACATGTCTAGCATCATGACTTTGCAATCTAAGTACCGCTTTGCTAGATGAGCACGTTGAGTGAAGGCTAAGCCTATGTTGTTGAGTGCGTGCAAGTCTTGTCCAGCTTGCAACTGTCGAGGTGGCAGAAGGTCGCCAAGCTTGTCGTGCTTGAGAAGGCCAGCTCGGATAGCACCGCGTTGAAGTGTGCTAAGTGTGAAGCTTTGGAGTTGGAGCTCATGTCTTGTAGGCATGACAAGGGGAGAGTTGAAGAGGAGAACAAGTACCTTCGCTCTGTACTGAGTTGGGTGTCTAGTGAAGAGCCACGGCTTGGCATGATGATGAGTCAGTTCAAGAGGGGGACTGACACATCGGGATTAGGCTTTGCTATAGGTGGGAAGGGTGAAGTTATCTACGGCAAGGTTGGTCAAGGTAGTGGTTTGAGCTCGAGTGAGAAACCACCAAACACTCCCAAGTGGACCAAGATCACCCCACCTGAGCCTACCAAGCCCATTGTGCAAAATGGCATTCTCCAAGAGACCCCAAAGACTTCACCTCCCAAACAAGTGTGGCTTCCCAAACCAAACCACCTCAAGAACCCACTTGACACTTTGCCCAAGATCCCTGAGGAAACCCTTTCTAAAGCCAAGGCTACAACAAGAGTGAACCATCCACCCAAGAGAGTGAGCCAGCAACAACCCAAGAGAGAGGTGAGGTATCACCGTGAGTATTGTCGGAGGAATGGTCACTTGGTTGAGTTTTTGCTTTAGGAGGAAGAGGGATGCTAGGCGTCAAGTTGCGTTTGAGAACCGTGACTTGTATCACCCACCACTTGGCATGTATGAGAGGGGTGTGCAGTCGGTTCAGAGGAAGTTTGCAGGGCCAAGAGGTAGGATGCCTCAGAGATCTAGGCCGCAGTTTGTGAGACCCCGTAGTGGTCATGCTCCGCGAGTGGATGTTGATCCTCGCTTTGGGAGCTTTGAGTTTGACAGAGGAGTGCACCACACTTTGTTGTGCGTGGTGAGAGCTTTGGGAAGAAGGGTCATGGGATGTTTGTTTTGCCTAACGCCTATCTTGCGCCAAAATGGTCAACACCGGTATTCTTCTAAGTATACTAACCGGGTGGTTGTTGTGCCATTTGCTCATCCCATGTTTTTCCAATGATGCGGTGACCAAGTCTTGGGTTCCCAAGTTTATGCCACAGTAACCCTTTGGGATCCAAGACTTGGGTTTCTTTGTCCTCTCATGTGTAGGTATGAGGACGTGGGGTGGAGAACATGTGCTTGATGGAACTTGATCCTTTGTATGGTGTGATCAAGACTTGATGGTTCTCTACACTCACTTTGATGGCCTCGAAGAGGCATGTGCCTAATTGTGACACCTACACACGCGGTCGTGAGCTATCATATACACTCATGCCTTGTACATTCATGTTTCTCTACTTGTGGTATGAGGTAGCCGTTCATTTGCTCACTTGTATATTGCTTGCATGTATCATACTTGTATCATGCTTTTATATCCTCTTTAGCATGTATTATCTTGTGTATTATATGCCATGCTAGCCTTTGTGCCCTTTTGTTTCCTAGTTTTCTTTTTTGCTAGGTGTCTTTGGTTGAGGGGGAGTTGAGAGTTTGCTATCCTTTTTTTGAGGGGGTAGTTTTGTAGTTGATGTACACTTGTAGCTTTAGGTTTGTTTTGCTTTGTGCATCATCTTGTATCATATTGCATTCATCATGTACACTATTGCACCTTGAGCTTTTTGTTTATATTGATCACAATGAGACTATGCTCGTTTAGAGTAGCAATTACATGTTGGTGCTTACAGTTTGTGCTCTTTCTGCTTAATTGATATATGTTATGAGCAAAGCTGTTTTTCATGTGAACTTGCTTAACAACGATGAATCTTGCAAAATGTTCACCATTGAGATAGTTCCTAGCATGTTTAAGTTGTTGAGATCCTTTGTGCTTATCATGTATGCTAGGTGACTATGTCTCATTCATCGAGTTATACACTTGCTTAGATGACCACATGCTTTTATCCGGTAAAATCTGAAATCTAAGCTAAGTGTATGGAAAAGATCGAGATGGGTCCATACCGTCCCACATCCAAGTCTTGGGACTTCTTTGCTCATTGCACTTGAGTTGAACCCGGGCTTGGTAGTGTTTGACCTGCACCATTGTCTTAAGCTTCGATTGCTCACACGCATAGGCTTGACATGGTTGATTAGTAAGGCTGACGGTTGTGGATAACCACTCGCATTCATGCTTTGTCCAATGCTTGTAACCGCTACAACTCCGATAACTTGAAAATTTGACAAGTGTTGGCTCTGTCTTTTGCATGATGTATAAACCTTGCTTGGGGTAGTTCACTTGATATACATGTGTAGCACTTGGTAGATTTCGACTTACTTGTGCTATGTGCTATTCTTTTGTGGTGGACACCTTTTTTTCGAAATGCTTAAAAGCGAGTCAAATTGCTTTCAAGTCATATTTCATATCTCTTGATCAGTTTGAGCACCGTGTTAAGCACTTGACCTTGTTGCCATGACACTTTTTAGAGCATCTTCTCATTTGGATTGCTATAAACTTGAAGCTCCTTCATTGCATTTTCATGCATTTCATAGCTTGATTAGTGCATTTGCCAACAAGGGGGAGAAAATACAAAGACAATGATTGCATTTGTCCGGGGGAGTAGCACTTTGAGCTAGATGTGTTGAGCCTTTGCCTCTGTCTTGAGGGTCTAGCTATTTGTGTGTGAAAGTAATTGGTTTGGAGTTGTGCTAGTGGTGTTGAGCCTGTTTCTACCTCTTCTTGAGGACTAGCTGTTTAGCTTGGTTGTGTCGAGCCTTTTGCCCATGTCTTTGGGAACCAAGCTTTTGCTCCATGTTTGCTATCCAGTGACTTTATCTTAGCTTTTGTCTAGCTTATGTGTTCACTTGGATGTGCTATCTTCTACCTTCACTTGGATGTGCTATCTTCTACCTTCTTACGTCTTTGTGTTGAATGTTGACAATGCACTCATCAAGGGGGGAGATTGCGAACACATGGTTGATTTAGGTCACATGTGTTTAGTTTTATGATTGAGTGATTGTCAACGATCAACATTTTACCTCTATTTTCTTTTATCTTTTATGCTTCGGCTATGTTCACCGGCACACGTGGAGTGTGTCGAAGACGTATCTCTTGGTTCGTGTTGTACGGGTGTGGAGCTCGGAGATGGTAGCCGACGGCGAGGTGAAGGGGCCAAGGAGGACGCGTCGGGCCGACGGACCGCTGGAGGTGAAGGACGGACGTGAGGCTTGGACCGAGGGACCGGAGCGCGGGCGGCTAGCCATGGTGGGCGACACACGGGACATCGACGAATGCAAGAGGGCGTGGCGGGACCGTGTCGATCGGGTCAAGACGACGAGCGTGCAAGCGGAAGCGGGGGAGCTCGGACGACTTGGCGACTTCGGCCCGTCAAGGCGGCGGTGACACGTGTCGAGGAGGTTTGGTGGTTTGCCCTCAAAACCATCGGGCGTGGGTTTGGTGGTTTGTGCCTCAAAACCATCGGGCGGCGGGTTTCAGCGGGTTTGGGCCTCAAAACCCGGGCGGGCGTTCGTCGGTGGACGGAAGGGCGGCACGCGGGCGGCATCGGGAGGTTGCGTGGATGCAAGGCTACCGATGAGGAGGCGGTGGCGTCGGATCGAAAAATATTCAGAGTCGACCAAAATAGCCCTAGGGTTAGTGGTTTGGCTCATATGTATCGGAGGGCAAAATAGGGATGAAAAATAAGGACCATATATAGAGGATGGCAGCCATCCTCCCCTTCTTGCCTCTTCCATTTTCGTTTTTATTTTTCCCCAATTTTAGGGTTCTTGTTTGGAGGTCCAAGAACATCAATTTGGTGGTGATTTTCGTTGGGAAGGGGAGCCCCAAATCTCCCCAATCGTCTCCGGACGTTTTGGATCAAATTTCCTTCTCTTTTTGCTTGGTGTTTTTCTCTGGAATTTCTGGATCCCGTTTGTTTTGGTGGGTTTCTGTTCTTGTGCAGGCCGGCTGCTTTGATTCGGCAGCAGCAGCTCCAGGCAGCAGCAGGAGCGCCTGCAGCGGCGGTCATCGAGTGCACCGTCCAGGCACCCTGCGAGCACGAGCGGATCGCTCTGCTGGCGGCTCCATCCAGCAGCAGGCGGCCAAGGGAAGGGGCAGCTTTCCACCTGCGCGCGCGCGGGCACGCTCGGCAGTCAGCAGCAGCTGCGCTCGTCGGCCACCGTGTGGACACCAGGACAGAGGCAGGCCATCTCCCGCGTTCCCAGGTCAAGCACCGGCCTTGGGACACGTACAGCAGCAGCAGCAATTCGCCAGCAAGCAGCTACTAGCAGGGGCAGCGGCAGCTTCTTCAAGTTTGGTTCCTCGAAACAAACAAAAGGTCGATTTATCTCTTGATCTGTGGAATTGGCCATCGAGTCAATCTTTCATTTTGTGCAGGGCATACAGATCAAGTGCATGTGTGTGAGTTTTTAGTTGCCGATGAACTAAACCAAACAGTTTTCTCTCTGCGCACACAAAGTGTTTGAGGAAATGCATCAGCAGCAGTTCAGTTCCTTCTATTCGTTCTAGAAGTGCTTTAGAGAAATTTGTTCAACAACAGTGCATGCACGTCATTTATTTGTCTAAGCTTTCACTCTCAAGCTACTGAAGCATTCATTGCATCTTCATTTAATCTCTCTAGTTTGCACGTAGTTGCTTTGTGCTCTCTTCAGTATTGTTCTTGACTGGAAATTTGTTTGGTGTCTCGATTCTTTTAGTCACTGTAGTTTCGTCGTTCGATCACCGAATTGAGATCCGGTTTTTGCGATGAATTTTTATCGATCCGAGGAATTTTATCTTAGTGCTCCCGTCACAAGTTGACTTGGGTATCTAGGTTTCGGAAACCCGCTTCTTCTCAATAGGAGTTGGGTACCTCTTTTAGATCCATCGGTTCGAGAAGTTTGTTCGCCGATCTTTTTCTTGTCGTGTGTGATCGTTTGAGGTGTCCCGCTGTGTTCTAGGGAACATCCACCCAATCAATTGGGTCGTGGACATCTCGGTCTTTGTAAGTTTGTCTCTCGTTTGAGTTTGCTTTGGAGGTTGGGGTTGAGCCGATGACCGAAATTGAAAAGGAAAATCGAGGCTCCCATTCACCCCCCCCTCTGGTCGCCGTTTCGGTCCTTCACCAATCTTATAAGAAATCTCCTATAGGTTGCTTAGAGTCAAGTCAAGGTTACTTGGGAGTCAAGTTATTTGGGACTATAAATACTAGCACCATGTAACAGTTGCAACTCAAGTAAAAGTAAATCGGGGTTTAACCCTTCAGCTCCGGTCAACAAGCTCTCTCTCGCCCTCGCACTCCAACCCTAGCCGCCACCGCACCTCCCCCACGTGCGCTGCCGCCCCTCGCGTGCCCTCGCGGCGCGCGCGGTACCCTAGCCGCCGCCCCTCGCTCCAGCGCCGCCGCCTCCTTCTACGTTGCCGACGAGCCCCGCAATAGCACCCTCACACACAACTATCGCCAAGAAAGTAGCTGCCTTTGTCTCAAGGATTGTTAATTTTTTTTTCTGTTTGTACGTGTAGTGGCAGCTTAAGAGTTTCATTAGTTTCTCTGATAATCTATAGCTGGATCTGGTTTAATTACCTTGCTATGTGGTTTCTTGCAACCTTGCCTCATGGTGCATGAACGCCTTGTCGTGCAGATCGGGAGAGTAGCACGCGGCGCCGCCGGTGAATGGTGGTGATCGTATCAATGATCGTATGTTGTCGTCGTCTTGTTAGAGAGGAGAAACGGGCTGTAAGTTTACGTCCGGCTTGGAGCACGAGGAACCAAGAAAATCTGTGAGAGTGATAAGTGGGCCTGTATTAATGACGAAAAACTAACTATTAAGCTCGCGCGAGGCTGCAGTGCAGCCAACCGGTCGGCAGGGGCGCGTGGCGATTTCTGCCAGGGCGACGTCGCGATCGCGGACAGAACGACGCTGACCCAACGTTTGCCCGTACAAGTGTTTGACCCGGTACTATACTCCATCGCTGCCTTGTTTGCCAGGGCGTGGTCACGTAGTACGGTAGTAGTACTTCAGCCGTTGCTGGTTGCTGCCTTGTTTGCCAAACTGTACTGTACTCCATTGCAGCAGCAGCAGCAGCGTTCCTCTCCTATTATTGCTACAAAGGATATTGATGCATAGTACTACTACGTGATTGAGCGAGGAAATTCTAATCGATGCGAGGATATCCGTAGACCATATTTTAATAACCCACTAATTGTTGCCTTTTTTGCCAGGGCCGTGCTCGACGGTTGTCGGGCCGGTACTAGTAGAAAATATAAAATGCCACGAGAAGAAAGGCTGTGTTTAGTTGTCTAAAGTTTGGACGCATATATAGAGCATGAAATGTAGGTAAACAAAACAACTAATTGTATGGTTTGGATGTACTTTACGAGACGAATCTTTTGAGCCTAATTACCCCATAGTAGGATAACAATTACCACAAACAAACGAAAAATGCTACCGTGTATTTTTCAGCCACTTGTCAAACTTTAGCCGGCACAGCCAAAAATATAAAATGGCATGATGAGGCATGAAAATGTTGAAATATTAGGCAATTTCAGATTAATTCCATAATATAAATCATGATGAACTGATCTACTAGAATAAGCATGTGAAGCAAACAAGCATGATTCAAAATCATATAACAGATCATAGCATGGTAGAACAACATAAAACATGGCATGATCATGGCAGGCGGTGTAGGCACAACTATCACAACACATACACGGATAGATTAAATAGATTGAACATGTTGGACAATAAGATTAGATTACGGATGTAATACACGCCGATGTAGAAGTACATGGTGATGAAGATGCGAACGATGATCGCATGTCCTTGTAGATGTTCCGATGCGCGAGCCTTTACGACGACGAGACGACGTCTTTGAGATTTGGGAGGCGCCAAGAGCGCTTCCCAAAAACCTTATTCGCCTTCTCCCGGTGCGAGGATCGCAAAGACGGACGGTTCGGAGACACGCTCACCCGGTCATTTGGTGCACGCGAACGATCGGGCTGGAGACTTGGCAACGGCGGCGCAGGTGAGAATAGGAAAATACTATTTTACTACTTTAGGATTTTCTAATTGAAACTCCCAATTGTAGTTGTTATATTGTGTCTATTCCCGGGAGACTTGGTACAATTATATAGGGAGGAGAACTCCCTACCTCTACATCAACTAGCAATATGGTACTAATTGATATTGCACCTCCCACCTTTACTCATGGGCTAAAACAATAAAGCCCATTAGGGAACACAAATATTGGGCCTTTGAGATTTATCAGAATTTCTTCATATGAATTTTAGGGGAACTATTCATATATAAATTCTAACAATCCCCACCGGATCTCAAGCGCCCAAGATAGATATTTTTCCTTTATCTCACTTGTTTTATATACTAGTGTTTCAGCAGAGACTGTTAAGTTGAACATCCGCCTAGAGCTTCAAGTTACACTCATCCACAACTTGAACAATGGACTACGCCTTGAATTGCAAGTTTTGTGCGAATGAGTTTTACTCAAAGTCAAACTAGTACTTGATTTGCAAGTAGCCTTTCTCCGTGGGTGGAGCATATACGTCATACTCCTTAGTCTCTTCATGAGCTTACTAGAGATCACCCAAATCTCATAGGCTACGCGACGTTTAACGGTCGAACTCATATAGGTATGCCCTTTCAAGAATGCTCAGTAGGGACAAAGCATCTTTACTTATAAAGTCAATAGGACATATTAAGGCATTCTCGCCAACCTACCATACTGAGCCTCTTCGCTCTTGAGAGTATTGCATCTTCACATAGAGAGGGTTTATTAGTTTACTCTCCTCAGTTTACCAATAGCTTGTTCTTCCCAGGTCCTTAGTCACGGGATCTCCGATCAAAAAGGTTGGGTTACTACTACTGAAAACTCATATGGGTCTCACACCCATCTCCCTAGATGCAATTTCTATCACATTACGTGATAGCCCTTTTAGTAAAGGGATCCGCCAGTTTTTTTTATCTGTACGTATGTAGGATACGATTATTACTCCGGAGTTTCTCAATTTTTCGACGGTCTTCAAACGTCTTTTTAACGTGTCTTGTTGACTTTGAATTATCCTTTGCACTATTCACTTTAGTGATCTTTGTTTTGATTAATCACAGTTCAAAAGGATAGCCGTGCTTCGTTTTTCAACCACCGGCAAGTCGGACAAGAGCTCACTCACGACCCACTCGCCTCTGCGCAGATCTTTGTTTCTAAAGCGATAAGTTACGCTTCCATGGTTGACTTAGTCAAAATAGTCCATTTACAAGACCTCCATGACACCGCGCCACCTCCAAGAGTAAATACATACCCACTTGTGGCGTAGATTTGAGCAATATCGAGAAATCCAGTTAAGCATCACTATATCCCTCTAGCGGTACTGGGTGCCCGGAATAGTGAATTCTATAGCTCATTGTACCTTTAAGATAGCACAAGACCCTTTCTAGTACATGCCAATGATCATCACCCGGGTTGGACATATACCTACTCAACTTGCTCACAAAGAAAAGAGATATATCGGTGCAGTTGCATTTCGCTAGATACATGAGTGAACCAACAATCTAAGAGTACTTGAGTTGATCTCTAGTACGCTTCTTATTCTTTTCGCAATGTCACACTAGGATCATAAGGTGTTGGAGAAGGCTTTCTATCCATAAAGCCAAAACGGCTCGGGACCTTCTCAACATAGTGAGATTGTGATAAAGTAATCCCACTCTCTTCCTTAATAAGCTTAATGTTTAGAATTACATCGGCCTCTCCTAGATCTTTCATATCAAAATTCTTTGACAAGAAAGACTTGACCTCATTTATGACATTCATGTTTGTTCCAAAGATTAGAATATCATCAACATATAAGCATAATATAACAGATTCGCCCCCACCATTTCGATAATACACACACCTATCGGCTTCATTGACAACATAACCGGCACTAGTTAACGTAGTGTCAAACTTCTCATGCCATTGTTTAGGTGCTTGTTTCAAGCCATACAAAGATTTTAATAATTTACACACCTTTTGCTCTTCACCTTTTACTACAAACCCATCAGGCTGATCCATATAGATCTCCTCATCCAACTCTCCATTAAGAAAAGCCGTCTTCACATCCATTTGATGAATGATCGGACCATATGAGGCAGCCAAGGATAGTAGTGTTCGAATAGTGGTCATTCTAGCAACGGGTGAATAAGTATCAAAGAAATCTTCTCCTTCCTTTTGAGTGTCTTAGCTACGAGGCGAGCCTTGTACTTGTCAATAGTACCATCAGGTCTAAGCTTTTTCTTGAACACCCACTTACAACCGATTGGTTTATAACCAAAAGGTAGTTCGAGAGAGCTCCCAAGTTCCATTAGAAAGAATCGAGTCCATCTCACTACGAACGGCTTCTTTCCAATCATCTCGCATCGAAGATGCATAAGCCTCTGAAATAGAGGTGGGAGTATCATCCACAAGGTACACAATGAAATCATCACCAAGAGATTTTGCAATCCTTTGTCTCTTGTTCCTCACAGGAACTTCATTGTCATCCTCCTCAAGTGGTTGCTCAAACGACTCAACAAGTATATTCGATAGGTATAGTATCAACAAGCATATCGTAAACTTGGATCTTACTACTAAAAATCGATAGGCAATCTTTGTTGTGAGCATATCCAAGAAAGATACAATCTACCGTCTTTTTGGTCCAAGCTTACGCTTCTTATTAATTAGAACATTGACTTTTGCCAAGCATCCCCACGTGCGCAAGTATGAAAGTGATGGTTTCCTTCCAACCCATATCTCATATGGTGTTGTCTCTTTATTTACGTTTGGAATTCAATTCGGGACATGACTCGCAAATCAATATAGCTTCCCCACCATGCCTTAGATAAACCAAAGATGTCTAACATGGCGTTAACCAAGTCGGTCGGCGTGTGATTTTTTCCTCTCGGCAACCCCGTTGGATTCGGGCGAATAGGGAGGTGTCCTCTCATGAATAATACCATGTTCGCACAAAACTCATCGAATATTATAGGAAAATATTCACCACCACGATCGACCTTAGACGTTTAATTTTTCTTTCTAGTTGATTTTCAACTTCAGCCTTAAAGATTTTAAAGTAGTCTAATGCCTCATCTTTAGTTTTCATAAGTAAGTAAACATAGCAATATCTAGAAGCATCATCAATTAATGTCATGAAATATCTCTTTTCACCTTCAGTCAACACACCATTCATCTCGCATAGATCAATGTATGAGCTCTAGAGGTGCCAAGTGTCTCTTCTCCGCTGCCTTGTGAGGCTTTCGAGGTTGCTTAGATTGCACACAACTATGGCACTTAGAACCTTTGGCAATGGTGAAATTTGGAATTAACCGCAAGCTAGATAAATGTGACATCAAACCAAAGTTCACATGACATAAACGAGAATGCCAAACACCTGAACTATCATCAATTGTGCCACAAATATGATTCACTGACTTATTACAAAAATCTGCCAAACTTAGGCGGAACAAGCCACCACAGTCATAACCTTTACCAATAAACTGTCCATGCTTAGACATAACTACTTTATTGGACTCCATCACTACCTTAAACCCATCTCTAAAAGAAGGGAAACACTAACAAGATTCTTGTGAATAGTAGGGACATCTTTTGCACGTTCTTCAGGTGCACAATTTTCCCCTGAAGTAAACTTCAGATCTACCGTGCCAACGCCACGAACAGAAGCATGTGAACCATTCCCCATTAGGACAGAAGAACCTTGTAGCTCTTTATAAGAAGAAAACAAAGACATATCAGCACACACATGAATATTAGCACCTGTATCAACCCACCAACTTGGTGATTGAAATACCGATAGTACAAAGTAGGAACATTCTTTGTACTTCTCATCAACATTGCTAATAGTCACGAGGTTGACATTCTTATTATTCCCATTGGAAAAGTGACTAAGCTGTCCACAAGTGAAGCAAAGCACCTCATCATTATTTTTCTTCTTCTCAAAGGTAGTTGTTAATTTGGCATTGGAAGATTTATTCCCTTTGTTCTTGCTATGTGGGTTTTTCTGCACAAAATTAGTGCTAGAATGGCTCTTGTTCCTCTTATCAATAGTATTCTTCACCCGAATATTTTTCTCAACATCAAGAGATGCTATCAGGTTTACAACTGATATTTTCTGTCTCTTGTGTTTAAGAATTGTGCCGAAGCTCTTCCATGAAGAAGGCAACTTAGCAATATTGCATCCGGCTACAAACTCATCGGGTATGACATACTTAAGGAGTTCAAGTTCTCTTGCCATGTGTTGAACCTCATGCGCTTGCTTGACTATAGACTGGTTAGCAACCATCATGTAGTCATAAAAGCTCTCCATAATGTACAACTCAGATGTACCAATGGTTGCATTCAGTTGATCCCACAATGCCTTCTCATCTTGGAAGTGCAAGTTTGCATCTTCTAGATGAATAGCAAGACTATTTAGGATTGTTCTAAAGATAGTGTTGTCTCCCCGGAATCTTCTCTCATCTCTAGAGATATTTCCCTGAGGTGATCCAACAAAGTAATCCGAACATTTTAGCCTCTAGCCGAGCATGGCCTTAACTCGCCATCTCTTAAAATGTGCACTAGAAAACTTTTCTAGTCTCAAAGACGTCGATGAAAAACAGCCATAGTTAAATCAAGAAAAAGCCTATCATAAGGTTTTTGGATTGTTGAAATATTAGGCAATTTCAGATTAATTCCATAATATAAATCATGATGAACTGATCTACTAGAATAAGCATGTGAAGCAAACAAGCATGATTCAAAATCATATAACAGATCATAGCATGGTAGAACAACATAAAACATGGCATGATCATGGCAACCGGTGTAGGCACAACTACCACAACACATACACGGATAGATTAAATAGATTGAACATGTTGGACAATAAGATTAGATTACGGATGTAATACCTGCCGATGTAGAAGTACATGGTGATGAAGATGCGAACGATGATCGCATGTCCTTGTAGATGTTCCCGTGCGCGAGCCTTACGACGGCGAGACGACGTGCTGAGATTTGGGGCAGGCGCGCCGAAGAGCGCTTCCCAAAACCTTATTCGCCTTCTCCGGTGCAGGATCGCAAAGGCGGCGGTTCGGAGACCTGCTCTGCCACCCGTCGCCGGTGCACGCGAACGATCGGGCTGGAGACTTGGCAACGGGCGGTGCAGCGGTGAGAATAGAAAAATACTATTTTACTACTTTAGGATTTTCTAATTGAAACTCCCAATTGTAGTTGTTATATTGTGTCTATTCCCAGGAGACTTGGTACAATTATATAGGGAGGAGAACTCCCTACCTCTACATCAACTAGCAATATGGTATTAATTGATATTGCACCTCCCACCTTTACTCATGGGCTAAAACAATAAAGCCCATTAAGGAACACAAATATTGGGCCTTTGAGATTTATCGAGAATTTCTTCATATGAATTTTAGGGGAACTATTCATATATAAATTCTAACAGAAAAAGCCGCATGGCCCCAGGTCCCACTCGTGACCTGTAGCTGTAGGTACGGACGATTCTTCTCCTCCTTGAATGAAAAAAAAAAAAACTCTGCCATCCCAAAAGCACACCGAATGGTCATCTCAAGTCAATCGAGCTCATCCTGCGACTGGGACACCCACCTCCGTAATGCCAAGCCCCAAGTCTCCTTTGTTTTCTTTTCATTCCTTCTTGTCCAGAGTCCAGTACCACACTCCCTTTCAGCCTCTCTTTCTTTTCTCTTCTTCCCTCACCAGTCACCTCCGGCGGCTATCTTTAAGCTCGGCAGCAGATCCTCCTCCATGGGGAACACCCTCATCAAGTGCTTCAGGGGAGAAGAAGACGGCCACTTCCACGGGCGCAGAGACCGCTACCCCTACTACCAGCCACAGTACTACAGCTACAGTGGTGGTGGTGGTGGTGATCCACATCCACCGGCATCTGCTCCTCGGCCTCATCACCAGGGTCTAGCAGCAGGCCCCCATGGCTTCGTCACCATCATCCCCCTCACGCAGACGCAGGTTCGAATACACAATTCCACATCCAGTAACATACATACAACACATACAGTGCTGTTCCTTTATTTCCTTCACCTTTTTTTTTTCATGTTTCCTTACTGTGTAGTATGTTCTTGTTTCACACTGCCGGCTGCAGGTCAGTGTGACGGTGTCGCCGTTTTATTACTAGTAGAATGTCAAATCCTTGAGAATATGTTTACAGCTCCACGATCAATAAAAGTGTAACAGATTGGGATCCTCTTGTACCAAACAAAATCCGTTTTCTCTTAAATTGTACGTAAGAGATTGATTACGTTGACGTGTTACCGATCCCACAGTGGAAACAAACAGCACCTCAGTTGTGACTGAGCCCAAAGCAGTTGGTAGTTGGTTTTGTACAATCTTTTCACTTGGATGTTGGCGTGATATTGGGTAATTTTCGGCAGGCTGCTGCTCCCAACACCGGACACCAGCAATGGAGCAATGGGGTTCACGACAACAGCAGAGTAGTTGTGTCTTCTCAGTATCAATCCAAGTGGGACGCCGCTCTCTGCTCTGCGCTGTTCTGTTTTTACTTGATTCCTCTGTTGTTTTCTTGCAAGAGACAACTAGCTCATTTCGCTATGTATCCTTGCCCACAGCACCGAGGACATCGACGAGTCATCAGCCGAGGGTCTGTGCCGCGCCAAGAGCTACGCCAAGGCGAACCCGCTGCTGATCCAGGTGCCCGTGCTTGGAACCACCAAGAGGTTCTGGAGGCTATCCGACAAGGCCACGCGAATCACCCGAAAGCTCGCGCTGATCCTGAGGAGCCACCACGCCGTCGGCAAGCACCTGGCCGCCCATCTCCAAGTGTCCAACGTCTGGATCGGGAGCAGCACCGGCGGCGGCGGCAGCGTCGTTGTCAAGCTAAGAGGCGTTAGCTTCACCGACAATGGCTTCGGCGTCAACCGCGTCAGGGACGACTACAGGCACCTCTCCAGGGTCCTGCAGGCGATCCTCAGAATCTCCTCCGGTGGTGGTGACGCCGCCATCGGCAGGCTCCTGCCGCCGGACTACCGGGAGTTCCTCGCGCTCCTGAGGAGCGACAACCTCACCATGGACGACGAGTTCCTCATCGTCAACAACGCCGCGCTGCTGCCCATGAAAAACCGGTGAAGTTTTTGATTCCGACGACTGTCATTCCGAACAAAAGAAAGCAACTTTTTCGAAAAAAAAAAAACGGGCTCTCATTTGTGTGATCGTGTCTGCAGCACGGAGGCGTTCCTGATGCTGCACGACAGGATCATGAAGCACCTCGGCCGGACGGACAGGGCGAAGAAGAGGAGGATCCTCTCGGGGCTCCCCTACGAGACCGACTGGCTGGAGACGGCCAGGGCGAACGCGCGGATCAACCAGTGGGTGGTGAACGTGCAGCACGAGTACAGGACGACCCAGTCCGACCTGCTGCGGCTCAACAGGAACGTGAGGAGCCACCTGCATGACCACAACGACGACGACGGCATCGAGGAGGTCCTGTACTGCGAGTGGCCCGAGCTGCTCATGGCCATGGTGAAGCTGCTGCACCTGGAAGGCGAGCTTGAGGCCACTGACATTGAGAACAAGTTCGGCTAGCTAGTCAATATATTCCTGCTGCAGAGGCACAGAACAGATGTGTGCTAGGTATATAGCTCTGCGTTTGATGTGGTGGTTGGCAAGCTATTGTTGGTTCGTCTTCGGTGCGAGTGTTTATGGCGATGAGGTGGGAAGCTACCTGGTTTTTGTAATGTAATTGTCTAGTTATTTCTTAGATTAGGTTCTCTCAACTTGGGCCTTGTTTAGATGTTAGAATTTTTAGCAAAAAAACACTGTTGGAACTCCTGTAGCACACTGTAGCATGTTTCGTTTGTTTGTGGGAAATATTATCCTACCATGGTGTAACTAGACTCAAAAGAATCGTCTCGTAATGTGCATCTAAACTGTGTAATTAGTTACTTTTTTACCTACATTTCATACTCCAAACATATGTCTTTTGGTGTATTTAATGTGATGTGATGGAGAGAAAGTGAAAGTTGAGTTAGAATTTCTAGCCATCTAAACAAGGCCTTGGAGTTGGAGTGGAGGCAAAAGGCTTGGGTCAGCTTTATAAAATATGCTCTAGAATATACCCTTTTTTTTTTTTGAAAAAGCAGCAGGGGAGGCCCCTACCTATCTTTTTGGTATTTTAATTATATATATGGGTACAAAGAGAATGTACAGACATTACAAGGCATTCAATGCCCAAAAGAAAAGGCCAAAATACATTAGGGGAAATTCTCACACCACATATTAAGAGCTTCAGTTTTTTTTTTTCTTGGCCTTGATACAAACCAGACCAATTTCTTTTTTGAAGTTTCTTTTCCATTCTTGTAGGCTGAACGGCTTGGCATAAAAAATGGCAGAATTTCTAGTGGTCCAAATGATCCAGCATGCAGTGATGACGATCTCTCTGAAGATGAAACTGTTGAAGCTGTTTCTTGCCTGGCAGATCATGTCTAGAGGTTCAAGGTTCGTATTCCAATGAATGTTGATTGAGTTCCAACAGGCTGTGTTCAAAGGGTATGTGAAGAACAAATGGAAACAAGTTTCTTCTAAATTGTTGTTGCAAAGGACGCAACTGTAGTCATCAAGATGCCTGTTCTTTCTTCTTAGAATATTTCTAGTGTTCAGACGGTCCATCAAAAGGAGCCAAAAGAAGAACTTGTGCTTCCCTAGATTGCCTGCTTTCCATAACCATTTGAAGAGAGGGGAAGCTTCTTGGTGGCCCATCAGATAATTGTAGGCTTTAGAGGAAGAGAATACAGCTGATCCCCATTTGTAAATCCGCTGGTCCTCACTATCATTGTCCCAAATAATGTTCTCAGAACATAGAGTTCAGATTGTCTAGTTGATGAGCAGCTTGGGGTGATAGGGGTGAAAGAAGACGCTAGCAGGATCCTTGTCGAAGAAAAACCTGATGGAGTACTTGGGTTTTCTTGCAAAGCTGAAAAGTTCAGGGAACTTATCTTTGAGCGTAACATCTCGACCATAGGTCTTGCCATAGCATAACTGAATTGCCTTTTGAAGGATTGCAAGTAGCAATATTCCTGAAATCATCGGTGAGCTCGAGAAGGTCTCTCCACCAAAAGGATCCTTTGGGGCTTTTTAGCATGAGGTGGGATTGATGGATTCTTGTAGAAATTATTCCAAGTAAGAGACACCCAAGGAATATTAGCATGTTTGTAGAATTTATCTAAATATTTTAGAAGCCAAGCTGAGTTTTGTTTTCTCGGATCAATGATACCTGACCCCCTCCTCCTCCTGGGTCCGCAAGCTGATTCCCATGCAGACGGACAAGTACCTTTTCTATGAATATCCCCTCCGCTCCAAAGGCAATGTTTTCGATATTTGTCAATGGCGTCAATGACCTGTGGAGGTAGTCTGTAGACTGCACATATAAAAAGTAGGGAGGGCACTTGAACATAGAATTCACTAAGATAAGTCCGCCATTGTAGGAAAGCATCTTGCTAATATCTCCAAGTCTTCTTTCAATTTTCTTTGGTTAGAGGGCTGAAATCTTGGACGGTGGGTCTAGTTTGTGCCCAAAGGGAGTCCTAGGTAGGTAAAAGGCATGGTTCCAACTCTACAACTGAAGGTGTTTGCTAGATGTTGAGCCTCATGAACATTGATATTTATTGGAATAAGAGCAGATTTATGAAAGTTTACTTTGAGACTTGTGCTATCGGAGAAGGGTCTCGAAGACCTTTGAATTTGAAGAGGGTTAGAGCATCTATTTGGGAGAATAATGAGGGTGTCATCCGCATCTTGTACTATAGGGTAGTCACCGCCAAAATTATCATGCAAAGGATGTTTGAGAACTCCCGAGACCAAGCTTTATTTACAATGGATTGTAAGAAATCAGCCGCCAAAGACAAAAGAAGAGGA
This sequence comes from Hyparrhenia diplandra, assembly GCA_015847255.1. Classification (NCBI taxonomy): domain Eukaryota; kingdom Viridiplantae; phylum Streptophyta; class Magnoliopsida; order Poales; family Poaceae; genus Hyparrhenia; species Hyparrhenia diplandra. Next base: position 29,714 of record JADLZK010002065.1, read on the forward strand.
GAGAGAGGGTCACCTTGCTTGACCCCTCTTTTTGCAGTGAAGCTTCTACTAGGAATGCCACTAAGCGAGAACAGCCAGAGGACTTGAGAGTGCAAGATAGCTTTAATCCACTTGATCCATGTATCGAAAAGCCTTTTACCTTTAGGATCTCGAATGAAAGGATGTTCAATTTTGTCGAAGGCTTTCTCAAAGTCCACTTTAGGATAATAACTTTTTTCTTCGAATGGTGGCAGATGTGAAGAAATTGGAAAGCCCAAGTCAAGCAATCTTGAATTGTTCTGCCTCTTATGAAACCATATTGATTCTCATGTATGAGGGAGGAAAGGACATTGTGGAGTCCGATGGAAAGCAATTTAGTAATGCTTTTAAGACTACAGATTGAGTAAAGAAATGGGTGCGTAATCGTCCACAAGAGCCGGATTATCCTTCTTAGGAATAAGAGTTATATATGAATTGTTAATATTGCTGAGATCCACATTGCTATTACTGAAATCAAAGAACAGCCTTAGAAAATCCTGTTTGATGAGAGGCCAACATTTCTTTATGAACAGGCCATTAAAGCCATCTGGACCAGGAGCATGATCATTGGGGATGCACTTGACAACATGTTCAATTTCATCAGTTGTGAAAGGTTCATCCAAGACTTCCAGGGCAACAGGGGTGATAAGGTTGTTTAAGGCAAAAACAATGCTAGAGAAATCACTAACTCCATGTATGTTCCCTGAAAGACTCAAAAATGTGATTAGCTTTTTGATCGTTATCGATAATTAAAATGTTACCGGGAGTATAGAGGTGACAATAAAATTCTTTCTATGGTTACAAGTAGCCATAGCATGAAAGAAGCTGGTATTTTCATCACCAAAATTCACCCATCTCACAGTGTTTCTTTGTTTCCAATATATTCTTTTTTCTTTCTAGAAGGGCGCGAGGTGTTTCTTGGTTAGATTTCTTAGGATCACTTCGGACTGATAGGCATCTTTGTTCTTCTAAGCCATCTAGAAGAAGGAGAACCCAATTGCAATTGTGGATGAGTTTACTTAAATTTGCAAAGGATTTGCTCCAGACTCTCAAACCATGTCTCACTTGCTTTAATCGATGGACGAGGTTCTTAGCCGCATTGGAGAAAAGGGGCGTTATTCCAATGCAGGTCCACAATTTTTGAGAAATCTCCATGTTCAATCCAATGATTTTCAAATCTAAAGATGGAAGCCTTTGGAATATTAGTTCCAATGTTATTGACAAAAGGAATGTGGTCGGATATAGGTCTTGCTAAAAAGTTGCACAAAAGTTGCGGGGAAAATAGAGATTCCAAGAAGAGAAAGAGAAGACCCAGTCAATTTAACCGAGAAGAGGATCCAATTGCATATTGCTCCAGGTATATTTTTGACCACCGAATGGAAAATCACACAAATCTAGGTCCGAATGAATGAGGTCATTGAACATTTGCATATCACCATGGTTGCCTCGAGGTTTATTTCTGTCGTCACTTGATCTATAGAGATTAGTAGCCATTCATTGAAATCTGTTTTGTCCAGATTTAAAAGCCAAGTGATGAAAACAATTTTTTTAATTAGAAGTAGCGGGACCATATATATTTGTAAGGTGAAAGGATGAATTGTTCATCGAGCAATCAAACTTGACAAATGATAGCGTAGTTGTTGGCTTGTATAAGGGAGGCAGAGAACATCTTTGCTATTCCAAATAGTTATAAGGCCCCCGGATGCCCTGAGAGGAAGGAGAAAAGAAGAATTTGTCCAAATGTCTAGGACAAAATTTCTTTAGGTAGAAGTTGTCAAAAAATTCTCTTTTAGTTTCTTGAAGACAGACTATATGGCAGTCACTTTCTGATATTTTCGCTCTGATGGCGTCCCATTTTCCCTGGGAATTCATCCCTCTAACATTCCAAACAAGAATCTTTACATTTCTGTTGCTATCCATAAATAAATGAGTTGAAGGAAACATGATCTAAACTGATATGCCAGATACCAGTAACAGTCCAAAAGACAGAAATATAAGAGGATGAAATTAACCAGGAATGGCACATGCAAGGCAAGATATAAACCAACTCAGCCAGATAAATAAAACGATAAAGGTTTGATTCCAACTTTAGGTTCACAAGCATCTTAAACCAAGCATAGACATTTAGCCACCAGGTACATCCTATACATTTATTAAGCTTGCACGCAGGCAAGAGATTCAGAGAAACTGGTGGGTAAAAGCTAGGAGCAAAAGTGGAATGGGGGCATCCCAAGATCACCCATTCACAAAGACTTATATCAAATACTATCATTGTTGGAGTCGAGCTTGATCAGGGCATCAGACACCTCCTTAGGATGGATCTGTAAAAAGCCAGTGGCTATGCCTTCAACAACTTCTTTGTTGAGATGAGGAGCAGGAACTCTGGCTAGGGAAGCTAGGATGATAGCCAGAGCTTTGGGGTTCAGCACTTCCACCGCAGACTTTCCCTTAAAGCCACCCGCTTTCATGGCTTGCCTTTTGCTACACTTCGAAGTTCTTGAGGGGAGAGGTTCCTTGGCTTCTTAGCCCTCTTCTTGCCGAGGGGGTGAACTTTTCGGGATGAAGAACCTCAATGACATCCTCATCCTCCTCCAAGATCTCCATCATAGCATTTTGGGCTTCGGGGTCATAGATCTATGGAGGGATAAGGTAGATTAGGTGAGCCAACTCTTTGGGATCAGCAAAGAAAGATGGGACATTAAGCTCGGGATCAATATCACAAATAGAGAGATGGGCATAGGTGTAAAAGGTAGGTGCCTTAGTAAGAAAAACAAGTACCTGTTCAAAGAGTTTGCGCTTGACGGGAGGTGGCATTACCAGAAAGGCAGAAGAGCTGCTGACATTGGCTATGACAGATTTCAGGCCGAGGCTTGATCACATGACTTGGCACATCGAAGCGGTCGGTGACCGGTCATCAAAATTAGAGCCATTCGGGATTAGATTTCCATCTTGCGTAAGAGGATGCTTCAATTTTGGGTCCATGCGTCTTTGGATTCATAGAATTGTCCACAACCGAAGCCCAAGGTGCGTGGCAATAGCATTGGGTTGGGCTTCAACTGGTGCAGGTAAAGTTGTAAAGGGCTAGAGAGTTGAATCTGCAGTGGTCTTGAGCAATAGATCTGCACCAACTCTAGCTACAACACCATTCGCTGGAGCTAGATCCTCAACTTGCATATCAGCATTACCACCAACATTGGAAGCTCGGGGGTGGCATTGGAGTGAGTAGGGGGTGGGTCCATTCCACCTAGGGGCCTAGGGAGGAATAGGGTGGAGAGGTCCAACCGTCACGAAAGCTTCTTCATCGAGGCAGTTTCGCAACGTTACTTTTCTTCAAAACATAGATAGGGACAGTCCAAGATTTTCCCCGGCGGGTAAGCCTCGCATTCACTTTCACGTAAGCTGGAATTTTCCTATCATCATTCAAATACACCTTGACAATGACCCTAGCCGGACTTAGACATTCATGCCGGTGAACCATGATTCCAAAACCGGACCACGAGACTTGGCAATAATCGAATCGCAGCAAGAAATCTTGAGAAACCCTAGCATCATAACCCATGCTTCCCTATCCAACTCAAAACTTCTAGCATTTCCCTTCATCATGATTAGAGAGAGACATCTTATCTTCGACCAAAATCAAAGATAGGCCCCAAAAACTTTTCTCTATCTAGAGCGAGCAAAAACGCACATATGCATCTCCTATCGGGCAAGGCTCAATCTCAAGACATGAGTCCGATGGACATCGAGAGAGAAACTTACGAAGCTCAACGGCGAGAGGTATGAAGTCGCCCTTGTTGGATCGGACAATTTGAAGCTTCACAATCACCGCCTCCTCATTGTGAAGCGAGTAGCATCCCGTGACGAAGAGCTCATGGCGGAGGAGCCGGATTTTTGGGGATACTCTAGCTCCCAACCAGCGGGACATGTGGGCGAGGATCAACATCAAAGTTGGCCATGGTCTGGGGAAGACAGAGGTAAAGGTGGAGTGACCTCAGGGCGAAGTGAAGAGTGGGCACATTCTTGACTTCTTCGGCCCATTTATAGGGGGTCGATTTGCCCCTTCACCTTCCAAATCAACGGGTCGGGAGTCACGAGCGAGGTGTCCAACGAGAGTTACGGCATTAAGGCCCGGATTGCTCTTTCCTTTTTTTTTTTTTTTGATCAATACCAGATTGTATTGAAATTAAACCATACAAGACACAAAGACCGACCGGGTACACATACATAGCAGGTACAAAGAACAGCTGTCCCAACCAAACTTACTGAGGAGCCCCTAGAAGGAAAAGAAATTACAAATAAGCCCTTGGGGAATCTCCTATTCGCCTACCTCGCCCGGCGACCGCCGCTGGCCGAAACCGATGCCCCGGAGGATGACGCCGGATCCAACCGAAAGAAGAAGCCAAGCACCGAGGCGGAAGGAAGCACAATCGCTGAAAGCTTTGAAAGAGCCGCGGTAGAATCCCGCCATTGAAGACGAGAATGACATCGCCGTTGAGGTCCATCGGTAGGGGACGCACCCCCGTGCTTCCATGGTCTCGGACCTGAGCTTGCCACCGCGCAAGAACTCCTAGATCCATCATCCGCACTACCTCAACACCCACGGCCGCCCCACCGATTCGCGCAAAAGCAAGGCTGCCGACACCGCCAAACGAAGCTTTTCGACTCGGGGTGTACAAGATTCACCCCGAACCGAAACCTCCACAAAGGCACCGGATCCGGGAGAACCTACCTTCACAGGCCTCTCGCCCCAAGACCGGAGCTAGTCTTTGCCAAGACAGGGGACGAGTCCGGAAGGACTTATTCCACGACGGCGACGCCGCCACCCTCACCGCCGCCGTCCGGACACCACCTAGAAAACCTAGGACCTAAACTACCAAGCCGACCGGAGATCCACGGTCTTCCCCACCTCCGCACGCCATAACGGCCCGTCGGAGGCGAGGAAGACCACCCGAATCCGCCGGCGGCACTTGATGGACCCGACCGCCCTCTTTTTCGCCTCTCACTCCCGTAGTCGCGAGAGGGTTCGAGAGCCCGAGCCCCTACCGGTATCTACTATGTAAGCACTTGTTGGTGGGGAGGCGGGAAGACAATTTGTGGTATTGCTCTTTCCTTCCTAAAGAGTGACCGCCTTTCCAATTGGGGGATCTCGAGCAGGGGCGTAGCCATCTAAGGATAGGGTTATTTGGATTGGCGCCATTGCAACTTTCGTTATTTGAAACATGCCATTACAATTCGTCATATAGGAAGCTCACCATTGTAATTTTCCCCTTGTTTTGAAATATGCCATTGGATACGTTTTGAGGCACGTGGCCCCACCTGCGCAGCCCACGTGGCATACATGGCACCGTATCCCCGTCGTATACCGCCCCCAGCCCAAACGGCCGTCACCGCGCCGTCCGTCGGTTCCTCTCGCTCCCGTCTCTTCCACTCGCTACTTCTTCCCCGACGACGCACCTAACCCTAGGTGGTGCCGGGCCGCCCGCCGCTGGGCTGCTTTGCTTGCCGCGCTCTCGCTCCCTCGCTCGCCGCCGCCCGCGCTCCCGGTCCTCGCGCATGTCCGCCGCGGTCCCGCTCCTCGCGCGCCCGCCCGCCCGCCCTGCTCTTTGCCGCTCGACGCCCCCGCTGTTCCACGCCCACGCCGCTGGGCGCTGCTTTGCCTTTCGAGCCCGCCAGGCCGCTGGTGGCCCCTCGCGCCCGCCCGCGCCGCCTTCGCCGCTGGAGTCGAGCTCGTGGTGCCGCTTGTCCTTCCCCGGTGCCATGTATACCACCGATTCAACCACTTCCCGCACAGAACAAATCTTCCTCCCGTGCTCTCGCCCCAATTGTTTGGTCCCTCGCTATGAAGCGGCTGAGCAAGAAATCGAACATCTACTACAAGTGCCCAAATTGTGGTAATTGGTGGTTTGAGGATGGCAATCACAATCCAATTGGGGTTGAAGTTGTCCAAAGCCTGCTCCCATTCATGCTCAAGGGATTGATTTGAAGCTTGATGAAATGAAACTACAGATTGGCAAGTTGATGGATGAAGTGATAGAGCTGAAAAGAGGAGGTCAAGAAGGTGAAGAGTCCAATTGTCATCGACAAAGGAACTGTTGCTGTAGTGTTGTTGGGAGTCTTAGTTGCAGTCCTAGTGGCTATTTGTGTGTACCAAATGAGCAGTAGCTGTGTATCACAATGTATGCCTTGTGTTTGACTTTGTATTGTGTTTGCAATAAATAAACAAGTTTGTCATGCCTTGTGTTTCACCGTGTATGTGTTTGATCATATATTCCATATATATGCAGTCAGAGTATGCCTTATATATTCAATATATATGCAGTCACAATTTGACAATGTATGCATGGTATATGCAATATATATGCAGTCACAAATGAACCTTGTATATGCAAACACAAATTGGGTCACATATATGGACCATAATATGCCACATTTGACATTCCCAGCAAGCATAAATTGGTTCATAGCTTACATATAAGGTTCACAGCAAGCAACTTAGTTCAGAAATAAAAGGTTGGACAACACCAACCACTAGGTTCCAGGAAAAGCATGCCATACATATAAGGTTCACGCCATATTAACTACAATATTTTTACAAAAGCAGACCACATTAGTAGCATACAAGCATACTATGTGCCTCTAGTCTTCGTAAACCAGCCTCCTCAGGCTGCTAATTTCAGCTGCAGGAGGGTTGGCAGCAGTTTTGCGAGCTTTTTCTTGATGGGTGTCTTCTTCTCTGGCACCGGCCGTTGAGAAAAAGTATTCGGCTAGCCGGAATGGCCTCAAGAAAAAAATTAGAGATATAATCCGATGGATAAGAGATACGCTTAAAAACTGAAAGCTGTTTAGCAGGAATAGGCTTAGATTTAACAATATCAGCATAAGATTTTTTTCCTGAGGGGATAGCTTTTCCGTTTGGACCAACCATGGTCCATTCCGCTTCTTTTCCAAACACCAAGCTTGATAATCTTTGATCCAATTAGGATCACCATTACCCCAAAGGAAGAAAAAAAAACAGAGAAGGCCTCGCAAGAGTAGTTTTTAAGATTGTAAATAAGGAGACCAACTTTCTTGCAAGAAACCGAGAATCTAAACATCCAGCCTGGGAGATGTATAACATTGAAATCTTTGGCTGTTCCACCAATACACGATTGGAGGAGGAGACTCACAGAATCTCCATTGAGACGAATAGAAGAACGACCGAAGGAAGCAACCAGAAAGAAGGGCGGCGAGAGGGGGATGAGCTGACTGAGCACTTGAAGCGATCCGAAGATAACTTTTCAATCTCCAATCCTGGACTGAAATCCAGGTCGGAGAGCCCCGCCATGAAGCAGCACTTGGGAAATTAGGGGAGGGCGACGAGCGGGCCTTTGCCTCCTCCGTTAGTTACTTTTTGCTCTCTTACAGCAAAGAAAGTACAGCGTATACCTGGTAAAATGTTGCCTTCAAACTCAAAACTATACTCATTCCGATCCTTTTTTGGGTGCTTTTGTTTGAATGGATGGGTGGGCATGTCGAACAATACTAGAAAATGTAAGCACACGTGTCACGAGGTGTACCCGCCTCAACACACAAAAAAATATATTCGTATCAGGTCTAGCTACACTTTTTATGTGAATCATCTCTATTAGTAAATTCATTTTCAGAGGCGGTCGTTGTCGGGTATCGGAGACGGACACCGTGCCCCGCCTCCGTTAATCCTACCTAACTTGCACTTCTTCCTCTCGATCTACCACTGCACCACACACTCATTTGTGTTTATATATAATATCCTATTAAATTAAATCAACATTCGTAATCTTATATTAGATATTTTAGCTACTAAATGAACTCAACTAAAAAGCTTTTAACTACAAAGTTTTAAATCTTGTCAAGTACTCCTCCATCCCAAAATAATTGTCACAATGGTATTCATGCACTAGGTTTATTGAAAAAATTGTATATCCAAATAATTAAGTTTATTAAAAAATAGATTCAATGATCTATATACTGGTACTAATTTGTACTATAAATAAATATTTTTTGTGTATATTTGGTAAAAGTTAAAAGCGTTTGACTCCTTGGAAAATAAGAACACACTTATTTTTGTGACGGAGGGAGCACTACAACTTTGGTGTAGGATGTGTCTCTATCCGAGATTGTTTAAAAAAAAAAAAAAAGAATCACAAAATATGTAAATTAAAACAAACAGGTAGGTCAGGTCCACCACTATATCTTTCGTATTAGCTATGTGAAGAACATTTGAGATTGTTTAGGAATTCTACATTTTGAATTTCAAAATCTATAAACTTAGGACACATATTTGGGACACTAAACGATCAAAAAAAAAAAAAAAATCAACTATTAAGGTTGATTGTACTGAGAACATCCAAAATTGTTTGATATTTTAAATTTTAAAATTAAAATCTGTGAACTAACAATAATATTTTGGGACCCTATCAATTCAAAAACATTTCAAATACAAAGTAATAGATCGTCGAGAGATAAAATTTTGAAATAAACTTTGACCTCATTCAAGTTTATAAGAACAAGTTATGCATTTTTTTTTTTGATACACTGTGTATAGAGATGGACATTTTAAGATATTCGCCTTATAAATCGATTTTAGGATGAACGTTTAAAAGCGATTGCCTTCGAAAAATCATCATTATTGAAGGTGGTCATCTTAAGATGCCCGCATCTGAAAATCAATTTACCGAGACGAACGCCCTAAGGCGTCCGCCTTGGCCTCCATTAATTGATGATTTTTAGAGGCGATCGTCCTAAAACGCCCACCTCTGTAAATGAATTTGAGTCATAAATTTTTCCTGGAGCCTAACTAAACATTTACAGAGGCGGTCACTAGGTGTATCTGCCTCGTAAATGATTTGACAATGTCTCCTAAAATCATTTTTCTAGTAGCGTTACTAGAACCTTGCAATCACCACATTAATTGAGAAAACATAGACTACATTATTAGAATGTATGATTTAATGGATTGGATTAAAGAAAAAATTGCCTCAATCATTAATTACAAAATTTGAATAAGAATTTAAGAAACATAACAATTTAATTTCATACCGTTGAAAGAAAGATACACAAACAGTTCATATAGAAAAAAAAACTAGTAAAATAATTGAGCAAAAAATTATGCAAAATTATTTAGAAAAACATAAGTAAAGAAATATCCATATAAATTATAAATAGGAATATCTAAATGACAATTTAAAGTCACAATTAAAACTTTGAAAAAATCAATTACAACCAAACAAATAAAAAGCTATTTATTTTATTACTATAAGTCCTATACACTTGTGATGTATAGCGGCCTTTGTGCCGCACTTTGTTCGTAACTTCGGATGTCGCGGCAATCGTGAATTCGGCAATGGAAAAAGTCCCTGTTTTCTTTCCCTAAATATTGGCAAAGTCTAATTTTGCTCGAAACCGTAAAACCGGATGAAACCACTCCCTCAACTTTCCATACGGTTTATTTTCCTCCCTCGGTGGTTTTGTGGGTGGTTTGGCGCACGTGGCAACGTGGGCCCCACAGGAGCGAGAGAGAGCGCGCACCGTAACTAGAACGAGGCGGGTGGGCCGTCGGCGGCCGGGCGAGCCGCCGCGCCATGAAACGCCCCAGGACCTCTCGTCGCGTTGTAACACCCCTGGTGTTAATCAACTAAAATTTTGCCATGTCATCATGATCATCGCAAAGCATGCATGATTAGAAAATTTGAAATGCATCAAATTAAAATAAGTTTATATTTTAGAGAAATGTTTGTGCTTAAGAATTTTAGAGTGATTTAATTTGGAATTTTATGTTTTTGATCCTAAGTGTGTTGTTGTATGATGGTTTGATAGTATAGGTTGGGAATCTGAAATTTGAATCAAATTCAAGTTTGAATTGAGCTTCGAAAACCCTAATTCCTATCCCCTCTTTTACCCCCTTTTCCATAATTCAAAATTTAAGCAAAATTTGCCAAAACTTCCAAAAGCCAAGTTGTAGATCTTGTTTTGATGTACAAAAGAGGTGTACAAAGTTTTTTGAAGTTTTTAAATAAATTTTAAAGTAGTTTTGAATTCAAATTTGTCCCTTTTGACCCCATTTCAAAAAGTCATATTTAGAGGCCGAATTTGAAAAACTTCCAATTGTGAAAATTGTAGATCTTGAAAAATTAGGCCAAGTTACTTTTTGGAGTTTTTCGAGTTCAGTTCAAATTTGGGGAGAATTTGATCAAAATTTAGAAAGTTAGGGTTTGGGTGCTTTCTGATCGCGGCATGGCCGCCCATGCCGTTCATCGCCGTCGCCCGCTCGCCGGGCCGTCTCGACGATTCGGCCATCCTCGCGTCGTCAAGAGCCAGTGGGGAGCTTCGCGACGTCGCCGCCACCTGTCTAGCCCTCCTATGCCCTATAAAAACGCAACGCCGACGCCGCCGTCGTCTTTTCTTTCTCCTCCACCGCCGTCGAAAACCGCCTCCGCCCCCCTTTCCATTGCCATCGCCGCCGAGCTCAAATCCACCAACTTAACCTTGTCATCTTGTTCGCCACTCCTTTGCGCGCCGTTTGAGCCGCCTCGCGTCGTTTCCCATCGACCGAAGTCGCCCGCGACGCCGCCGTCTTCTTCCAAGGTCGGGCTGGCCAGCGCCGCCGCGCACCACCTCGTCATCGTCGGCCGTTTCGGTGAGCAACAAGGAAAACCAGCTAGCGCGATTAGAGTCGCCCGAGGCTGTGGTCATGATGCGCCGACGGTTTCGTGTTTTCCCGCGCAGAGTCGCCGAACGCCGTTGCCACCGCCGGAGCGCCGCCGCCGCGCCGCCACCGCCGTCCGCCCACCTCCGCTTCCGTCTCTGACCCATCCATCTTGCCATTCGAGCCCGCAGTGAGTCTCGGTCACGCCCATGCCTTTGGTTGGTCCGTTTCAGCGCCATAGCCGCCGAACGCGCTTGCCGCCGACGAGCCGACGTTGCCGCCGCGCCGAGCGTGACCTAGTTAGGGGAGCCGCTTTTGGTTCGATTAGTTGGGGTGTTAGAGTCGCCAGTGTGTGCTGTTTGTGCCGCCATTCGCCGTGGTCGGGAACGCCCGGTGAGCTGCGGCGCCGCCGTCGCGCCGCCGAGTCCGCCATCGCCGCCGGCAATGGTGTCACGGTGCTTTAGGGTTTAGGTTTGGGGTGCCATGAAATGCGCGAGGGTCGTGGGGGACACTATTTGGGGTAGCTCGCGTCGCCGGAGAGGTCGCCGCCCGCGAGGGACGGCCGGCCAACCGTCGGCGCGCCGGCGGGTCGCCGCTGGGCGCTGTAGATGGCGCCCCGGGCCGGCCGTTAACGCTGAAGGGAGTTGGGGCGGCCTGCTGATGTTTTGGGCCAAAGCCGGGCTAGTTTCGCCCAATGGCCGTTTTCGTTTAAAAATTGTTTTGTCAATTTCTTCATGTTTGAATAGTGCCGAAATTTGCAAAATTCATAGAAATTTGAAAATAGCTTCAAAAATTCTAAAAGTTTTGTAGAACCTTCTTATGAGTATATCTATCCATGAAAAATTTGAAACTTAGGTTTTGAATATTTCTTGCAAGTTTTAAAAATACAATCTTTAATTGAAGAATGGATCTTCTATGATTTTTAGAAAATAAAATATTTATTCAAAAATCATGAAAATTTATTTGGTACTTGTTTTTTTATGATGTGTCCTTAATTGAAGAATGGATCTTGCATGTTTCATCAAAATGTTTTATTTGAGGAGATGGTACCGTTTTAGGAAAAAGAAAGAGTTGTAGTGATGAATTTGAGATCGGACGGGACGTAGGTTGAAAGCCGGCGGGATTCCTAGTTTGTGCTTGTCCCGTGTTGGTCGTTTAAGGACCGTCCGTTGTTTGGCCTGAGTGAAATCGGGACTTTTTGAACGCATTTTGCGCCTGAGACCTTTTGGTCAATGGCACGTCTAAGCGGGCGATCACCCCGTGTCGGTCGACCCTAACTAGCCACATACTCCGGTAAGCGGATCTCGGTGGAGCCAAATCGGGAATGGCAACCACGCACTTTGGGAGTGGAGAGATGGCGGGAGTAGCGTGTACCCACCCTACTGGTCAAACTGTCATTAGGACGGGGTAGGGAGGTGGAGTACTGTGCTCTTAGGTGGCGCAGGCCTCGTTCCCGTTTTGGACAAATCTGAAAGAAGGTTGATATATGCAAGCTTAAGTGCTACATATGTCGTGTGGTTAGGGATCCCAATTTGGGTATAATTGGTTCATGAATCGCCGTTGCTTCTGAGAAGGAGACCCGATTCCTCGACCTTCATCGTAGTAAATGATGGAATATGTTTTTGAGGAAAGAGAGTTGGAGTAAGAAAAATATGTTTGCTCTAGAATAGGATAACCTAGAGTATATGAGCTACTAATCTGAATTAAAAATATTGAAAGTAAGGATTCACTTATAGTAAGCTTTTCTGCAAAAGAGTTCTTGATTCTTGCTAAAGCCTTACCTTGACTCCTAAGACCAGCATTCCTGAGTCTTCTTTTTTTTTTCTTGGTCGGGTAAGTCTTGTTGAGTACTCCCGTACTCAGGGTTCTTTGACCCTTGTTGCAGGAGCAGGTCATGAGCAGGCTTGTTTTGGTCCCTGCCGCATGACAAAGGTACCAGGAGGAAGATGACGAGTAGAGTTGAACCCTCGAGGCGGGGTTGTCGGTGTATTATATGTATAAAGTAACTCCAATAATTCGTGCTTGTAATAATGTTACTTAAAGTTTGTTTATTTGAACAAATGTTTTGTAAAATTATGGTTATGTAATCCTTCCGCTATTTACTCGATGTATTTTGAATAAAATGTTGTAATACTACAATGACTTGTTAATGAGATTACATTTCGGAAGATTAATAGCACTTTCTAGATTATTGGGAACTCGTGCATAATGATCGAGAGGTCTTAATGACAATGATAAGTGCATGTGGGCCCCTGTAATTTAGGAGGTTACATTACGATTGGTACCGAGCAATCATCATTAACGATTCCATGTAGTATTATTTTACAAAACTTCAAAATGATTTGAGTCAAATTAATTTAAACTCTTAATTTGGTCCAAATTGCTTATAGCTGATCTTGAATCAATTTGTAAATCTTTTCTTATAATTCAAATGTTTTGTAGTGGAGTAACAAGTTAAATTGCCCTATATAATAAGTTTAAGTTTTACGCATAGTTTAAGTAAGTTCGATTCATGCATCATGCTTAATTAACTTGTTAATCACTTTCCCCTTAATTGTGGTTTGGGTTAGGTATATCAATCCTATGCTTGCTAACCTCGCTAATCTCTTGACCCATCCTTTAATTCAATCTTTCCTATCTATAGGATGGCCCGTACCAAAACAGACCCAAAGGAAGAAGACAGGACCCAAAGGAGTTCCTCGACACCAACTTGCTCCAAGACATGATGGTGCTAGTAGCAGCAATAGTAGGCCTGATTTACAAGCTGAAATACAAAGGCTTACTAGAGAGTTGGCAGAAGCAAATAGAGCTAGAGAAGAAGGTACTTCACAGATTGTTGATCTCCAAGCTGAAGTAGGAAGGCTCACTGAAGAATTGACAGAAGCTACCAGAGCCAATGAGGATGCTACCTTACAGATTGGTGATCTGCAAGGTGAAGTGGAACGACGTGATTTAGACTATGAAGAATGTCGTCAAGTTTTATTTAATGTACTCCACGAGAGGGAGTTTGAAAGGCAAGACATGATATTAGCCATACATCGTATTCATGCCCTAGAAGTTCAAAAGTGGGTTTGGAAGCTTACAATGCAAATTTACATGAAGCCATCCATCGAACCACCAAGTATGGAGATGTTGAGGATGATGGAGGTGTTGTTGAAAATGAGAATGAGGAAGAAGCGGGAAATGAGGAGATAGCACCACTTAGCGATGGTGAAAAAAAGAAGAAGAACCGAGAGGAGATAGAGCACTACCGGGGACGGTGAGAATGATGTTTGAGCGTTTGTGAGGATGTTGTAAGATATGTTAGATAGTAAGAGTATGTAAAACTTAGTGGGTTGGATGGTCCCGCTTAGTGCGGGGATTGTATAATAAATAAGTGAACCGGTTTGGTGTGTTGCTATAACCTTTAAGGAAGTTATATGTAAGCTAATGAATAAAGTCGGTTTGTTTGTAAATGGATGCCTCAATCCAATGCTAGTAGTTCGGGGGCCGCTTGCTCGGGCCCACCACAGGTTCTGTTAATTTGACCCGATGCCATAGGCTGCTTTGGTCCAAGCCACTATCGAAAAAATAGTCGCTTAATGCGAGAAGTGGCATGAGAATAGTCGAGAATGGCAATCAGGATAATCATGGTCGTCGGAACAATAAAAAGGAAAATTCATACCCTGATTTCACTGACACTAAGCCCCCAATCTTCTCGAGAGTAAATGAACCATTGGAGGCAGATGATTGGCTCCGTACTATGGAGCAAAAGTTTGAGCTCATGGAGTTTACCACCTATCGAAGCCCCATTTTGACTCAACGGTTTAGGGGTGTTTGTAGGAGCTTGGTGGGCAACTTTTTCTTGCCATGCAGCCCGGTGGTCACCCGAGTGACTTGGCCGAGTTTCGAGAAGCCTTCCGTGCACACTACATTCTGAAGGAGTGATGGCCAAGAAGCTACGGTAATTCATTGATCGAAAAACAAGGAGATCGGTCCGGTTATGGAATATGTTGGTCGGTTTAATCATCTTTCTCGGTATGCTCGAGCATGTTAATACAGATCCGAAGAGAAAGGAGTGGTTCTTACGTGGTCTAAATATGAAGCTTCAGACAATGATGCCCATCCGTGCCACAGACACTTATCATGAGGTGGTAAATATGGCACTTCATGCTGAAGAAAAGTATCGTCTACACAAGGAGATTAAGAATAAGAAGAAAAATGTGTCGTCTGGATTTTCTGGAGGAAATAAGAAGCGTCAGAGGGTGATCTATCATCCGATCAATCATTATCGCCCTCCTTATCGTCCACCGCAGTTCCAGCCTAGGCAGCAGACATTTGTCAGGCCTGCTGCAGCTCTTAATTATCCACGTCAGCCGAATGCTCCTGTCATTCGTAACCCTGCTCCACAAGGCCAAGGTGGTCCTATCTGTTTTAACTGTGGCAAGCCTGGACACTATTCCCGAGAATGCCCCAATCCTCGGAGGTATAATCCCAATTTTCAAGCAGCATCGGAAGTCGCTGACCCACGTAACAAAACATGAGTGGGACGAGAATGTTCGAAAGGTAAAGTTGAGAAGAAAAACGGGACGGGTGTTCTATACTAATGTTGATGAAATACCCGCAGGGGAACCCGTCATGATGGGTATGTTTCACATTTGCCAATCACCCTCGCAGTTACATTGTTTGATTCTCGAGCATCTCATACATTCATCAATAGAACTTTTGTCATCAAGCATGAAATACCAATTGGGGAAACAAAAGATAATTTCTTTTATCTGATGCTTTGGGGATGTATGAGTACTAAAGAAATGGTACAGCAAGTACCTATAAGATTAGGTGGGCATGATTTTTCCACTAATATGATAATTCTAAAGGATCAAGATATAGATGTGATCACGGGTATGAATTGGATGTATCAAAGATGGGGTTTTGTCATCGATGTTTTGAATAGAACAATAAGGGTAAATATACCCGATAGCGTTCTCAACTTCTTATTCAACTTCCCATTCCTAAGAGGGCTGTTGAGAGAATCTGTGCTACATCCGTTAAGGAAATAAAGGATATTCCGGTAGTTTGTGAATTCCTAGATGTGTTTCCGTAAGATTTACCCGTTTTTACCGCCAAACGTAGATGTGGAGTTCAGAATAGATCCGAAGCGGGAACCGCCCCAATATCCGAGGAGAGCATATAGAATGCCACCTAAAGAATTAGCGAGCTAAAAACCCGATTTGCAGGAATTGTTGGATAAAGGTTTTATTTGACCCAGTTCATCACCTTGGGGTGCCCTGCAATATTTGTGAAAAAGAAAGATCACACTTTGAGGATGTGTGTCGATTATCGTCCATTGAATGAAGTGACGATTAAAAATAAGTATCCTTTACCCCGCATTGATCTGCTTTTTGATCAACTTGCCGGAGCAAAAGTCTTTTCTAAGATTGACTCGAGGTTAGGATATCATGATTAAGATTAGACCGATAGATATTGCAAAGACGCCTTCACTACGGATATGGTCTATATGAGTATTTGGTGATGTCTTTTGGATTAACCAATGCCCCAGCTCATTTTATGTATCTGATGAATACGGTATTCATGTCAGAGCTTGACAAGTTTGTAGTGGTATTCATTGATGATATATTGATATATTCCAAGAACAAAGAAGAGCATGCTGAGCACCTTCGAATTGTTCTGAAACGTCTAAGAGATCATCATTTATATGCCAAGTTCAGTAAGTGTGAATTTTGGTTAGAGAAAGTACAATTCTTGGGTCATGTGTTGTCGGTGATGGAGTTTCAGTTGATCCAAGTAAAGTCAAGGATATTCTCAAGCTGGAAGCCCCCAAACCATCGTGCATCAAGTCCGCAGTTTTTTCGGAATGGCGGGTTATTACCGTCGGTTTATTCCGGACTTTTCTAAAGTAGCAAAGCCCATCACTAAGTTGTTGAAGAATCAAACTAAGTTTGTCTGGTCATCTGAGTGTGAGAAAGCTTTCAAGATTTTGAAGAAGGCATTAACCATCGCACGGTATTAGCTCGGCCGGATATTGAGAAGCCGTTCGATGTTTATTGTGATGCTTCCGGTATTGGCCTTGGTTGTGTGTCTTGATGCAAGAAAGAAGAGTTATTGCTTATGCCTCTAGACAACTTAAACATCATGAAGAACATTATCCAACTCATGATTTAGAATTAGCGTAGATTGTCCATGCACTAAAGATTTGGCGTCATTATTTCTTTGGGCAACACTTGTCATATCTATACCGATCACAAGAGCTTAAAATATATCTTCACCAGGTGACGACCGAATATGAGGCAAAGAAGATGGTTGGAGTTGATCAAGGATTATGATTCGGAAGTGCATTACCATCCGGTAAAGCAAATGTGGTTGCCGATGCACTTTCGGTCCGAAGTCCCAATGTAATTGTCTTGAAGTAAGTTTAATGGATAAAACCTTGTGTCAAGATATGGAAAAGTTGAATTTGGGAATTATTGAACAGGGGACTCTATCCAAGTATCACCGTGGAATTAAATATCCGAGATCGATTATTATTGCCGCTCAGAGAGAAAATAAAGGTGTAGCACATATCAAAGAGAAAGTTAGAAGTGGAAAGCCATCTTGTTTCAGAATTGATGAAGCGAATGTGTTATGGTTCAAGAATCGCGGTAGTACCAAAGGTTCCCGAGTTACGTCGGTAGATTCGGATGAAGCACACTTGACTAGGTATTCCATTCACCCAGGAAGAACCAAGATGCATCAGGACTTGAAACAGAGATTCTGGTGGACCAAGATGAAGATAGAAGTTGCTCGTTATGTGGCTAAATGTGATACATGTCGGCGAGTAAAGGCAGTACACATGAAAGCCTGAGGACGCTTAAATCCACTGCCTATTCCGTCTTGGAAGTGGGAGGAAATTACCATGGACTTTATTGTTGGTTTACCCAGGACATCAAGGGGTTTTAATTCCATTTGGGTTATTGTGGATCGTCTTACTAAGATAGCACATTTTTCGCCAAAAAAGGAAGATTATTACGCAAAAACCTATCTTTGAATTATATATTGCTTTCGGATATTCGCCTCCGCATGGTGCACCAAAGAATATTGTTTGAGATAGAAGTTCAATATTTATGAATAAATTTTGGAAACAATTACAAAAGTCATTGGGAACCAAGCTCAATCATAGTTCAACTTATCACCCACGCATCGATGGGCATCGAGAGGGTTAATCAAATTCTAGAGGATATGTTACGAGCTTGTGTTCTCACTTATCAAGAAAAATGGGATGAATGTTTACCCGGCAGAATTCTCTTACAACAACAGTTATCAAGAGAGTATCAAGATGGCACCTTTTGAAGCTTTATATGGTCGTAGATGTAGAACTCCTCTGAATTGGTCTGAACCTGGAGAAAGATGGTTCTTTGGTGTGGATTTGGTAAAGAATGCAGAAGAGAAAGTTCGTGTCATACAAGAAAATATGAAAATAGCTCAGTCTCGACAGAAAAGTTATGCGGATAAAAGGCGTCAATCTTTGACATTTGAAGTGGGAGATTATGTTTATTTAAAAGTATCACCTATAAAAGGAGTAAAAAGATTTGGGATCAAAGGCAAATTAGCACCTCGCTACATTGGACCATTCCAGATTCTGGAAAGATGTGGAAAAGTAGCATATCGTTTGGAGTTACCAGAACACCTTTCTGCTGTGCATAATGTGTTCCATGTATCCCAGTTGAAGAAATGTCTTCGAGTGCCTGATCAAGTGGTTGATATTGAAGGAGTTGCACTTGAACCCGATCCGGGTTTATTGAGAATATCCTGTTCAAATTCTCGACCAGAAAGATCGTGTCACTCGTAGAAGAACAACTAAATGGTATAAGATCCAATGGAACCAACATTCTGAAGAAGAAGCTACATGGGAGTCAGAGGAATATCTGCAAGAGCACTTCCCGGAATTTCTTGCTTCTATCTAGGTTACAATCCCCTCCTTGAGTTATCGTTAGTCTCTTTAAATTCTTATAGCATATATTAGATAAAACCCTACCTGTTTTATGAACTAGTTTGAGATGTGTTTGCTTGACACATTTCCTTTGCCGTTACTTAACCTCAGGGTTTTAAATCTCGGGACGAGATTTCTTTTAGGGGGAAAGGCTGTAACACCCCTGGTGTTAATCAACTAAAATTTTGCCATGTCATCATGATCATCATAAAGCATGCATGATTAGAAAATTTGAAATGCATCAAATTAAAATAAGTTTATATTTTAGAGAAATGTTTGTGCTTAAGAATTTTAGAGTGATTTAATTTGGAATTTTATGTTTTTGATCCTAAGTGTGTTGTTGTATGATGGTTTGATAGTATAGGTTGGGAATCTGAAATTTGAATCAAATTCAAGTTTGAATTGAGCTTCGAAAACCCTAATTCCTATCCCCGCTTTTACCCCTTTTTTCCATAATTCAAAATTTAAGCAAAATTTGCCAAAACTTCCAAAAGCCAAGTTGTAGATCTTGTTTTGATGTACAAAAGAGGTGTACAAAGTTTTTAAAGTTTTTAAATAAATTTTAAAGTAATTTTGAATTCAAATTTGTCCCTTTTTGACCCCATTTCAAAAAGTCATATTTAGAGGCCGAATTTGAAAATCTTCCAATTGTGAAAATTGTAGATCTTGAAAAATTAGGCCAAGTTACTTTTTTGAGTTTTTCGAGTTCAGTTCAAATTTGGGGAGAATTTGATCAAAATTCAGAAAGTTAGGGTTTGGGTGCTTCTGAAGGCCGCCATTTGCCACCGTCGTCCGCCCACCTCCGTTCTGTCCTTGACCCATCCATCTTGCCATTCGAGCCCGCGGTGAGCCTCACGGTCACAGCCATGCCTTTGGTTGGTCCGTTTCCGCGCCATAGCCGCCGGAACGGTTGTCGCTTATAACGAGCCGACGTTTGCCGCTCGCCGTAGCCTTGCGCGAGCGACCTAGTTAGGGGAGCCGTTTTGGTTCGATTAGTTGGGGTGTTAGAGTCGCCCATTGTGTTGTTTGTCTTTGCCGTTCTCGCCGTGGTCGGGGAACGATCCGGTGAGCTATCTTGCCGCTTCAAAAATTCTAAAAATTTTTGTAGAACCTTCTTATGAGTATATCTATCCATGAAAAATTTGAAACTTAGGTTTTGAATATTTCTTGCATGTTTTAAAAATACAATCTTTAATTGAAGAATGGATCTTCTATGATTTTTAGAAAATAAAATATTTATTCAAAAATCATAAAAATTTATTTGGTCTTGTTTTATGATGTGTCCTTGTATAAAAAGTTTGGAGTCATTTTGAAATGTTTAAATTATTTTCTATTTTATGCTCTATTATTTCATGTGGTTTATAAATTGTTTAGTGTCAAATAATTTAGGTTTTTGTGTGACTTTTGGGTTGTTTTGTGAATCTTGGATCATATCACAATCAAATGGTCCTTGAGAACTCCTTAGGCAATGGTGATGATATCTTGTAAAGTAATTCAACAAGTTGGTTTTGTTGGGTTGCAACTTTATCGTGAAGTAAAGTTATGTTCTGTGTTTATCATTTCATGCACTTGCAAGCATCATATTTAAATATATGGCATCATGTTGAGGCATACATTATTTCGTGTAGTGAACGGTCGAGAGTGTCAAGTCCGAGCAAGTCCCCTCGAAGAGGTTTATCATCCATTGGAAGCGGGTTCGATTTCTCAGGTTTTTCTGAAGAAATAGTTTATTCCGTCAACGAAGGCAAGCCCCGGTTACATTATACCCTTCCTTGATGTTTTAAAAGTTTTATATCACTTATGTCTTTGCTATGTTGCATTAAGTAATTAGGAGTTGAGTGATAACCTAATTGCTTTGCATTCGCATCCTTGTTTATTTCAATAACATCCTTGATAACCTGTTTATTTCGAAAATGTTTAGTGATGCTTAGCCCCGCTTAATTAGTTAAGTTTTTCATCAAAATGTTTTATTTGAGGGAGATGGTACCGCTGAAAAGAAAGAGTTGTAGTGATGAATTTGAGATCGGACGGGACGTAGGTTGAAAGCCGGCGGGATTCCTAGCCGTGCTTGTCCCGTGTTGGTCGTTTAAGGACCGTCCGTTGTTTGGCCCGAGTGAAATCGGGACTTTTTGAACGCATTTGCGCCCGAGACCTTTTGGTCAATGGCACGCCTAATCGGCAAATCACCCCAGTCGGGCCGACCCTAACTAGCCACATACTCCGGTAAGCCGGATCTCGGTGGAGCCAAATCGGGAATGGCAACCACGCACTGGGAGTGGAGAGATGGCGGGAGTAGCGTGTACCCACCCTACTGGTCAAACTGTCATTAGGACGGGGTAGGGAGGTGGAGCTTTCGTGCTCTTAGGTGGCGCAGCCTCGCCCCGTTTTGGACAAATCTGAAAGAAGGTTGATATATGCAAGCTTAAGTGCTACATATGTCGTGTGGTTAGGGATCCCCAGCTGGGTATAATTGGTTCATGAATCGCCGTTGCTTCTCGGAGAAGGAGACCCGATTCCCTGACCTTCATCGTAGTAAATGATGGAATATGTTTTTGAGGAAAGAGAGTTGGAGTAAGAAAAATATGTTTGCTCTAGAATAGGATAACCTAGAGTATATGAGCTACTAATCTGAATTAAAAATATTGAAAGTAAGGATTCACTTATAGTAAGCTTTTCTGCAAAAGAGTTCTTGATTCTTGCTAAAGCCTTACCTTGACTCCTAAGACCAGCATTCCTGAGTCTTCTTTTTTTTTTCTTGGTCGGGTAAGTCTTGTTGAGTACTCCCGTACTCGGGGTTCTTTGACCCTTGTTGCAGGAGCTTGGTCATGAGCGAGGCTTGTTTTGGTCCCCCGCCGCATGACAAAGTGTACCAGAGGAAGATGGCGAGTAGAGTTGAACCCTCGAGGCAGGGTTGTCAGTGTATTATATGTATAAAGTTACTCCAATAATTCCGGGCTTGTAATAATGTTACTTAAAGTTTGTTTATTTGAACAAATGTTTTGTAAAATTATGGTTATGTAATCCTTCCGCTATTTACTCGATGTATTTTGAATAAAATATTGTAATACCGCAATGACTTGTTAATGAGATCCTGCTCGGGGAAGATTAATAGCACTTTCTAGATTATTGGGAACTCATGCATAATGATCAGAGGTCTTAATGACAATGATAAGTGCATGTGGGCCCTGTAATTTAGGAGGTTCTATTACACGCAGCTAGTGGAGGCGATGCTTTGCTCCTCATGTGCGGCGATCTCGGCGAGCAAACCGAACGAGGCCATGTTGCGGAGGGAGGCCCGGGCCGGGCGCCAGCCCGGCGGCTCGGTCGCCGTCGCCGACACCGCCGAGGAAGTCACCGACGCGACGCCCGGCTGAGCGGCGCCGGAAAGCCTCGACTCCTCGCTGAACGTCGCGAGGTTCCCGAGCACCGCCGCGCCGCCGGTGTGCCGCCGGCGCACGCGACGGAGAGTGCCGACACCCGCCATGCGCCGCCACGGCCGCGCACGCGTCCCATTACAATGCCGTCACGGAGAAGTGCCGCGCACGCGTGCTTGGTGGTGGCCGATGCCCCGCCTGACCCGACCCAGCCAAGATGGCATAGGTACGGCGAACGACCACCACCGCGGAGACAAAGACCGCCATCGCGGAGATGGACGCGACACAGAGACCAGCGGCGGGCGAGGGAGGCGCGCGTCGGCGGTGAGCCGGGCGAGGTCGGCGGCGGTGGAGGAGAGGTGGGAGGCGAGATGAGGCCGGTGGCGGCAAAACGCCGGGGAGGCCGCCGCCGCCCGCACCGCTCCACCAGTGCACCGGCACTCAGAGGCGAGGGCCGGGTCCCCAACCATTTCCGCGGTCCGTGTGGAGGTCCCATGGCGGCGGCGCATGGCGGGGGAGACTCGCGCAGCGCGGCGCGGGTCGCGGCCGGGGGCACCTCCTCGCCGCTGCGCGCGCTGAGCCGGGTGCATCCAAGCGCACCTTGTGCCATCCGGGCGCCACGCCGCGCACCCGAGCGTGACACCGGGATCGGGAGACGCCTGCCGCGGGCTAGGCTAGCTCAGCCGCGGAGGGCGCCCCGCTGAGAGACAGCGTGGTGGCCCGGTGCCTTCTTCTTCCTCCTCTTCTCATCATCTCTTGCCGAGCACCATCCATGGCCGCCCATGGCGAGCAGCAGCAAGAAGTGGGGTGAGCGTCCGACGGAGCATGTGGCCGAGCAGCACCAGCAGCAGCATTCGGCGCGCGAGCGCCGGTGGAGCACGTGGCCGGCTGGGAGCTCACGCCAGGGTGTCTCGCGGAGCTCGAGCGGCCAGCAGCAAAGACGCCGGGCGAAGCGGCAAGCGCGAGCCGGGCGCCCGGGTGACGCTGGGCTGAGGTCGCGTCCGAGCAGCGCAGCCGCCGTGGAGGAGTGCCGCGTGGTGGTGGCCGCCACGGTGACAACCGCGCCCTGTTTAGGCTGCTTTCTCGCCGCTGGGGCAGCGGCGACCCGGCCGTGCTCGCGGCCCAGGCCGCAACGGCAAGTGACAGCGGCAACGAGCCCCACGCCAACCGGTGTTCTCTCTCTGTGTGCTCCCAGCGGGAGGCCCACGTTGCCATGTCAGCCAAACCACTCACAAAACCACCGAGGGAGGAAAAGTGAACCGTATGAAAAATTATGGGAGTGCCAAAGGGCTTCTATCGTGATGGTAGAGCGCCGGCGGCACTCCTCATGAGGTCTTGGGTTCGATCCCCGAAGGGGACGAATTTCAGCTCCTGACGTTAAAAAAATCCCCTCGCCGGTCCCATGTTCCAAAGTACAGAGTGGGCTCTCCCGCTCACGGGGATGTGAGCCGCTGTATACGGGTGGGGCCGGGGTTCGGGGATTTTCTAGATCTACGTGAGAGGTCTTCCCTCTTAATGATATACCGGTGGGGGCCGTCTCCCCCCGCGGATCTAGTTTTTTTAAAAAATTAAGGGAGTGTTTTCACCCGGTTTTGCAGTTTGGGGAGCAAAATCGGACTTTGGCGATAGTTGGGGGAGGGAAGCTGGACTTTTTCCTTCGGCAATGGATCATTCAAGATGTTTCCCCGCAGCTGATCGATCATCCTCATCCAACCCCTGGCCCATCAAGCCAGCCCATCAACCGCAGGCCGCAGCCCAGCAGAGCCCACGGACTCAAGTATGGCAGCCGAGTGGTGCTAGATCGACGCCGCTCTGCGAATGCTCTCCTCCTCCTCCGCCTCCGCCGCCGCGAGATGGCTCCGCCCTAGCTTCCAGTAGCCACAAACCAACGCTCCCCCACAGGCCACAGCACCGCCGCCCCTATACGCCCCGCTCCACCACCTGCAAAAGCCCCGCACACAAATCTTGGAGCTCGCCCCCGTCGCCTCCTGCCCTGGCGAGCTAGGCATCCTGCCGCAGCCGCCGGAATGCCTGCCGGTAAAGCGTTCAAGGGAGTGCGGCAAGCATCTCCGGCGAGCAGCGGCGACCGCATCGGTGCCCTCCCGGACGAGATCCTTCACCGTGTCCTCTCCTTCTTCCCCGCGCGGCAGGCCGTGCAGACATGCGTACTGGCCCAGCGCTGGCGACAGCTCTGGAAGTCCGCAACTGGCCTGCGCTTCGTCGGCGCCGACGGGAAGTCGCCGGTGCCCTTGAAGAAGAAGGCCCGGGAGTTTGTGAATAGCCTCTTGCTCCTCCGTGGAAGGTCGCCTCTGGAGACATTCGAGCTCAGGCTCGCCGGGGCCCCTGTTTCCGTTCGCCAAGTGAGGCTCTGGGTTAATTACGCCGTGCAGTGCAAAATCCAGGTCCTGCGGCTTAGCTTCCTTAGGGCACCCCTCACCTCCTTGGTCGTGACCAAGCTTCGGCCGGAGGACCCACCCCTCGCATCCACTCATCTGACTAGGCTAGAGATTCATGGCCTAACGTTCAATAATGATTTTCTTGACTTCTCGAGATGTCCTAAGTTGCAAGATCTAAAGGTTACGGACTGCAGCTTTAAGCATGCCAAAAGGATCTCATCCAAGTCCTTAAGGAATCTAAGTATCAAAAAGCCACATTCAACCGGAGTTCCCGAGCTCGTATTCTTGCCCCGAATCTTGCTTCATTGCTGCTACAAGCCACTGCTGGCAGGACTCCTGTACTTGAGAAAATGCCCTTGTTGGCTAACTCTTATGTTGGAATCTTTTGGTATTGTAAAGACTGCTGCAACCATTCTAACTACGGGGACTGTGGTGATGAGAGCTGCGGAGGTTGCATACGAGATGACAGTGCCTCTGTAATTTTGCATGGTATGTCTCAAGCCAAGTTTTTGAGTTTGCTAGCTTTCAATGACAAGGTATGCTTAGACCTCAAATCATCATGTTCATGTTCATCCTTTTTCAAACATCATGTTTATATTAAACATTTATTGATTTATCTGGTTGCTATCTGTTCAGTTCATTTTCAGAAGGGATTTCAAACTTTGTCCTACTTTTAATTGGTTGAAGTCTTTGACTCTCAATGAAAACTGGTGTGTGCCTGATGAGCATCCACTAGCATGTACTCCCTCCGTCCCGTAATTAATGTCGTTCTAGCTGCTGATGTGGTTCGCCAGACATTCAGTGAATGTGGACAGACGGCCGGTCAGATGCATCGCGAGACTCAATGAACTTTCTGGACTATATTCATTCAAGGGAGTATTCTTGAACATTCACCAGTTTTAGAAGCTTAATCTTTCTCTATATTTCAAGGTACACAATTTCTAAATTGGCAACTGTTACATCGTGGAACTTAATGCAGACAGTTGGTTGATCTTGGTGAAATCTTTAATTCTTTTATGATAATGCAAATGCAGCTACCTGAAGTTTATGTGGAAATGAAAGGAAGGTTCAATCCAAATGAGCTACCACCAACCATATCATCACACCTTAAGCAAGTTGAAATCATTTGTGGACAGTTTGATGGAACCATTCTTAAAGTTTTGAAGTTCCTGAGCGAACTTAACATCAGTAAGTTAGCTAGCAACACTCTCACGCTTTCTACATTTCTTTTGTTTGGCTTAACATGTGGGTAAATTAAATACATTTCTTTTGTTTGGCTTAACATGTGGGTAAATTAAAAGGGGCAAGCTATGAAGAAACTCTATATTAGTTAATAAAGCAGTGATTTGGGTGTTATCAAGTTATTGTTGAAAAGAAACTCTATATATTAGTTAATAAAGCAGTCCTCAAGATGGCGTGCCCTTGAGTGCAGGAAGTAGATTCTACTGTGGCCAGATTTTAGTTGTCCATAACTCCAGCTTTGGAATATTCCAGTTTGCTACAGTTTAGTCAAGTGAAATTTTCATATGCTAGTCTTTTTTCCTGTATCGCATCTTTACTTGCCTTTTTCACCTCTCAATAATTTATCAGATATTACACCTTGGCACTTACTGCGCTTTTCAATTTGTACAGGTTTTAGTTTCACAGAATACAAAGCTTAAAGCTGAAGACGGATCTTCTGCCACTTAATTACATTGGGAAACCTGATATCCCTAAGAATGCTGCCTTTTGCGTCTAGGATTGTTTCCCAGTTCTACCTATGTAATGCCAACTTAAAAGAGTCGGTGATTAGTTGTTCCTATTATCTAGCTGGACCTTGTTTACGGTGCTATGCTGTTTCTTGCAACCTTTACTGAGCAACTTCATCAAGGTGCCTAGCTGCTCTTTTCCTGGTAGTATGCAAGATCAACCCTGTTGTATGTATCTTCATGTTATGTGCATGCCTATTGTCTTGTATGTCCTAAATGAGACAGATACATGGCCTGGTACTTAATGCCCATGGATTGTAGCTTTGTTGTGTAAAATGGCGTCCAATGATGTTCTTAAGTTCTGACTTAAAAGTATGGAGTTTCGCCGGTGTGTATGTAGGTTCCTGTTTTCCAAATAATCTCCTGACTTCTCTGGTTGCCCTGTTCGATTAATGAGTGAGCATGATTTGGATGCACATATTGCAACCCCATCTTCTATTATTGCACAAATTGCTTCAGCCTTCTTCACTTCTACTGTACTGATTTTGAGAAATGATCAAGCAATTTCCTCTCCCAAATTAAGAAAAAATGAAATAAAGCTGTACAGCCGTTCGAGCCGATGCTGCCTTGTATGGGAGGTAGCCGGCTAGGTAGGTGCCGATGGGGACCGTGCTCAAAATCGGGCTATCTACATTAGAACCAGAGTTATAGTTGGACCCGTGTTGACAGGTTAGTTCGATTACACTCCTGTAGGCCTGTTCATTTGGCTTAATATGGGTTGTTTTGGGGCAAGACGACTCTTGTTCATTTGGCTTAATATGGGTTGTTTTTTGAATCACAGTATAAACACACGGTCATAATGTATGTACACTCATCCCTTGTAAACACATGCATACATCATATTTCTATGAGCACCACCGAAATACTAAGACTATGTCCACTAATCTTCAGATTGACAAGATCACCACATATGTCTTGTTGTCAATGGGCATTTCGTCCATTAAAAGAACAATGCTGTTAAATTAACCTTGGGAAAATGTGAGAATCCGGGTGAATAGGTTCCACCATAAACAACCCAACCAGTTGAGCTACGCTAAGATTAAAACACAAAATATAAAATCTCAACCCAAAAAACAAAATTATAATGGTATCCAGTCTATCTGCACTATTGATATGAATCACCTTACTCTTAGGTACAACAATATCAATACAATAGTGCTAATGAAGTCTCCACGTTCACTACCATTTCCACCGGGAAAACCTTGAAACCACCACATTAACTGAGAAATTCGAGAAGAAAATAGCCTACACAATATCAATACACTCCTGTAAGCTTCTCTTTGTTCATTGGGAATCTGTATGTAACTGATGTATAAGTGTCTTCCATAGGATATTCTTATTTGTTCCCCTCATTTCATTTTTTTTTAATTGCTGGGTTAATCATCATGAAACTTTGGAGCACCTGAATATGTTTTCACCAACTTAGAAAGTTTTATGACCCATGTAGTGCTGGTTGATCAGTTATGAAAGCAGCCAAGTTCTATGCAAGGATGCAAATAGGCAGTAATGTGATATCCAAATCAGTTTTTGTTTGGATACTTTAACTTATTTATTGGCTTTGATATCCACTTTATTAGCTACTTCCTCCATCCCAAATTGTAAGTCGTTTGACTTTTTTAACCCCAAGTTTGACCACTCGTCTTATTCAAAAACTTGTCCAAAATGTCAATTTTTTCCCCATGGATTGCTTTGTTAATATATATTGTTCACAAATAACTTAAATTTCACAATGTTTGCACAAATTTTTTGAATAAGACGAGTAGTCAAAGTTGATGTCAAAAAAAGTCAAACGACTTACAATTTGGGATGGAGGTAGTAGAATTCTACATTAAGGACTATCTCTGCTTCTCATGAATATCTTGATTTTCTTGCTAGTAGTGTTTGTAGTGGAAATGCTGGGAGATGTTCCTTCAAAACTAATGGAATACTGTCTCTGCCTAGGAATATAGAAATACTTTTAGATTGGTCGGCAGTATTACAGTTCTGCACCAACATATTTTATTTAAAAGGTGACACTCAATGTTGCATGCCAAAAACACAATAATGTAGCATTTAGGTGAAATCTCCATAGTTGCATATGTGCTGAAGATGCCATGTTCTTGAACACAAGAAGTAATAATTGACTAAAACTTCTATGATGCTGCATTTTAGTTGTCCAACAATCCAGTTTTTCGAATATTCCAGTATGCTACAGTTTGATCAGTGTAAATTTGTGTTGACACAAAAGCGCACTGTGCCTCACACACGCCACAAGCGGAAAGCGTGGCTTCAAACAGGTGCCGGGTGTCGGGAATGAAGCGTGCGGTCGGTTTGACCTGAAACTAACAAGGGATAAAACCATGAGAGCAGGAACATGCCTAGTGAGACCAAGACAGTTCAAATATACGGCCTACGAAGCCACTTACGGCGATATACAGCTATAGAAGCCATGCGCCAACGAGTTTAATGATGTATTCGCTAATATGAAAGTAGAAGCATGTAAATGCATAGTTGCCGAATGAACATAAAGAGACATGTTTGAACAAATGAAACCGATCGTCAAGTTAGTTATATATAATTAAAAGCACATATCATAGATCAATGCCACCGTCATCATGATAAATATAAGTAGGTAACCCATAAATATAAATCTATCTAGGTAAAGCAACGCAAAGCATGCATACACTCGAAAACAGATCTATAAGCACTCGCTACTGTGAAAGCATAACCATATTCGGCAAGTTTGCCTAATTGAGGTCCATGAAGAAGGAACATGCAAATAAACGTGAACGAAAACCCATTAAACCAGCTCTACATCTAACATGCAAGTAAACGTGAACGAAACCAACAAGGCCAGCTCTACATCTAACAAACGAGTGAACGTGGAACGAAACCTATCGGATTAGCTCTACATCTAACAAGTAGACGTGAACGAGACCCATCAAAGCCAGCTCTACATTCAACAAGTAAGTAAACGTGAAGCCAAAACCAATGAGGCCCGGCTCTACATCGACAAGCAAGCAAACGTGAAGCGAAATCTATCAAGGCCAGCTCTACATCTATGCATGAAACCCGCAACATGTGACAACCTAGATTGATCTAAACTTCGGCTATTATAATCGGCGTGATCCGTTCATCCTTTGATGTTTTTATGTTTACTTTACCATAGTGAGTAGATATCGTAGGAATTACGGATCTATTCATCACGGTAAGATTAACATAAAAGCATTAAAGAGCAAACGGATCTATAAAAATATGAAAGCCAAGCCATATCAATCTAGATTGGGCAAAGAGGTGATTGCAAACATAATGAATAAATATAAAGCATGCAACACATGATAACTTAATGAATCTACTAGATCTTGCCTAATCTAATAGAGCCGATAACTATCTTTACCCCGCTAAGCTATCAAGCAAAACGCTGCCGCCGCACGCCATCCGGTCGAGATAACAAAGCATAAATAAAGACTTCTTGCTACCAAGCGGGCGCTGCCGCGCGGCCATCCGGTCGAGATAAAATGAGACTACTTGCTACTAAGCAAACGCTGCCGCCGCGGCTATTCGGTCGAAGTAAGCAAGGTTGTCGGAACTTACGGAGGTTGATGGATCAATGGCTCCTCTCGAAGAACTTCGGCGACACGACAAAAGGACTCAAAGTTGGCACGGGCCGGTTTGGTTGTATTGATTGTGAACGAAATTACAATGGTCGAGGGTCGCTTTTTATACCCCGGACGTGACAGGAGTTCCAAAAGATTACGATTACAAAGGAGAAAACCCTAACGAAACAAGATAACTTAGGCTCCAAGCCTTCTCGAGTCGGCGTGGCGTAGTCATCGTGGATTCCTTCTTACTCGGCTACCTTGCCCCGCCCTTTTCCGATTGCCGAATCGCCGTAAATACCCGACCGCACGGGTGATTTGCGAATGGCGTATACCGCGACGCGCGGGCGGTTTGCCAGGCGGTTTGAATGCCGTACATACCCATCTTTGCGAACGCCTCTTATTAGCATCTTGCACTGGCCCACTTGTCATCCTCTGAGGCTTACCAAAATTCAGTGTTAACACATGCCCCATCAATTTTGGGATAAAAGTAGTTTTATTCCAAAATTGACCGCAATCTTTTTCATTTACTTAGGTCAACACTGTTCAAAGTTCATCCTCTCGCTCAACGCCGCAACCGCCGCCGGGAGTCGAAACCCTAGAACACCGGATTCAAGCTCGATTCTTATGGCGACTCACGACTTAGTTCAGAGGTAATCATTGTTTATGTTTGCGCATTTCGCAATTTCGGTTCGAATCCGTTCCCCTTCCAATCCACATTTTCTTCTCTCCTTTGAAGGAGTATGAGGACCAATCTTGATTCCAACCCGAGCAAATCGGATGTCTATTTCCTTGGACCAATGGGAAATCCTTACCCAATCGAATTCATCGGGAAGGAGAGCCGGAGAATCCCCTTCAAATTTGGAGTGTCTCCGCCGAATCAGTGGCCACACACCTTCAAGAATTGGCCGTTCCGCCCAATTGCTGGATGGCGAGATTGGTACCGGAGAGTATCTGAGAAGAGGAGCGAAGAGTGGGAGGTCCAAGATATCCATCACTGCCTGGAGTTGTCTCTGTCAGAAACCCCAAAAAGTGATAGTCTATTAATAGCAGCAGCCCACTTTTGGTCCAATGCCACCAACTCCTTCATCTTTGGCCATGGCCCAATGACCATCACCCGGGCCGACGTATTCATGATGACTGGTCTAAATGTTACAGAGCCAGTGTGTCCTTCCAAATACAGGCAAGGCAGTAACCAGACGGCCATAAAATCAGGTCTTGCATGGACCAAGTATATCAAAGCTTATATATCAACTGGTGCTGTGGCCGAGAAAGAATACCGAGCCTTCATGAACATGTGGTTGTGCAGGTTCATCTTTTGTGGGAAAGCCAACGAGCCCACCTTGAATCATATTGTCATGGCTGAGGATCTGGCTGGCGATGAGAAAATCCCTTTAGGCAAATACCTCTTAGGAGCTGTCTACCACATGTTGCATCAAACCATTGTCCAAATGTTTGAAGGTAAAGACATTTCTTGTGTGAATGGCCCCTGGTGGCTAGTTCAAATGTGGTTGCAGCTGTATATGCACCGGATAGTTTCTGTTGACCTGCGCAATCTAAGTTTTCCTTGATCAACTATGGAAAATGAAACAACGAGAGACCAAAGCCTGTCGGACATATGGGGAAGCTGCATCCTCCATTGTCATTAGAATGGATATTGGTCATCTTTTCAAACTCTTCTTTAAAGGTTTTGATGATGTGCTTTGGCTTCCTTATAGAGAGAATGAAGATCTGACTCTCCCCTGCAAATTCAGTTATGAGAATGGTTGTGAAGATAAATTTTCTACAGCCATCTTCAATTCATTCATCAGGCCATGCGTTTTGCCAGCAGACTTCAACCATGGAAGGAAAGTGCACCCCACTTATGAATTCTATAATCCAAATATGGTAGCAAGACGGCTAGGATGTGGTCAAGCGCCCCCAAAGCTATACTTCTCCAAACTCATAAGGCCAAGGGAGGAAATCAATAATGAGATAGAGGCCAAGAAATTATTTGAACTGGAACTGAATTTGCCAATACATGAGCCTAATCCATTTGTGCCGATAGCGGATGCTCATCCCTTCTTTATCTCTTGGTGGCAAGAACTCGCATGCCCATATCTTCAATGCACCGATCCATCCTCTATGCCAAGACACATTTACTGATTTCAACACCGACAAATGAAGTAATCCCTTCTATATTTATAGGCTTCCTTTGAATTCCAAAGTGCCTTGCTCTTTTCGACTCAACATTGCCGATTGCGGGATATTGAACCAACCTCTCCTTCAAAGAAGGTTCCATACAATCGTGTTGGTCCAAAACCGGCTTTAGGACATGAAGGTTTAACTTTGAAAGCTTTCATGAACACCCCCAGTAGCTTTCATTGAGGCATCTTCTAGAAAGAAAAGAAAAGCATCCATTTGGCCCAAGCGGTAGTGCCAAGGTGCCCAAGAAGCCGAGGTCTAGAAGGGCCAAACCCATCCAAGGTATTAAACTTCCTCCCGATTATTATCGACAATAAGTCCGGCCTCTTTCACTATATTTAACCTCCCTCTGTAGCCACAAGCTAACACTCAACCGGTGAACATTCAAGTAGTCGATGGGAGCCCTTCTCGGATCTTTTGCCGATGATAGAGAAGTCCAGAAAGTGAGTGAGAGAATTGGTGAGGATCCAAAAATCGTGGCTCTCCTTATTTTTCTTGGCCAAAACATCCGTAGTGCTCATATTTTTGGCCTTCTCGTCCCTTTTAGGAACAGATCAATTCCTAAACCGGATGGAAGCAGGATCTTCCTTGACCATGGCTCAAGCTCAAGTTCCGTGCTCGTAACATTCCACCCGCGGGGGGAGAAAGGGGCGAGGACATTTTAAATTCACGATGCCGGCCATTGTGACTCGGGAGCCCATCGATAATTCGATGCAAGTAAGAACACACGGGTTAATGAACAGGCTACACTTGTGCAGAATTCCCCTATCATCAGACAATCTTTCGATAGTAGTCGGCACAAAAAGGGGATTCTCCTCCCTGGTTCGGAGATGTCTGCCAACTCTCCTTCAAAAGAGAAAGCACGGTCCCCGGACAAACACTCTTTGGAAAGGTAATACTTTGTCTGGTCCATTCTTTGTTAATAGCACCTTTTTAAGTGGGCTAACAAACTTATCCTCAGGATCAAGCTAAGCCGACTGCCAGTTTCTCCTTCAACCTCAAAGATTATATTGATGAAGGTGAAGAAATCATTCAAAGCAAAGTTTATCGAGAAGAAAATCAAGCCCGACTCAAGGAGATTGTCTCTCTGCGGGATAGGGACATAAGCATCTCAATCCGGGATGCCGACAAAATAAAGAGTTTAGCCGAGCTCATTGACCAAGAAATCCCTGCTCCTTTGCAATGCAATATACTATGCACTCCATTTTGATGATCAAGATTTGCTGCGATTACAAGGGCTAGCGGGAATATATCTTCCAAATCAGAAGCTGGCTGACTCATAGGGATATAAAAAAGCGAGGAAACCAAAGAGCTACACTCCCAAATTGAAGCTAAAAAGGGCTCTTGGATAAGTTGCAACCTTTGAAATGAACCAAATGGAGGAAAAGAAGGCCCGCTTGAAGCTCAATTGAAGTTCTTTGAGCAACAAAATTGAGGAGCATAAGAAATAGCTTGCTGGCCTCCTGAATCCATAAATTCAGCCAAGAAGAAGATGGCGGAAAACATCGGGGAGAATGAGAAGCTCAAAGCCAAGCTTGCCAACACATGCATTTTTCGAAGAAAATGACACGAAAGTCTTGGTGGAGATGGACATGATCAAAGCTAATGCCGTAAATGCCATCAAATCCCACTTGAACATGTAAACCTATACGTAAAAATGTCTTAATGTTGTCTATTTGTCTTGCTATTTTAATCACAATCTGTATTTTGTATACTCCTTCCTGTCAATCTTCTTGATCGGTAATACGTAGGCGAATGCTTCAAATGTTGCCGGTTGGGTTCACGGCCGAATGGAGCAGGTTTGCCGATTAGAGTCATAGCTGAATCCTTTAAATTATGTAGGCTCCAATTTAGACGAAATTCAGCCCATCCAACAATCGGCCCAACAAGGAAAGCACTTCCCGTGTCGTTTGGCATTCAGAAGTCTGTTCGGGATACGCGCGCGGCCTCTTGATTGGCCTATAAATGAAACCGCTCCCGGCTTTCATCGTCATCCCAAATCAAAACCGCCTCTACTTCTTTGCCTTCTCGCTTTCTTGCATGAGGACCGATCCCATTTGTTAGGCTATCGGCCGCCACGCACAACTTGAAAGGCTTGTCAATTTGTGGAGGAACCGGCACAGATGTGGTGCCTTCATATATTCCTTGATTTCACCCAAAGCCTTTTGTTGTACGTCACCCCAAACAAACTTTTGATCCTTCTTAAGCTTCAACAATGGAGAAAACGGCAAGACCCTTTCTGATAAATTGGATATGAATCTCCTTACGAAATTAATCTTACCGAGCAATGATCGTAACTCTGTGAGATCGGTTGGAGGAGCCACCTTGTCTATAGCTTCCATGCTTTTCTTTCCAACTTCGATCCCGCTCTTGTGGACCAAGAATCCCAAGAACTCACCAAGAGACCCCAAAAGCGCACTTGTTTGGATTCATCTTTAAGCCGGGCTTCCTAGTGCACTCCAAGGTCTTCCTCGGATCGGCTAAATGCTTCTCATAATCTCTAGACTTGACCACCACATCATCGATATAGATCTCCACAATCTTGCCGATCAACTCATGAAAAATATAATTCATGGCCCTACGGTAAGTTGCAGGCATTCTTCAATCCAAATGTTATGACAATCCACTCGAACAAACCAATATGGCGGGGCATCGAAAAGTGTCTTTGAAATATCTTCAATGGCCATAAAGATGCAGTTATATCCGGCGTTCCCATCCATGAAGGCGATAACCTCGTGCCCATTTGCGTCATCCACTAGCAAATCGGCAAGCGGCATCGGATATCCATCCATCGGTGTGGCTTTGTTAAGATCTCACGAAATCTATACAAACCCTTATCTTTCCATTTTTCTTGTAGATGGGAACTATACTTGAGATCCACTCGCATATCTACATGGCGAATGAAGTTTGCTTCTAATAATCTTTCAATCTCTTTCTTCACGTCGGCCGAGTACCTCCTCTTTATATATTTTTTCGGGAGGTTGTTTATAAGGGCGATATCCGGACTTAATAGGTAATCGATGCTCAACAATAGAACGATCCAATCCGGGCATCTACGAGTAATCCCAAGCAAAAGCAGGTCTTTAAACTCCTTGAGAAGATTTATCAATTTTAACCTAAATTCTTGATCTAGCTGGGCCTTTGTTGTATGTCGGCCTTAGTTTGTCACCATCACCAATATCTATCTCTTCTAACTTGTCGACCGACATAAAAACCGTGCCCTAGCTTCCCTTGTTGCCATCGATCGGGTTACCCATTAAAAATTCTTTGTGAGAGCCATTTGCTTGGATCATTTGTTGATCCCGGTTGTATCGTTAACGGGGCCTCCTTCTTCCTAGTCTGCGCGGGGAGAAACACTTCGGCGCCATCGTATTCCCAATAAGGAGGCTCGGCGGCGGCAACACTTACGGAGTCATCAGCTTGGACAATTTCAACCTCATCTCCAACCCACTGAATAAGAACCTGATGCATGGTTGAAGGAACACAACAATTGCCGTGGATCCAGTCTTTGAGCCGATCATCAGTTCAGCATGCACGGCTCCTCAAGTATCAGAAGGGTTTCCATCAAAATCCCTGAGAACCATGTCGGTCTTCAACAGATCTTCTTACGTCATCCCAAGCTTTTCGAGAGTGGTGTAGGGCATGATATTAATAGCAGCTCCCCATCAATGAACATCTTGGTTAGAGGCTTTCCATTGACATAACCCTTCAAGTAGAGCGGCTTCAAGTGACCGGTTCTTCTTGGGTTTGTCAAAGGCGCCTACCTTGTCGGGACTAGGCGAGCTATGAGGTCTTGAAACTCTTTATCATCAAAATCGAGAATACACCTCTTCTTGGATGTCACGATCTACGGGAGCCATAAACTCTGGCGGGAGATAGAAAACCATGCACGCATCGGTCGAAGGATCGGACTCATCAAGTTTCTTCTTAGGGCACCACACTTTCTTCCTTTCGGCTTTGCTTCTTTGAGCTCCTTGTTCCTCAAGCGTTGGACTCTCCTCTTTTGGCTCTTCCTCAATCCTAGAGGGCACCACTTGTCCCTTACGCCACACATACTCACGAGAATCCTCTACTTCATCATATTCTTCATAATCAGCCCACGCTTGATCCGCATATCTCTTGCCATGATAATCTTCAAAGTTATTCATTTTTAGCGCCCGATCATCCTTGGGAAAAGCGGATCCCAAGCCTTTCTTGGGCGGGGACGGCGATTGGCTCGAGTCTTCGTACTCAAAGCCTTCATTCCAACGGTGCCTTCATTCTAACGATTGCCTAAAGAAAGCGCACCCCCAATGAGACCGCTCTGTTCCTTCATGTACTCTTCTGTACCCTAAAGTACATCTCATCTTTATACCTCTGCTTCTCCTACGCAAGTTGTTGATCCCTACGATCTTGCTTCTCCTATTTGTCTACGCCACTTGTTCGGCGAGAATGCGTGAAGTGACTCGGGCACGGAAGTCTCACCTCTTTCGGTCGGCTATTCGAGAACCGAACCCTCTGTTGTAGCTCCTCACGGGTGACTTGGCGATTAGGATGAACCGAACCACTCTCTCTTGCTCGTCGGGAGGTCGGTACTTTCATCTTACCCTTGTTCTTGGGGTCATTGGCGAGAGACCATGTTCATGGAGATGGAGACGCAATTCTAAGGGAAAGGTTGGTTATCCACCTTCATCTTGCTATCGAATTTCAGGTGCCCTTCTTGGATAGCTCTACGGATGCGCACCACGAACATTCGGCAATAATTAATAGAGTGAGAGTTAGTGTTGTGGAAGCCGCGGTATTTCTTGTCTTTCACTCCTTCGGGGACGAAGCATGGGATGGCCTTCTAGTAGCTTGACGGCGTCCTTCCTTAATCGATAACTCAAACAATTTATCGGACTTGGAGACATCAAAGTCATAGGTCCCCTTGTCTTTGCCTCAACCAGCGTTGATTGATCTCGAGTAGCTTCTTTTCCCCACACTAGCTCTTTTGCGGCTACCTCGTCCTCATCATCATAGTCATCTCGCATCTTCCGGGAAGTTCGATACATCTCGTGCGCCACATTGCTCTTCGGAGGCGATTGTCCCTCTTGAAGCTCTAAGCACGGTTGCTCATGGTTGCCAAGCGTTGTGACAGCTGACCGAGGTCTTCAAACTCCATGCCGAATAGCTTCTCCCTGATATTTGGGTGCATGCCTGCTATCGCCAAGGTTGGCAATTGGTCATCGGCAAGTTCGAGGGGAGTAGCGAGAAATTCTTAGTTTCTACGAACTGCGGATGAACTCGAGGCGTCTCATTGGATCTCGATGCATCCCCATGAGGTCAACCGGTTGCTTCTCATTGGTCTTTCTTGAAGAAGTATGCATGAAACTTTTGTTCTAGCTTAGCCCGGTGTCAATAGAATTGGCCGGCAACGATGTGAACCATGTGAAAGCCGGCCCTATGAGAGACAACGGGAAGTAACGGATCCTCCATGCTTCATCTGAAGAAGCCTCACCAAGCTGCATCAAATACCGGACCGGCGTGCTCTATGGTCTTTGGTGTCATCGACGAGAGAATTTGGTGAAATCTGTTGGGACTTTCACCCTTGGAGGAAGCGCCACCTTGTTGTACCACTACGGATAAGGAGACGGTATGCATAGGACTGATTCTTGGGCTTCAACCCAAACTGGTTTTGCATCATATCAACCATCCTATACATGAGCAAATCAATGCCCGAATCTAGAGGTCGGTTGGTCGACTGACGCACTTGTGTACCCGGATTCGGCATAGCGTTGAGAGAGTAATCGGTGAACTCCTCATAGCGAGGTCCAAACATGCTGTTCTGCGGCTTTGTTATTTCTTTGGAGAGATCTTGAAAGCAAAAGGCGGCCGCGATCCCCAGTTGTGCGAATGTAACGACCATAGGTAGGGCGATCTTTGTTGGGACCGATTACGGAGCTTTTGGTCCACCACCCGGTGCTTCACGGATCCGGCTAACTCATCACCCCGGCGACCTCGCCGGACATCTTTCGGTATGTTGAAGTACGTAGGTCCGCCGGTAGGTCCATATTGCTCTTCAAAATACTTATCGGCCCGAGGGCCGAAAGTACTCTTCATGATGGTGCGGAAGGTGTTCAAGAAAGCTGTGTTATGATTTGTGATAGTGTAAGGTCCTAGATGGCTAGAGGGGGGTGAATAGCCTATAAAATTTTCTACAAGCTCACTTAAACAAACCGGTTAGAATAAAATATGGCGTAAAGCGGTTTGCACTAGCTCTAATGGTCAAGCAAGCCTTCTAGTGACAAGACTAAATATTTCTATGATCTCTAGAGCACACAAAGTCTATGTCACTACTCTAGCTAATGAGCAATCCTAATATGGTCCTTATGCTAGCAAGAACAACCTACACAAGCAAATGCTAGCTCTCTTCACAAAGTAAACTAGGAAGGTAAATGCAAGGGAACAAGCAAGATATACCGGCGTGTAGAGGAATGAACCAATCAGGGATGGAGATGAACTATCAATCACTTTCGAAGGTGATGATCCAAGCGAAGACAATGAACAAGTCGATTTGTTCACCGGAGTTCACTTGTACACCGACAAGCTAGTCTCGGTTGTGCCGACCAACACAAGGATGGTGTTTGAGCTAGGCGGTGCCCTTGCTAGCCTCAACACACCACTCAACAAGTGTGGTACCCAAGACACGAGCAATGTATTCCTTGCACTTTGTCTTCCCGATGAGGAGTGCGTAATCCTCTCACAAACCAACCGGAGGTGGCCAAGAAACAATCACCTCTTCTTGCCAACGCCTCCACCACTTCACCAAGCCGGCTAGGAGCGGTGTCTCCAAGAGTAACGGGAAATCCACCGTCACAACACGATCCCCAAGTGCCTCTAGATGCAAGAACTCGATGCAATGCACTAGGATCAACTCTTCTCTCAAGAATGAAGCTCAAATCAAGAGTGAGAGAGGAGGGAGGCTTGCTTGCTTGCTCAAAGGTGTTAGGAGTGATTCAAATGACCAAGAGAGAGAGCAAGTGGCAGCCAAGGTGGTATATATAGGCCACACCACGAAATGTGGTGGAAAGGGTGAAAAACACACTTTCGCGGCCTGACGGACGGGGTGACCGGACTCACCGGTGAGTCTGGTCGGTGGGTCCGTCACAACCGGCTAAGGCCAAACCGAGGCTGACCCCCGCCTCGGTCGCGTCCGTCGATCGCGTCCGTCAGCATCGGATGCTTCGGTCGGTGCGTCCGGTCACCCGTCGACGCCCGAGCGAAAACATGCTCTCGCGAGGCGCACCCACCGGAGCGTCGGTCAAATCTCGTCGCGTCGGTCGCTTCCGGTCGGTCGCGTCCGGTCCAAGACCGAAGCTGCGAATTTTTCGTCGTTTTTTCGTCGCCTTTGCCGACATGCTATCCACCAAGTGTACCAACTTGAGAACAAGGACTAGCATGTTTTTACCACCACGATGCATCGGCGCAATAGAAAATAGATGTTTCATTTTCTCAAAAGCGCCGAATCCGCCTCGCAAGCTCGGCGGGGAGGGTGAGCGGTACCCAAACCCATCTCAACCGCGCAACTATCACCGCGCGCCAAATGTGCCAACACCACCACGTGTACATCACCATGTGCTCGTGTGTTAGCATTTTCACAAACAATTTCGAAGGTCGGGTTAGCTCTCTAGGTTAGAATGCATGCAAATGAGACTTGAACCTAAAGGCACGTGAGGATCGATATGTACGAAAGTTTTCCCTCTTTATAGTACGGCTTATCGATCCTATAATCACCCACACCCTCTATGGTGTCTTGGGTGTGAAAACAAAAGCCCTATGGTTATACCTTTGCCTTGGGGACTTTGTTCTCGAACTCCACCGAAGTTGCATGCTTGATCACCTTTTGGATCACCTCGATCCATCCTCCATGATCACTATGCACCAACTCGGCCGCGACCAATCTCCAATCTAATCAAACACTTAGCATAGAGAGATTAGTCCTTAGGTGTCACTAATTAGCCAAAACCAAACTAGAGATCTTCGGATAGTGGATCCCATAGCTTTGTGAATTAGTTCGACATCCTCCGAGCATCATCTTGATCGGTGGAATCACTACGGCCCGGCATAAGAACCCTTGGCAAACCGGAGGATCTTGCCGCTCTTGTTCTTAGACAAAGGCGGCGGAGGCACTTCTTCGGGCATTGCTCAAGGTCTTTTGAACTGTTTCATGTATTTACGGTGGCAAATCCTCTAGGGTCACGTCGAGGCGAAGTTGTTGTCAATGACATCGACATCTTGATCTTGGTCTTGGTGGTTCCAATCGGGTGTGCCAAAAAGTGTGTTGACATAAAAAGCGCCATCGTGCCTCACACACAAGCCCGGGAAAGCGTGGCTTCAAAAGCGGCTGCCGGGTGTCGGGAATCCGGAAGCGTGCGGTCGGTTTGACCAGAAACTAACAAGGGATAAAACCATGAGAGCGAGGAACATGCACGGTGAGACCAAGACAGTTCAAATATACGCCCCCCGGTTATTTATTTACGACGACATACGGCTATAGAAGCCGCATGCGCCAACGAGGTTTAATGATGTATTTGGCTAATATGAAAGTAGAAGCATGTAAATGCATAGTTGCCGAATGAACATAAAGAGACATGTTTGAACAAATGGCCCGATCATCAAGTTATATATAATTAAAAGCACATATCATAGATCAATGCCCACTTTGTCATCATGATAAATATAAGCAGGTAACCCATAAATATAAATCTATCCGGGTAAAGCAACGTAAAGCATGCATACACTCAAAACAGATCTATAAGCACTCGCTACTCGTGAAAGCATAACCATATTCGGCAAGTTTGCGGGTGGGGTCCATGAAGAAAGAACATGCAAATAAGCGTGAAGCGAAACCCATTAAACCAGCTCTACATCTAACATGCAAGTAAAGCGTGAACGAAACCAACAAGGCCGGCTCTACATCTAACAAAGCGAGTGAAGCGTGAACGAAACCTATCGGATTAGCTCTACATCTAACAAGTAGGCGTGAGCGAGACCCATCAAAGCCATCTCTACATTCAACAAGTAAGTAAACGTGAATGAAACCAATGAGGCCCGCTCTACATCTGACAAGCAAGCAAACGTGAACGAAATCTATCAAGGCCAGCTCTACATCTATGCATGAACCCGCAACATGTGACAACCTAGATTGATCTAAACTCGGCTATTATAACGGCGTGATCCGTTCATCCTTTGATGTTTTTATGTTTACTTTACCGTAGTGAGTAGATATCATAGGAATTACGGATCTATTCATCACGGTAAGATTAACATAAAAGCATTAAAGAGCAAACAGATCTATAAAAATATGAAAGCCGAGCCATATCAATCTAGATTGGGCAAAGAGGTGATTGCAAACATAATGAATAAATATAAAGCATGCAACACATGATAACTTAATGAATCTACTAGATCTTGCCTAATCTAATAGAGCCGATAACTATCTTTACCCCGCTAAGCTATCAAGCAAACGCCGCTTTGCACGGCCATCCAGTCGAGATAACAAAGCATAAATAAAGACTTCTCGCTACCAAGCGGGCGCTGCCGCACGGCCATCCGGTCGAGATAAAAGCGAGACTACTTGATACTAAGCAAGCGCTGCCGCCGCGGTCATTGGTCGAAGTAAGCAAGGTTTGGGAACTTACGGAGGTTGGCGGATCAATGGGTCCTCTCGAAGAACTTCGGCGACACGACAAAAGGACTCAAAGTTGGCACGGGGCGGGTTGGTTGTATTGATTGTGAACAGAAATGTAACACCCGTGTTTTTGCATCATTTTAAAATTCACTAAAAATTTGAAGTTTTTATAATTACAACTAAAACTTGATTTAATTTACGCTAAACCTAAAACCCTGTTTTTGAAAACTTTTTGCATTTCAAACTCTCACCATATAGAAAATAGGAAATCTTGTTTGTTTCTTGAAGAACTTTATGGTGACCAAGGATGCAAGGTAAGTCCTAGATTTTATTTATGGAAGTATATTGCATGAGAAATGGTTTACAAGTTTTCTCTGGGAATAATATTTACCGACACACGCGCGTACCAAGACACATGTGTACAGAGATATATATAAATATTTTATGAGCACAATAAATAATTATTCTCGGCAATAAAAGTCAGGAAGAATATGAATGTGCTCGTATAAATATTTATAATAAATATTACACATGAAATGTCAACACACATATGTATATATATCTCTACATATATTTGTATAGGTCTCCTTGCACAAATATTCTCATAAATATAAGTTAGGGGAATATGAGTCCAAGAGCTTATGCAAATAAATACAATGAATATATATATACATATTTACACACATAAAATAATGAGAGAAAGAAAATAGAAAGGAGAAAGAAAATTGGAAATGAGCACTCGGGCTCAATCTCTCTTTCTCCCTCTCCCTCTAGCCCGCCCACCGAGCCCCTCCCTTTCCCTCCTCTTTCTCATTTTGCGAAGCAGGTGGCCCAAAGACCGAGGCCCAACCCGGCCTCCTCTCCTCACACACCATGGGCGGGACCCCCGCGTCGGCTCCACCCCTAACCTCCC
Organism: Hyparrhenia diplandra; assembly: GCA_015847255.1. Taxonomy (NCBI): domain Eukaryota; kingdom Viridiplantae; phylum Streptophyta; class Magnoliopsida; order Poales; family Poaceae; genus Hyparrhenia; species Hyparrhenia diplandra. Next base: position 72,203 of record JADLZK010002065.1, read on the forward strand.
TCCGCGTCCACGGCGCACCGCGCCCGGCGCCCGGGACCCGCCTCACTAGGGGCGTGGACCGCCGCATAGGACGATTGCGGCGCCCGGCCGAGACCACCACATCGTGTTCCCAAAGAAGGGACGAGCACGTGGGCGAGAGTAAGCGCACGATGGCCACCACACGTCGAAGCCGAGCGCCGCCGCCCGTAATAGACATCGGGAGATGTAGGCGGCGGAGCCACATGAACCCACTCACCTCCTCGGCCGTTGCCCGGATAGCGCCATGCGCCTGGCGGTCCTCGTCAACCGCCACCGCCGGCGTCGGCGACCCATGGCGAGCCTTTGTCGCCATGGCGGGCGACCATCGCCGGCCTGGAGATGATGTGATTGGGACGGGCGGACAACTCATCGGCACGAGGCGCCGAGGGCGCCCGACGGCCGCGGCCTTGGCTGGAGCCAGCTAGAGGTCCACGCGCACACCGGGCTGTGGTCGAAAAAGATCACGAGCATGGGAAATATCTATCGGCGGCGTTCCATGGACGCGGCTATAAATAGCGTTGTCGGGGGCTCAATCGGCCGCACCAATCCACTCCCGAGCTCCGCAGCGACAAAGGAACACGCGGTGCTCGCTTTACTTCCCCTCCTTCCCTTCCTTCCCCACGTTCTCGGAGTTTCCCCAAATCGGAACTCCGCCACCGCCGAGGGAGGATTTCGGGCGCCGCCGTGATTGGAGCGTCACCGGGTGAAAATGGTGGGCGGTAAAGTCTTCTAGCCCCTCCCCTTTCTTTTCTCTTGTAACTTATGAACCGTAGTGCTGTGAAGCCTCGCCTCGGCGCCGCCACCATCCAACTCCGGCCGCGCGCGTCGGCTGCCGTGGGGAGACGCACCACCCCGCCGCCCTCACCGACTCCATCTCAACCCGGGCGTCGGGGAACCTAATGAGCCTCACGCGGCGAGCTACGGCCAAGGGGAGCCCGATTCCGGAAACGGCCGGGCGTGCCCGCCCGCTGGGGAGTAACGGATGGCACTCGGCCGCCGTCGCCGTCAACAACGATAACGGCGTCCACAACACCGACCAATCGAGGCGAACCACGCCCCTCCGTTTCCCACCGACCCGACGCCGTCATGTGCCACCGTGAAGCACGTGGCGCCTGCGTGGCTACCACGGTGGGCGTCCACGTGGACCCACGTGGCACCCACGATGTGGAGGCTCTTACTGTGTACACTAATGTAATTGCTATGGCTACCCGAATAGTGTACACAGGGTATTGTAAATCATATTTCCGTGTCGGAAAAATTCCCTTTAAAATTTGTAAATTCACTATTCGATTTATAGAATTTTATCATGTAATTATTTTCAATTTTATTACATGATAAAATTATATTATAATATTACCCTAATGGTTTAATTAGGGATTAATATTATAAATTCCATATCTCATGCTAATTAACTCCGTTTCGCGTGAAACGACTTCCATAATTCATCTAAAATCTAGCTCTATGCATCTAACCCATTGCCACCATAATGTTCTATGTTTGTTTTATATGCCATAGTTCGAGCTAGGTTTATCGCCCGATCACAAGTAGATTCGACGACCCGTTTAGAAGCTTCCCGTTCGAACAAAGCTAGGAGCGTTCGACGCCCGATGCCGATCGGTGAGAACATCCCGGGCAAGTCCTTACCCCCCTAACCATGACCTTAATATGATGATATAATGATGAAGATGATAATCGGACTAGTATATAGTGGTATGAGCCTGATAACGTAGCTATGGAGCTAAGCCGGATGACGTAATCATCCACGTTATCTACGCTCATACGTTGTAATCAAGTATAACCTAAGATCGCCAAATGAACCCTAACCAACATAAGAGGTGGGCGATAGTAATTCATTGTGAGATGGGTTACTACGGGAATTACCGTGAGGGGATTCCTACGGAGAGATACTCGCCTCCCTAAGGACCGGTTCATAGACCTTCTACCTAGTGCGATATTTCGTATAGCCACACACCGATAAATGGGACGGCTTGATTCACACCCCGTTGGGTTGAGGTATAATTTGGAGCCAAGGTGGCCGGAGTAGGCAAACGATCTATCGGGAGCTGACTCGGACGCTAGGTGATCTTCTGAGGTCGGGTTGGCGTGGTTGCTTTGTGATCCTCCACGTAAAACAATTGGCGCGGTGCTAGGTGCACAGATTTATGATTATGATTATGTGGTGTGTATTGAAGCCACATGGATGTGGTGTGTATTGAAGCCATGTCGGGCATAGTGTGTATTGAAGCTACGTCGGACGTAGTGTGTATTGAAGCTACGTCTAGGATGATGCGTCATCCTTTCCAACCCCTGAGAAGTCGTGGTAAAGATTATACCAATATACCTAGAGTAACACTCAAGCGGGTACGGATCTCATTGGACCTCTGTCGACCACCGATCATGGAAGAGGATGTGTCCATCATGTGGGGAAATTTGTACAACCTCTGCAGAGTTTATTAGAATCTATTCGAATAGCCACGTCCTTGGAATGGGCGAATGCTAGGAATGAACATCTATGATTAGAAGTAACTAACGTTTGTGATGATGTGAAGGTGATGACCAGATGAGATAACTTCGGGAACTAGCGAGAGCAGTTTTAGAGACTCTGCTAGGGCCCAAAACCCTTAATATACCAAACCACCCCTGGTTTGGACTTGCTGAGTACCTTTGTACTCACCCCTCTGTTTTTACAGATATCGGCATATCCGAAGGTAAGGTCGCTGTCGAAATAAAAGACCAAAGACGTAGGAGTTCGTCAGACGTTGCTTAGGAGAAAGACGTAGAAGCCCAGAATTTCCATCCGCGCTCAAGTTGCCTGTGGAACATGGAGTAGTGCCAGACGGTCTAGCACCTTAGCGCCATCTGCCAGATAAACCACTGCTTCACAGTTGGCTACTCTGATCAATATAATCCGGAGTGGTGCCTTCATCGCCGCTGTAAGATTTTCTATCCTAAGTCAATATATGCTCGGAATAGTTTATCTATAACTGATTTCCATTTACTGTGACTCGGTAAACGTATTGGTGGCGTGATCCTGGCGCCAATACGCGAGATTAAGGTCCCATTAAAAGTGGGGCGTGACAAGAAATTACAATGGTCGAGGGTCGCTATTTATACCCTGGACGTGACAGGAGTCCTAAAAGATTACGATTACAAGGAGAAAACCCTAACAAAACAAGATAACTTAGGCTCCAAGCCTTCTCGGAGTCGACGTGGCGTAGTGATCGTGGATTCCTTCTTACTCGGCTACCTTGCCTGCCCTTTTCCAATTGCCGAATCGTCGTAGATAGCCGACCGCACAGAAATTTGCCTGTCCTCCGATTTAGCCGAATGGCCGTAAATACCCGACCGCACGGGTGGCTTGCCGAATGCCGCATACCGCACGGGTGGTTTGCCGAATGCTGTACATGCCCATCTTTGCCGAACGCCTCTTATTAGCATCTTGCACTGGCCCACTTGTCATCCTCTGAGGCTTATCAAAATTCAGTGCTAACAATTTGTATACATTAGTCTTTTCCCGTGTTTGATGGTACGCTTTTTACATCTCAACCACTTCTCAAATGGCACCCCTTGGCACTTACTCTGCTTTTCAATCTGTACAGGTTTTATTTTCTAGGAATAGAAACCTAAAGCTGAAGACGGCGGATGTGGGACCACCGGTACCTCATTCGGTGAGGAAACTAAGCTGCATCAGCGGAAGCGATGACAACAACGGATATCACTATTTACTATTTACAGTTGCACTTGTTGGGCCATGTTAAAGAGTTAGGGGGTGTTTGGTTCCCGCCAAACTTTGCCACGCCGAACATACGGCAGCCACGGACAGAAGGCGGTGTTTGGTTGGTATTTAAGCGGTGGCGGCCACACCTTTTCTCCCGTTCAATTCTCGCCTAAGCTGCGGCGGTAGAATACTTCGCCACGGTTCGCTTTAAGGCTGTGGCAGCGCCATTAATTTGGTGGCCGGCGCGGGGGCAACCAAGCAAGCTCTTAGTCGTGGTAACTGGCTGTTTCGTTTATGTAGCTGGACTGGTAAAGTTTGATCAGACAAAGCACAGATATCGCCAAGAAAGTAGCTGCTTTTGTCTCAAGGATTGTTTTTTTTTCCTGTTGTACCTGTAGTGGCAGCTTAATAGTACTTAGTATATTGCCCGTACTAACGCTACGGTGAAATTTTAGGGATGAATATGAAAACAACCGAGCGACAAAATTTCAAGAAGTGGTAATTTGAACTTTTAGAATTGTGGTTTACATTGAACTTTCGACTTTTTTTTGAAGTGGTAATCATTTTTGGTGCCAAATTGGCAACCGCATCTAATCTATACTATACCTATAAATTTCGTACATGCCCACAACCTCCGTCATAGACTCATTTTACTGTTGTTGTAACAGTACACGCTGTGCATGCCCACAACCTCCGTCAGAGACTCATTTTACTGTTGTTGTAACAGTACGCGCTCCTCGCCGTCGGATCCAAATCGACAAAATCGCAGCCGTCCACGCTCCCATCCTCCTCTCCCTCGCGAAGCAGACAGCACCTTCCAGAAACGCCACCGCCGCCTCTCCTCCCCCCTGCTCCCGCGACGCCGCCGCCTCCTCCTCCCCCCACCTCCTCTTCCCTCCTCCCGCGCAGGTCCGACGCCGCCGCACGCCACATCCTCCCCCGCCCCCAAAATTCCGTCGCCGCCCACGCCGCTGCAATCCCTACCGGCCGCCGCTGTCACTTCCGGCACCGGCACCTTCACTCCGCCCGGAGCCCCCTCGCACCCACACCCCACCTCAACTATGCGCGGCCCCGATTCTGCTGCGTGGGCGCCGCTGGCGGCGGAACCGACGCGGCACCGTGCGAGGCCCAGGCAGCGCGAAACATCGAGCTGCAGGGTAGCCTGGGTGAAGCTTCTAGGCGAGACTGCAGCGGCAGCAGCTGAGCTAGGCTCCGCAAAGACGAGCGCGGCTCCGGAGGCGTTCCTTGGTCTTCGCGCGTTGGATAATCGGACGTCAAGGCGGCTCCGACGTCTCCATGCTGTGCACGACGAAGCGGAAAGCGGTGGAGGAGCAAAGTCGCCGGGTCTTTCGTATCGATCCGGAAGCGCAGCACGTGCGGCGCCGTTGCCTGCCGGAGTTGCATCCCGAGCCGAGCAGGTCTGCTCATAAGTTTGGTTATTTGTTCTGCTGCAATAATTCGAGGTAATATATGCAGTTGTCAGCTCTTTTTGTCAGGCTCCACAACAAAAATGGGAAGCTCGAAAAAAAAAACTGATAGATAATGATTCATGTTCCTTCGATCAATCTGTAGCTGCTTCCAACTTGGTAGTTCACATGCTTCGCCATCTTCATACGATTCCTCGGTTTTTCGTCTCATCAAACACATCAGGTTATCAAATTAGTTCCTACAATATGTTCTCTATACTTACCATGTCTTCCATACTATGTTTTCATCGGCTTGGGAATTCTATAATCATCACTCTTTTCCTTCAGTTTAACTTTCCTTCACATAACCAGAATGTTTTACTAAAGCAATGACTTTCTAGGCTCCGCTGCTCAAAACAAAATTATGCAAAAAGGTCACTTCCCATCACAAAGACCTATTATCTACTAATATTGCCTCCATCTGATTCTAAGATTATTTCGCTGGTGCGGTCATAATTTTTCTGATTGTAGCATAGGATACATGAGATATTTGAAACCACAACACACACGTTCCGACTTCCTACCCCCACACAACTGCGCGGGGTATCCTGCTAGTTCCTGACATTTAGTATTGTGGCTTACATTAAACTTTTGAATTTTTTGAAGTGGTAATTCCATTTTATTGGTGCCAAATTGGCAACCACATCCATCGCCCGTGCTAACGACAACATATAGAATGCAAAGCAAATAACCAAAAGGCATATAAATATCAAGTTATTAAGCACCACTGAGATTTATTTATTATTCATGCAAATTAAATAAGATATATTTATGATTCATCAAAAAAAAGAACTAAAAAGATCCATCTTAACCTGATCAAAATATGAATGGTAACGTTGTTCAACATTTGTGGTCAAATCTATAACCAAGCAGGTTTTCAAGCTTATCTCAACCTCTTCAACATCCTAATTCTGTATTGGCTTCCTCTTCAATAAGGGCCTCAACCCTCCTGGCTCATAGAAAAGGAAAACAAGGATGCAAGAGGAATCTACGCCCAATTTCTCATGCCATAATACAAGGCTGGTTTTTATAGGCCTGACCCTAAATAATATGAATTAAATCTACTCTAATTATGCAATACCTATACCTAAGCCTGAGGACTGATAAATGGACCAAATAAATAAAAAAGTGTATGCAGTCAACATTCAGAAAAATAGAAGCAGCATGAATTCGTGTGAGACCAACTAAGGATAAGTTGAGCATTCAGACAAGTACAATTGGAAATCCAAGCCAATTCGTCATGCTAGGCCTCAATGGGACATCCAGAGAAGCACAAACTATACTAGATTAACCAAGAATCCAAGCCCCTATATATTTTTGCTGTTAAACTCCCGACATGGACACTCTTTGTGGCATCCTCCCTTATCTGCAAGAATCAAAATAGAGCCAATCAGCTAATGCATGGAAGGCAGAAGTATAAGAACAATTGTTTTTCACATAAAGTTAGTGTCATTGAAGCACACTGCCACCTGCCACAATGGCCTAAACCATTCAGTTCAGTGAACTTGCGAGTAGAACACAATGAAACTAAAAAAAAACTAACAGATGCACAGAGAAGCTTAAGTTTAACAGATGCGCCATTCTCAGTCTTAGCTTGTCCACTGCAGGTCACAACGCCAGAAATTGTCAACAAGGAGAGTGATCATACCTGATGCTTGTCTTCACAAGGAGATGCAGGCTCGGTCTTGGTTGGATCGACGACAGAGGCTGTGATGACCAAGATGAAGGCTCGTGTGTGCAGTTAATGGTGTTTTTCGTTGGCAGATCTAGAAAGATAAAAGATCCATGCTGTTGATCAGACATATTTACATATACAAGAAGCTAATGCAGAAAACAATATCCAAAAGCCCGAATCAGAGACTAATCTGGAGTGATTCGCTCCGCACTCGGGGCCGAATCCATGCGAGGCGGTTGCTAATGGAGGGAGGAGATGTTGGACCTGGATCAAGCGGTGTGCGTGACGAGATGGGGCATAGAGGGGAGAGGAGGCGGAGTCGCGTGTGCCGCCGCCGCTTAATCCCGCGGCCTGGAGCCCGCGTCCTCCAAAGCGCCACCGCACCGCCGACGGTCGGAGCTAGGGTTTTCGAGCCTGGGGACATGTGGGAAAGGGAGGGGAGAGCAGCCTGACTGCCGGGCTGGGGGCCGGCGGCCTGGCCTGGCCTTGCAGGTGGCGGCAGCGCCCTGCCCTGCCCTGGGATTCGTCCATGGGGGAGTCAGCGCGATGGAGAGGAGGCGGCGGTGGCGCCCTGCCCTCGGGTGCGTTTATTTTTTCGAAAAAGAGGAGAAAATGCGGAGCAGGCGCGGGATAGAATCGAACCGGGCCGAGGGTTGCTCGCTGCTGGGGCTGGTGCGTCGGGGTCTCACCGTGCGTGTAAGACCTCTGGACAAACTTTGGATCTCGGCCCTCGGTTCGTGGATCCGTTGGTTGGTGATCGTCAGTCCAAAAATAGAAAGAAGTAGGACATTATAGTAGAGATAATTATTAGTTTGTTCTGATAATGTAGCTGGACCTGGTTTAATTACCATGCTATGCGGTTTCCTGCAACCTTGCCTCATGGTGCATGGACGCCTCGTTGTGCAGATCGGGAGAGGAGCACAGCGCGTTCGCCCGGCGCGAGCTCGTGCATCGGTAGAAGTAAAGCCACAAGATCGGCTGATGTCGCACGCGACACGCCAGAGCATGTTCGTGGCATCTCGTCAAGAGGCTGTTCTGCTGGTTTATAAGCCGGCTGATTTTACCTGATTCAATAGTGGGTGTGTTTAGTTCTCTAATTTTTTTCTCTAAAATTTCCAAAATTTCCATCACATCGACGCATACAAAAGTATGAAATGTAGGTAAACAAAATAATTAATTGCACAGTTTAGATGTATATTACGAGACGAATCTTTTAAGCCTAATTACCCCATGATAGGATAATATTTACCACAAACAAACGAAATATGCTACAGTGCTTTTCAGTTCGCTACGATCTCAATTTTTCAGAGATCTAAACACACCCAGTATCATATAAGAGAGAATAAGCTGAAAAAAAACTGAAAAAAAAACAAGCGACTCGTCATGTCCAACTGAACTTCGTCTGTCAGGCAACGATTCCATTCGTTTGCAAGCCAACGGAGCACACTGCTCTATCTTGTGGTTCGCTTTTGTCTCGTTGGGACACGGATCAAACAACAAACAAGTAGAGTAGAGACATAGTCCCTCCGTTCCAAAATAGATTTCATTTTCGTTTTTCGAGAAAATCAACGTTTTCAATATGCCAACAATTATATATTAAAATATATAAATATTTATGCTAAGTAATTAATATCATCGGAAAGATCTTTAACTCTAGTTTTTTAACAAATTTATTTAGAGATTTAAATGTTGCACGTATTTTCTACAAACCTAGTCAAAGTTGAGAAAGTTTAACTGATACGCTTCCCATAGCGACATCTATTTTGGACGGACGGAGCAGCTCACATGCTCTCTCTTCTCCATGCCAGCGTGCGTGAAAACTAGTATTCTATTGCTCTTGGGTCCCACCAAAAATAAGCATTTTTTTTTAACTGACCAAAAATAAGCATCGAACCTTGTTGCATGGCTCCGTTGCTATAGGGTGTGTTTGTTTAAGGAGGGAGGTTGCATTGGTGATAGGAAGAACTTGGATTGAGCGAACCGGATTTTAGAAAAGAAGAGTTTGATACAAGATGAGCTAAGTACGCGGACTAGACTACTGTATGAGTGGACGTAGTATGCTAGAAAGGTCTCTGACAAGTGGACCCTGTGCACTACTATTGTTGCATCCATGCGGGCTGGCTCAACAGATACGGTTAAAGGTTGATTCAGCCGCATACTGTCACACCCCTAATAAACATTAAATCTAAAGGCACCAGAGGCGTGGCCATGTGTGTCGCGAGATGAGGCACCGCCGGGCGAAGGCGGCAAGCAGGGGCGTGGTCCGGCACCGCTCGGCGGGCCCATCCTCCGGCACCTCTTGCCGATGGAGGCGAAGAAAGCCGAGAAGGCACGCCGATGCACGCGTTCCTCGCCTCCGGCTTGCAGAGACGCGAGGACCCGATCGAGGCACTCCTGTCCCGTCCATCTGCTTCCTTGCGACACTGATGCGGAAGTTGCTGCCGGTCATGCCTCTTCCGTTGCTCGAACTGGGTCGAAGCGGCCCACACAACCAGGGAGCAGGGAAGGGAGAAGCACTGGGGAAGATAAGGGCTTTATTGAAGTACTCACTTCGTCGCTATGGAGGGAGTTCACGTCGGCCGCCATGACCGCCATGAGCTTGCCCATCCTCCATAAGACGAAGATGAGGAGGACTAGAGTCCTCCGGACACCCATCTCGGGCGCTTTATTCCACTAAGGAAACTCTACAGGAGAAGGGGGACCCGGCCCACCTGCCCTTGTCTCCGACGAGAACGCCGGAGAAGAGGAACAGGGGGCCGGCGGCGGAGCCACAGAGGGCGCTCTCTCACAAGAAGCTCTCGGGAGAAGGGAAAGGTGGAGCCACAAAGAAGCAACTCCTTGGGCCGATGATGACCGGGACGGCCCTGATGCTGATGATGAATCATTCTCGCCAATGTAGAGGTCGTACGAACTCCAGGTGTGGTCGAGCGGGCAAGGCTTGCCGGCGTCGAGACGGTCCCATGGCTTGCCCTTCCCAGACCAGTGCATCAGGCTGACGGGCCCGTTATGGAGAGGCGGCAGCTGCCGAAGACGTTTGTCGCCGCCTAAGCCGTGCTGGTTCCACCGGTGGTCGACGGCCTCAATCTCGCCGGCGAAGACGAGCAAGAAGAGGGGGCAAGGAGCCAAGCTCGTAGATTCTTTTCTCCTTCTGCATCTCCATCCAGCGCTCGATGCGCTGGCTGTAGTTGCCGACAGCGCCATCTCCGGAGGTCGATGATCATGACACCGGTGTTGAAGTAGCAGGGGCGGGCGGCGACCGGCAAAGACTCTGGCGCCGAGGACGGGTCGTTCAGAAGGCCTCGGTGAAGTAGCGGGAGATTTGGCGTGGCAGTACTCGGGCGCGGGCGGCGACCGCGGCGGCGGGCAGGCGGCGTCTCGAGCCGAGCCTCTGCACGTCGTCGACGCCAAGCACGCCGGAGTCGAGTATATCAGCGCGCTGCACGCGCAGCGGAGTAGGTCGGGCGAGGTGGTTTCGCGGCGCGTAGTTGAGCGGAGACTCGAGCACGGGCGCACACGGAGTCGGAGATGAGCCCTGCGACCGCGTCGGCGCGGAACGGGTAGATCTCGAAGCGCAGGGACGGGAAGGAGGCGGCGACGACGCCCGGAGGTCGGCGACGGGCGGGCGCCGCCGCCCTCCGCGGCGAGGAAGTGGAAGAAGAGCGACTCGGGGCAGGGAGGCGTGCTTGAGCAGCGAGTAGATGGCCGCCATGGAACCCCGGAGGTAGTCTTGGCGTCGGCGTCGTCATGGCGATGTGCACTGTGCCCGGTTGCGAACCCCTGCGCCCGCCACCGGGGCGGGCACCCCTCCCCGTTCTCGCATTCGGGCGCCTTGGCGAACCTCGGTAGCCCGGCGGCCGGCGACGCCGCCGGGCCCGATGCGGCCAATAACGCCACCAGCACCAGCCCGCCCCATCGCCGCGGGGGAGGCCGCGCCCATGGCCGCCGCCTCGCCCGGCTCACCGCCGCCCGCCTTGTCGGGGGTCGGGTCCGTTTGTGTGGTTCCCTCCCCTGGAAGTGGTCGGCGTCGTTGGTGGCGGTCCCTGCGCGGGCACGGTGGCTAGCTTTAAGCGCGGTAGCTGAAATAGCGGCAGCAGCAGCAGGTAGTGGACCTCTCCACTTTCGGTAGTGGACGCCGTGGAAGTGGACCTCTCCACTTTGGGTAGTGGATTAGGTAGTGATCCTCCTCCACCTCCATGGGGAACACCACCCTAAGACTGTCTCCAACAATCCGAACCCAAATAGAAGACTCATTCGGGGTAAAGGTAGCCTACAGAAGAAGGGACACCGACGCAAAATTCGCCGTCTCCAACAGCAGCAACCAAGCCCCAACCCCGCCTCCATGAATGAGCCGCCCACCGTGCCTCCCCCTCCTTCCCCGCCGTGCGCCGAAGTCGGCCGCGCCGCCCCGGTCTCGCCGCCGCCGAGCCTGGACTCCAAGTCGCAGTCTTGGTATGTTGCTGCTGTGCCGCTGCTGCGAGGGCGTGGCGCCGCCGCCACCGTCGTCACCGGTGAAGCGACTCGCCGTCGCCGTCCGCGGGCTCCTGTCTGGCCGCACCGGCGGCTCCCCGCCGCGGGATCCCCCCGTCTATCGCGCCGGCGGCTCCCCTTCGGAGGCCCACCCCACCCCGGCAGCTCAAGATGTGAGAGGTCGTCGAGCTCTGCGTCGACTGCGCCTCCGCCGGCTGCACCACCACCGAAAGCCTTGGGCCGCGCCGCCGTCGGCCTTGAGCGCGTGCACGGCCTCGGCCTGCGCCGTCGTCGTCCGCCCGGCACCAGAGCCTCCTGGGCCCACCACTACGGATGCGTCGAGAGAGAACACTGCATTTTTGCGGTCCCGGACTCGTCGCACGCAAAATGCGTATCTGCTTTGGGTGCTCCGTTGGAGGATGATTCTGGGACGCAAAACACTGTGTCGCACATATTTTTTGCGTTTGCGTCGCCCTTTGGAGACAGTCTAAGTGCTTTAGAGGAGATGACGACGACGTCCACTTCCACCGACGCAGAGACCGCTACCCCTGCTACCAGCCGCAGTACTACAGCTACAGTGGTGGTGATCCACGTCCACCCGCCGCTGCTCCTCGGCCTCATCAGCAGGGTCTAGCAGGCCCCCATGGCTTCGTAACATTCATCCCCATCACGCAGGTTCCAATCCACATCCAGCAACATACTTAGAAGACGTTCTAGGATTGGACACCGATATCAATGACGATGGCAGAAGACCTGCATGCCTCTACTTCCTCCGTTCCTGCAGTTCTCTTTCCTGCTCTCCTTTCCAGACTTCTCTACGGACAGGGACAGCCGCTCCTCTCTGCGTTCCAGAAAAAACATGTAACTCTAGCACAGTGTCATTAGTATATCAAGTTTGATTAATTATAAATAAAAAATTATCAATGTTTATGTTATCAAATAAATATTATTAGATTCATTATGAAATGTATTTTTTTAATAAATTAATTTAAAGTCATAAATGTGAATAGTATTCAATATAAATGTGGTCAAACATATGTTACTTTTGTCGGCACGGAACCCATAGTTGCATGTTTTCTGGAACGGAGGAAGTAGTACTACACCTCCTCAGACCTATTTTTTTTTATTTCTTTATTTGTTTGGTGGCCGACAGGCAGACGATGGATTGACGGGTGGTGTACCATGCTATAGACCCAGGAGCTAAAACGTCTTCCTAACTTTTGAGTTGTCCTCAAATTTTTTTAAGTTCGACCAACTTTATAGAAAATAACACCAATATTTATGACATCAAATTAATATCACTAGATACATAATGTAATATGTTCTTATAATATGTGTATTTGGTTTCGTAGATGTTATTATTTTTTCTATATAGTTAGTCAAACCTAAGATAGTTTGACTTTATGTGATTCTAGAAATTGATTTATTTTGAGACGGAGGGAGCAGTATACAACTAGAAACACCACGCGGCAACGCGTGGGCGTGGGTGGAACCAGTTGTGTAGAAGCTGTATCGATTGTTGATTAATTTTTTACTTTTAGAGGATAAGTAGCACTCAACAATTGGCTACAGCGTTTATAGTCGTGGTTATTTAAGACTACAAGCACATGCATGAATTTAACCAGTTTCAATAAACCTTTGCTTGATCTTGATGCAAATTGAGATTTGGAGCATGAGTATCTGAAAGTAAATGATACAAATACTTAAATATGTGAAATAGATATAGATGGAGAAATTGCATCGATAAACGGAAAATGAAAACTTAATAGGACAAACGACTGTCACCTAGGTCTATGTACTTTTCCCTAATTAAACCGTGTTAAGTCAAAAGATCTACAAAGGGAACCCTGGAAAAGCTTCTATTATTTTTTTTCCTTACCCACAAGCGCTCAGTAGAGCAGAGCACGCTCCATGACAGAGGGTGAGCACATCATCACAGAAGAGTAACGGCGCTGTTAAACCTGATGTATCTTGCGATTACGCTCCTTGGCAAATGTCGCAAAGCGTTCTAAACCATTGAGAAACATGCTTTCCAAAAACGATTTCAGTACTTGGTGAATGATAGTTGGATGGTCAGTTCAAGGATCTGCTATGCAAGCATTAGATTTATGCATACGCCACTTACAGATGCAATTGGGGCCAAAATTTCATGAACTTCATATGCCACTGTCAGCTGCGTTTAGTAATGAAAGGAAGATCATGTTTTAAGGAAACATATCACCTGAAGTTAAACACAAATGTCACAAATTCACAAGGCTGAATACTCTACAAGAGGATGAGCTTTTGGGGAAGAACTGGACAGCACCTCTGCAACAAGCAAAATCGAAAAAAGGCAAAGCACTCAAAACCATAGGCTACTCACAAAAATTATTGTACTAAACCCAATCAAGTGAAGAAAAATGTTGCAGTGAAATGGAAGTACTGAGGACTAATTTATGTATGCAATAGCCACAGATTCTGTAATAGCAGCCATGTAAAAGCATATACTTACTGTCATGTTCCGTGCAAGCCAAGAAAATTGTACATCCCACCCAAGGACCTCGTACTTCAGAGTCCACGGTGAAAGATCAGGTTTATCTTCAAGGACCTGTAAATCTGAACAAACTTAATTAGCACCATATATTTTTTTTCCCGAAAGCGGGCTTTGCCCATACTGCATTAAGAGAAGTGGGATAGTTCGATTACATCCTAGACGCCCCCCATGGCGAGCTGCCAGGGAGGGCAAATATGCGAAACACTGACACAAGTCATCGGCTACAACGGTGGAGCTTAGAGCGGTGTACTAAGTATAAAACAAATGTGCGACGAAAAAGTGGCGACGACGATCAGTGGCCCCTGCTCGAGGGGCGTCCCCGGCGTAGGCGGCTGTAGGGAATGACCGCGCGTAGCACCTCACGCTTGTGTTGCGGGACTGCGCCCTCGAAGTGGCTATGGAACCTCTTTGCTGGCTATGGAACCTCTTTGCGATCGTGGAATCTGGAGTCTGCGAGCCGGTGCCCTCCGGCCTGCCCTCCATATATGAAATGCCAAGCATTAGTAAAGGAAACAATGCACAATAACCATATTATATTAACTAAAGCGGAGGGAAAAACACTCTGAAACCATATTGACAGTTCCACAAGGGGCAACCAAAAAGAAACGTGAAGTCCATTACTGAGGCCAAGAGAAAGATCCCATTCATGTACATTTTATAGTCTTTAAATAATACTAAATGTCTTTGCAATTTATCAAGACAATAAATTTGTTCGGGGCGGGCTAGATGTTAGTCACCCCCTATTCGGTCCCATGCAATCCACCAGGGCCGAAAGCGGGATATTCGGCAAGCAAGGGAAAGCGAGGGAACGCGCCGCTCCCCGTCGCCGAAGCCTCTGCTTTCGGTGCCAGTGGCCTTGGGAGCCCGTGACCGAATGGCGTACTTGTGCTGTCACCGAATGACGCGTTTTCGGTTCCGTATGGTTTCTTTCACCCCGTCGTATGTTTGTCTTGAGCAGGCAGGAACCGAATAAAGACGTCCTCCATGGTGGGCCTAGGCAAACGGCGGTCCCCTTGGAGTAGTTGGGGACTAAGGCAGGAAAGGACCGGGCGGCCCACGTCCCGAAGAGAATATTCTGGGGAATCGGAGTAGGTAGAGGGGCATTTTGGTCATGTAAAAGCCTACGTGTGGGTATAAACAACGCCCATCGCGGCATTGAAAAGGACGGATGGAACTTTAATACAGAGAGTGTTCTGGTTTTATTCAGCATTCGGTGTCTTTCCTCAGCCAACTCGGAGAGTTCGGCGACCCGGGGTCCTGTACTTTCGGTGCAGGTCAACATTGGCACCCACCGTGGTTGTCCGGACTGTCCATGGCGAAAGGAAGGCCGAAGGCGCCGGCCAAACCTGTCGCCGGGACCGGTCATCGAACCTGTCGTACCCGGATCTCCAACCGTAACGCAAAGGGGACATGGCGGGGAGGTTCGAGGGCTGCGCGTAACCGGAAGGATTGGTCGGACAGGAATGCGACGCTCAAGAAAATGAACAGCCGATCGGCGACGACGACGAGCAACTTGACGACGAAATCGTCAACCGAGCAAGAACCCTAAAAGAACTCAACGACAGACAGACCGAGCTCCAGGAGCTCAGGGCTCAGCGAGACACGTTACTCCAACAAGCAGCCGCGAAGCTAATGGGGAAGAAGTGACCCGCGAGCAACTCAGGCAAGCTGAAGTCGAGAAAGCAAGGCTCATTCTTGAAATCAACCAATTCCAAGAGCACGTGGCAAACGAGGCAGGAGGAGCCGAAGTCAGAGTCAGACCAAGAGCGGGTGCAATCCAAGAAGACGTGTTAGGAGATGAGACCGAAGGGGTCGATCATTCATCACCACTGTCGGCCGAACTGCAACGCCACCCTTGGCCGGCAGGATACAAACCAAGACTGCCATCCTTCAACGGGAAAACCGACCCGAAGAAATTCATCGCCAGTTATGAAGCAGCAGTTTATTCGGCTGGAGGAAATGCAGTAATATTGGCCAAATCGCTGATCATGGCAGTAGAAGACATAGCACACGAATGGTACGTTGGTATTCGGCCACTATCCATTAAAAACTGGAGGCAGCTCAAAGAGGACCTAATGACAACCTTCGAGGGTTTCAAAGAGAGGCAAAAAAGCACAAGAGATTTCCTCAAGCTCAAGCAGGAGGAGGGCAAATCGCTCAGCCAATATCTAGAAAAGATAATACAACTCCGTGCTCAAACCCCGAATGTGTCAGATGATGTGGTCATAGCTTCGGCTATCGAGGGTATGGACATCGAACAGATGTGCCTCAACATTAGAAAGAGAGGAACCCGAGACGGTAAAAGAGTTATTTGAACAAATCAGGAAATTCGCAAGAGCCGAAGATGGTTTGAAGAGAAGGAAAGCAGCCAAGAAAAGTCTGAGGCAGCAATCGCCGAACCCATCCAATCCGAATCCTCAGTGAGGCGGCAAGACCTTTTGACCGGTCAACAGTGTCCAAGAAGACTCAGCACAATCCCCAGAAATCGGGCAGGAAGCGAGCATGCAGAATAAGTCAAACCCGAGACCTCCCTAGCCGAACAGAGGAGGCCGCGGACCGAGAGGAAGAGGACGTGGAAGGTGAAGAGGGCCCCGAGTCCCATATTGTTTCATTTGTGGTGAGGATTCCGGTCATTTCAGCAGGTAATGCAAATATGACCAAATCGCCAAAGAGCAGAAATTAAAAGGCGAGAGCTCACAGAGCAGTCAAACTCCAAAGCACGTGTTCCACAACTCCAGAGAAGCACCCGCGAGTCAAGCAAATCCTTATTTCGCTCCATATCCAACCCAGCAATACAGCTATTCGCAGCCCATCCAGCACCAGCAATACTCTTGGCGCCAACCCGCATTTTACCCGTTACCGCAGCCTAACGAAAGCCAGGCTCAGTCAGTTGCAGTTTCTTCCCAATAAACCCGGAATATCAACAGCCGAATACTCAGGCCAAACCTGAAGGCAACCAGGAGAGTAGGACCGTGAGTTCGGTACTGCCAAGCAATCACATCTATGCAATCACTGGAGGGTCCAACCTAGAACACGAAAGCAAGAGAGCCAGAAGAGACTACGAGAGAAGGGTGCACACCGTATCCCCAAGGCTACCGTTGAATAGGCCGGCATGGTCATTGATCCCCATCACCTTCGATGAGAGTGACTTCCAGGTGCGAGATTACCCTCACAGTGACGCATTCGTTGCAACAGCGAATGTAGCAAACTACACCCTCCACAACATCTTGGTGGACAACGGAAGTTTGGCAGACATTCTGTTCATCAAGGCCTTTGAGAGTATGGGAATGGACAAACGAACCCTACAACTAGCCAGAAACGCCTTATTCGGTTTTGGAGGGAAAAGAATAGACGCAATCGGTAAAAAAGACATCATGGTCTCTTTCGAGGAAGGCAATAATACCCGAACTGAAAAAATCACCTTTGATATAGTCAACATCGACTACCCTTGCACAGTGATTTTCGGAAGAGGGATTATCAGCAAATTTGATGCAATCATCAAGCAGAGCTATCTGTGCATGAAAATACCCTCCCCTTTCGATGTCATAACTGTTCGGGGAGATCAAGAAGCAGCACGCCGAATAGATGGAAGGCCCATTCCAGGTTACAGCATGATCAATGAGGTTACATTGTCAGAAAAATTAAAGAAGGATGACGAAAATGGAAAAGAGGATTCCAAGGAGCCGAGAGTGGACACTGCCAAAGCCACTAACAAGACACCATTATCCAAAGCATGTCCGGACAGATGTGTAATAGTGGGAGCAGAGCTAGACGCACAAGAAAAGATGAGTCTGCTAACTTTCTTGAACGAAAACAGGGATGTATTCGCCTGGTCCGCAGAAGACTTGAAAGGAGTCAGCCGAGACCTGGCACAGCACAATCTGAATGTCGAGAAGACAGCGAGACCGAGAAAGCAGAAACTTCGGAAGCTTTCAGATGAAAGAAGCGAAGTCGGCAGCAAGAGGTGCGAGAGGTTATCCGCATTTGGAGTCATCGCCGCGGTGCAATACCCCAGTGGCTAGCAAATGTGGTCATGGTACAAAAGAAGACAAGCACAAAAGACGTCAAGAAATGGTGAATGTGCGTCGATTTCACCGATTTGAACAAAGCTTGCCTGAAAGACCCATATCCTCTGCGAGAGAATCGACACAGCGATTGATATCGCGACAAAGGCGGCGTAAGGATGAGCCTCCTTGATTGCTTCTCTGGGTATCACCAAATCTGGATGAACCCGAATAGCGAAGAGAAGACCAGCTTCATTACTCGGGGGTGACCTATTGTTTCAAGCGAATGCCGGAGGGCTTGTGAAATGCAGGACCCACTTTCTCCAGAATGTCAGACGAAGTATTTAGAGAGCAAAAGAAGAAAAAGAACCTTGTGACCTATGTGGATGACATAGTGGTAATCAGTAGCAAGAAAGAGACGCATATCCCAGATCTGAAGGAAACTTTCGCAAACCTAAGGGGAAGTGGACTTAGATTAAATCCGAAAAAATGCATATTCGGCATCACAAAAGGAAAGATATTAGGGTGCCTGGTCTCAGCTAGAGGCATCGAAGCAAACCCAGACAAAATCACAGCGATCTTGAAAATGAAGCCCCCCCAACAACCGAAAACAAGTACAGGGGCTAACAGGCCGCCTTGCAGCTCTCAGCAGATTCATTTCAAGATGGGCCGAAAAGGGCCTTCCGTTCTTCAAAGTGCTCAAAGAAAGCTTAGAATTCCAGTGGGGTCCCGAATAGCAAAAAGCCTTTGAAGATCTAAAAGATTACTTGACCAACCTAACAGCCATGACAAAGCCCTTGCCGAAAGCAACGCTCTTACTATATCTGGCAGCCTCCCCAGTCGCCGTAAGCACAGTTCTAGTAGAAGAGAAGGAACATGAGAGCAAACTCAAGCAGTTCCCGGTATATTACGTGTCTGAAGCCCTTTCGGGAGCAAAACTAAACTATTCGGAGCTCAAGAAAATCACCTACACAGTGCTCATGGCGTCCAGGAAGCTGAAACATTGTTTCCAGGCTCACAAAATTCGTGTTGTTTTGTCTCAGCCCTTGGAATCACTATTCAGAAACAGCGAAGCCATCGGCAGAATAGGGAAATGGGCAGTCGAACTCAATGAATTTGTCATCGATTATGAGAACAGGTCAGCCATTAAGTCCCAGGCAATCCCAGACTTCATAGCCGATTGGACACCTTCGGCACATGACAACACCGTCAGGTTCGAGGAGCCTCTCTGGATAGTACACTGTGACGGAGCATGGTGCGCCAAAGGTGCAGGAATTTCGATAGTTCTAACCCCTCCAACCGGACCCTCCGTTCGCTATGCAGCAAGGTTGCAGTTCGCAACAACAAACAATACAACCGAATATGAGGCGGTGTTGCTCGCACTTCGTAAATTGAGAGCTATGGGAGTAAAAAGGTGCATCATCTACACCGATTCTCTAGTAATAAGTGGACACGTAGAGAAAGAGTACACAGCAAAGGAGCCTGTACTAGCGAAATACCTGCAAGCAGTTAGGAGAATGGAGAAGCACTTCACGGGTTTCACAGTGAAGCGCATCCCTAGAGGTGATAACCGAGAGGTAGACGAATTGGCCAAAGCAGCAACTCAGGAGATTCCAACTCCACCGGACATTTTCTTTCAGCTACTGACGATTAAAGCAATTAAGGAAGAAGAAGACATGCCAAGAACAATCCACGCCATAGCGAGTCAAGATGGAGAAGTCCCATTTTCGCCTTCTTGGCGGGGAACCTATGAACGTAAGGAAAGCATGAACAACAAAGAATGGTTGCAAGAACCAAGCACTATTCAATAATCGGGGGGACTCAGTATAAGGATGGAGTCGTAGCACCAAAATTGAAATGCATCAAAGACCGGAAGAAGGGCTTAAAGCTCTTAACCGAAATACATGGGGGCATGTGCGGGCGCACTGAGAGGACCACATGAGATAGCTCACAGAGCAATGAGGCAAGGGTTCTATTGGCCCACAGCAGCCAAAAGATGCCAAGCGACTAGTGAAAACTTGTGAAAATTGTCGGATGTTCGCAAAAGAAGCAAAACGCTCAAATAATCCCACCAAACCCATAATCCCAACCCGGCCTCTTCGGCGATGGGGCGTGGATATCATCGACCCATTACCAATGGCTCTAGGGAATCTGAGATTCGCTGCAGTGGCCTTGGAATACTTCACCAAATGGATCAAAGCCAAGCCTCTAGCAAAAATCACTTCGGGAACACTTATCGCCTTCGTCTAGCGGCGGATAGTGTGTCGTTCGGGTCCCAAAGATACATCAGCTGTGGATAACGGAAGCGGTTTGATTCCACGGAATTTTGAAACTTCGTAGTGAGCTATCCATCAAGTTAACCTTCGCTTCGGTAAATCACCCCCAAAGAACGGAGCCGGTCGAAAAAAAGCAAATGGTCTTATATTTTTGGCGGTATCAAAGGCACTCGGAATGCAAAGAAAGGAAAATGGCCGGGGAAATGACTATATTTGTTTGGGGTCACAACATCTCATTATCAAGAACAACCGGATTCACCCCATTCGGTTACTCTACGTGAAGAAGCCGTAACTCCGAAGAATTAAAGCTTGGATCCTTTCAAGACCGAAATCGCCGCAACAAGCGCAATACGTAGATACGTTGATCTTTGACATAGCCGAACTCGAGAAAGTTAAAGTTTGCACTGAAAATTTAGACAAATATCACAATGAGACAAAAAGTCGGGCGAGACAAGGCTGTCCTCCAGAAAAAGCATCTATGCCGGTGACATGGTCCTAATTCGGCATCCCGACAAGCAAGGCAAGTTGCAGTCCCAATGGTATGGTCCATTCATCGTATCAAGCGTGGTGAAGCCGGGAGTATTCCGGCTCAAGAATGAAGATGGAGAAGAAACAACGCACACACTGAACGCGGACAACCTCCGCAGATTCTACCCCTAAGCTTTTGCTCTCAAAAAAACAAGAGTTGTAATTTTTCATATCTTTTCTTGTTCGTAATACTAAAAACCGAAACTCAATTGGGGACTCGCACTCTTTTCCTCACGGGGAAGCCCTTTCGTGGGAGTGAGGCTTTTTAATGAGGCGGTCCTTTGTAATATTTCTCATAATTTAAGAGAACCTCTTTCCCCAATAATTGGTATGTTTGAAGAATCATCGAAAACAAGGTGTGACGGCAACACCTTGGATATTTGAATAAAATCCCCCATAAGTTTGCGAGAGAAGATGCAAACACGGCCGAAGTGCCGAAAACAAAAGGCGAAAAGGCCAACAATTCGGGAGGAACAAAAAGGTTTCCCTTGATTCCCAAAAGGCGAAAAAAGCCAACAATTCGGGAGGAACAAAAAAGGTTTCCCTCGATTCACAAAAGGAGAAAAAGCCAACAATTTAGGAGGAACAAAAAGGTTTCCCTCGATTCACAAAAAAGGCGAACAAGCCAACAATTCGGGCGGAACAAAGAGGTTTCCCCTCGATTCACAAAAGGCGAAAAAGCCAACAATTTGGCCGAAACAAAAGGTTCCCTCGCCTCTCAAAAGGCAAAAAAAAGCCAACAACCCGAGGCAGAACAAAAGGTTCCCTCGTCTCACAAAAAGGCAAAAAAGCCTAAAACTCGGACAGAACAAACAGGACTCTCTCGCTTCAGTCAAGGCGAAAATAGACGAGAACCAAAGCGACACAAAAACATTCCCTCATGAGAAACCCGGACAGAAACCTCTAATTTGGTCAAGAAAAGAAACGGCTCTTGACCGAATAACATCACAATAGTGGAACTAAAAAGCTTCCCCAACAACGACTCAAGGGTACATAAGCTATTATCTAACGCAACACGGACAACAAAAGGACATCACCAGATCGCCAATAGTACATTAGGATCAAACATATTAATAACAGGGCAATAAAAGTCCACGAATCTCCAGCTATTAATAATACTAACGTGTACACTCAAGCCTGTATAAAACAAGAACCAGGGGGGCCTCCAAGTCTCAGAAAAGTAGACATAAGGCCACAGGACAACATAGCTAAGAAAGAGAGACCACCTAAAGAGATTTCGGTCCTCTAGGAATGAGAGGCTTCGGGAAAGCAGCTAGCACATTCACAAGATAGGTAGAGTTGAAAGATAGTCCTATCAGGCGAGAACTTCTCATTTCTTTCGTCGGGGGCCAAATATTCGGTGAAGATCGTAGAGAACATCTCGCGAGAAGGGCAATCTTACCAAGCCGAGGACTGTCCCGGATAAGCCGGCGGCTCTTAGGGCCCAGCTAATGATGAAAGACATGATGTAGCAATGTTAAGATAGATCGCAGAGTGGTGACGGTGGATAACGTCAACTTTTTACCATAAATAAATAGAACATATAAGAACAAGAACATTAGAAGATAGGGTTTATACTAATAATTTCCACAAGTTTTGTTGCATACTCGGTTTTGCGGGGATAACTTCGTGAAAATAGAAGAAAAGAGGAGAAATAGAGAAATGGAAGAAAAGGATTGAAACAAGACGATTAGTATAAATTCGAGGACCTAAAGGACAAAAGAAGACAGCTCGCACAAGCCGGGGCCCACCTATCACCGGTGGGGCCAGCGGCCCGCTAGGTGGGGTGGGTGGCCCCGCCTCGGTCGAGCCACGTGTCCCTTCCGTAACCTTCTCACAACCGACCTAAGGAGTAGATCTAAGCCGCCCAATCAAGTCGGTTTGATCCAAGGGCTGCGGTTCATCCTATGGGGCTATATAAGCAAGGGCAGGAGGGACCCCCGAAACCCTAATTCAAGATGATAATTCGAGAGATCATCATTTAAGTTCCGTAGATCAAGTCATCCGAGCCACAAACCCTAGTTCTTTGAGTAGTTCTAGTTCTAGAGAGATTAGCTACATAGTAGTAGATTAGAAGGAGATCCAAGTCTAAGAAGACTTGAACTTCAGATTCTGTCAAGGTGTTCTATAGGTATATTTATATCTTTTGATATATTACTCAAGTTTATCTATGGCATTGTTCTTCATCTTTATTATATTATTTATTGCAATGTTTATTGTTTACTTTAATATGTCTAGTAGAGTTAGATATTTATTATGGATTGCATACTTAGGATTGTATAGCCCTCATCTTGTAACGTGCAAGATAGGTGTTATAGCTTATGTAAGTGTGGTGCTTATATATGTTATATCTACAAATGCCCGCTATATGCCGAGTCGTGTGGTAGATCGTAGGGGTTCTGACCCTATTGAGTCCTCTGTAATCCTCCCTCCGCATATAGTGAACGGTAGGGACGTGTGTTGAAGAAGGTGAAGATCCCATTATTGAATCCTTCCTAGTTGATGTTCCCTAAGTATGATATGAAGTAGTAATGCTAACAATGATAGTTAGATGTTTGCACTAATTAAAGTTAGACAATAGCTTGTGATGATAGTTACTCATTAGTAAGTTTTCCTTATATTATTCCATGTGAGTCCTTAGACTAGAATACTCTGTTGAATCTTTATCTTATATTTATGATGCTTGATCCCCGCATTTATCATTATCATTATTATTTATCATATTTATTATTTATCTTTATTGTGACATTAACCCTGTTATTGAGTAGAAGCATTATTCATTATTGGTTTATTACTATTCCATAGTATAAAGATGTTATTAGTACTACGCATTCTAGTTGTAGATACCTTCTCGGTGGTAGAATAGAAATGACAACCTGGTTATTACTCTAGGTAAAATGCTACAATGGTATTATTATCTCGTCCGCTTATAGAATCTATTTTATCTTTATTTATATTATTCTTTATATTATTTTTCGCCTAGTCTTATTTTATTTATGCCATGATATATATTTTCTAGTTCATAGTGGGGATGACAACCTAGTCTCGTAGCTAGAAGTATAGGTTTCTTCATGACTAGTTTATTAGTGGTAAAGTAATTTTCACATACCAAAGACTTGTTTGGGGTCATTGCTTCTTATAGCATTTTGGCGCCGTTGTTATTTTTAGTGTTGTTCCTAAGCAAAGTGTCAACAAGAATTTTTTTGGCGCCATTGCGAGGGAAGGTTTAAAACTTAGGAAGTATTAATACGCTTTATAATGTATGGAATTAGGTCAAACAACCAATAATCTTCTACTCATAACAGATTCACCCTTTGTTTTGTTTATTTTTTGATCATTTTGTTTCAGGTTAATGTATGCTAAGTGCTAATCTTTTCGGACAATTTTCTCGGTGATCCGTAAAAGTTAATAGAAAGAAAAAAAAAAAAAAAGAGAAAAAACACAAAAAGAAAGTTCCAAAGATCAACACTCCAAGAGAAGCTTAACATCGATTTCGAGGCTACGGCTAACAAGAGTCTTCACGAGTTCTCTCGTTCGACCACCAACAACATCCGCCTTTGGACCAATTGTTGATGTTGGAGACAATGGATTCGAGCTCAAGCCTACGCCATCATGATGGTGCAAGCTAGTCAATTACGTGGGGAAGGCACATTAGGATGCTAGTGCCCATTTGCAACATTTTTCGAGATCCGCAAAGCACCTTCACCATCAAGGGAGTGACACGTGGTGCCACCGCCGCCTTTACCATTCTCATTGCTTGAAAGGCTAAACACGGTGGTTCTACGCCAACAAAGAGAAACACACCACATGGGACCGCTGCTCAACCGAATTCCTCGCCAAGTTCTTTCCTACAGGCAAGACCAATGCTCTGCGTGGGAAGATTTCAAGTTTTCAGCAACAACACGATGAGTCGTTCCCTAAGGCTTGGGAACGCTTTCAAGATTTAATTGTAGAATGTCCTCATCATGGCATGGAGGACTAGCTTTTGATGCAGACCTTTTATCACGGGCTAACTACTAGCACCCGTGAGACAATGGATGGCCGCCGCTGGAGGAGCTTTCTTAGCGATTACGCTCTCGAATGCTAGTTCACTCGTTGAGAAGATGGCTTCAAACCAAAGCTGGAATGAAGAACGTACTTCCACTCGTAAGAGAGGAGGAGGAGTCCATCAACTCAAGGAGGTGGACATGCTGTCAGCCAAGATCGACCTGCTTATGAAGAAGCTAGAAAACCAAGAACATGAGAAGAGAGAGGTCATGCACGTTAATGATGCTCTCATGAAATGTGAAGAGTGTGGAAGCTATGGACACTTTCGAGGGAAGAAGCGCCCTGAACTTCAAGAGGATGTGAACTACATCAACAATAACAACAACAACTATCGTCCTCAACAACCTCAAGGGTGGAATCAACAACAAAGGCCAAACTACTCAGGTAACTACCAAGGTAATTACCAAGGTAACAACTTCAACCAACCCCCTTTGAGGGAAATACTTGCTGGTCGGGTCTAGACTTATTGAGCGTATCAATAAGAAGGTAGTTTCCAATGACAAAACATTAGACACCATCAATAACAAATTAGATACCTTTGCTCTTGCCATGAAAAACCAAAGATAGCTTTAATAAGATGTTAGAGTCACTGACTTGCTCGGCTAGTCGCTGCATTACCCCATTAGAGAAGCATAAAATACCAAGCCAACCTGAAGAGTTAGAGTCTACAAATCTTGTAGAGATATTTAATGCAGGATTCTACTATAAGCAACCTTCATCAAGTGGATGGAATGATGATTCACTTTTAAAGAAGAAAGGAGACCTGTAGACCGGTCATCACTATTCAGATTGGACCGCACACCTTCGACAATGCACTGTGTGACTATGGATTGAGCATCAACATCATGCCAAAGGTAATATATGAAAAGATCCATGGTGCTCCGTTATTATATACAACCATGTGTTTGCAGCTTGCAGATCAATCAATCTGCTACCTGAAAGGAATCCTTGAAGACATCTATCTACAAGTAGGCAACTCGTATGTACAGGCAGACTTTGTCGTCGTTGAGACCGGAGGAGATGAGAAGTCGACCATTATATTGGGCCAACCATTCTTGAACGCAGCCAATGCTATCATCTACGCTACTCAAGCGAAGATCTGCTTCACGATTAAGGGGAGAAGGGAGACCTTCAACTTCAAGAACAAGACACTTACATCTCCCACTCATCCACAACATGCATACAGCTATGAGCTTGATCTTGTCAAGAACAACAATAGAAGAAGAAGAAACAAGAAGAAGCAGCCGCAACAAGTGAACATGGTCAACGCAGTTCACTCAGAATGGGACTACTTGGCTGATTCACCATACCTGCCAAAGATGAAAGATCCAGGTAACCCAGAGATTGAATGTTCAATTAATCAGCTAACCTTCACCAATACGGTCGGTGTTTTGGACCGGGGGTACGGCCACTGACTAGTAAATTGTGCTGCGCGTCCCAGGAACCGGATGGTTGATGCGAGATGACACAAGGTTTATACTAGTTCAGGCCAACGCCGGCCCTATGTCAGTTGAATGAGCAGCTGTGTATCTGCACCGAGGTGCTCGTAGTAGGGGAATACAAGCGGGGTGAGAGAGAGAGGCCTGAGCCTCAAGTCTCCGTGCGTGGTGATTGGGCTAGGTTGCCAATGGTGTGAAGTCAAGGCGTGAGTGCTTCGACTTGCCCTATCCTATGCCCGGGCACCCCCTTTTATAGTCTTAAGGAGGGCCGGCGAGTACATGGTCTCCAAGTGTAGGAAATTGCTTGGCCGGTGCCTTGTACCCATGCTGCAGAGAGAGAGGGTGTCCTTGGTCGTCGTCATGGAAAGGAGGATGTCCTCCCCCCAGGTCCTCCGGTGTACTCCTGGGTTACGTGGATCTGTAATGATTCATGCCGAGGGGGTATTGACTTTCGGGGCCCCTGGTTTCCTGGGGGAAGATGCTCCGAGGGGGGTGGCGACAGTGCCCGAGGGGTACGCTGATGGTGACCAGGAACTATCGTTGTACCCGTCCGAGAGGTTAGCGTCGTGGCTACAGTGTCATCCGAGGCCTCCCGGGATGGGCGCGTGAGATGACATTGCTGCAGGGGTGGTTGTCACAGTACACGGTGAGGTGCGAACAGCGCCTCACAGTGCGTTCAGGACGAGTTGACGGTGTCATAGAGGGATTTGACCACCGCGGGGCCCCCCTGGCGAGGGAATCCGGGGTGTCAGAGCACCCAGCTTTGCCAGACGCGGTCTGCCCGCCTATCCTTGTTGTCGCGTCCATTGCCGATTGACAGACCCCGAGGGACGTTCCTAGCGGAAGAGGTCTCGGGCGAGTCGCCCCGATCCGTCCCCCCAGAGGGGGGGGCGAGTCGCTGATTCCCGCCCCATCCGGACCCTCGGCTGGAGGTCCCCTCGGGCCATCTGGCCGGGCGATGGTGGTGTCGAGGCGGGCCGCTCCTTGGGTTGATTGTGTCGAGGGTACCCCTTATTTTGGTACCCAACAGTAGCCCCCGAGCCTCTGCAGAGGTGGGGCCACCTCTTTGGAGGTTTAGAGGATGTTGGTCATATGGTCTTGGATCGGCGCTAAGAGTTTTCCAAGGGTGCGCGGCGGCGCAGGTCGAGTGTAACCCCGAGCCCCGGAGGGGCAGAAATGTCCGTCAGGGGTTTACGCGCTGACGCGAAGTCTTCTTCTTGCTTGCTCCTTTGTGCGTCGATTCGCACGCGGCGGTAGTGGGATACACGCAGCGTCACCTTTTGGCGGGCGGCGCGGCCGAGGCGGCGGGCGGCCCACGGCTTTTGAAGTGTCGGGTCGGTTCGCCTTCCCGATGGAAGGCGAAGGACTATGTCTTTGCTATAAATGTCTCAGTCTACGCCCGGTCGCCCGCCTGCTCGTCGACGCCACTTGCCATTGGCTCGGGATTTCCTCCCTTCTCTTCCTCCTCTTTCCTTCCTTCGTCTTGATGGAGGCCGGTGGTCGGGCGGGGTCGTCGTCTTCCCATAGCCGCATCTCGTCGGGGGCGGGTCTTCCTCGCAGCGAATCCCTCACCGCCCGCATGGGGTGCTCGTTTTGCCGCCGCCGTGGAGGCCCCCGTCGCGTGCCGGTCCCTTCGTTGCTTTTGCCTTCCGGGGAGCTGCGGGGTCACACGGATGCAGTGGCGGGAGCGGCGGGACGCGACGATGATCTCTGTCGATCTTGTGGAGCGGCAGGTGGAGCTCCTTCGCGCCCAATTTCGAATGCGGAGGAGCGTGCCACCGGTAGGGTTCTTCTTTCCCTCCCGAAAGAGAGACCCTCTTGGATCTGTTCTTGACCCCATGTTTGCTTGTTCCAGCGATCACGGAGACCAGGCGTCTGCGGGCTCTGCTGCCCCTGGTGGCGGCCCGCTGTCTTCACGGCGGCGCGGTTTTGGCACTGGCCCGGTCGGAGTCGCTCACCGAGCATTGACCACAGGGATGTGAGGGGGTTCCTCCATGGGGAGACGCTGGCGTCATACCAGATGCAGGTTCCCCATTACTCCCTGTGCGGTCACGCCATGGCCGACTCTACCGACATCGGCGCCATTATCGCGGAGGTGGAGGCGGAAGACGTGGCGGTGACGGCGGTCGCCGTGGCGGCGGCGGCGGCGCCACAGTGGTGGGAGCGAGGAGGGGGTGAGACGGAGGTTCTTCTGGAGATGGAAGCTGCGGCTGCCGCAGCGGATGCATAGCGTGTGCGTCCCCGGCTGAGCGTCCTTGTAGCACCCGCGACCGCCCTCCTTTTCCTTTTCCTCTTCCTGTAGAATTGTAAGTGTCTCTTGTATGAGATCGTTGTAAATGAATAAGAAATCGAGCCATCAGTTCAGTATTCATTTGATCGCGTTTTCTTTGTTGCAATCGGTGAATGCAAGAATAAGTAAATGTCACAACTTGCCGGATGCACGACGAGTACTCTTGAGAGGGGGGGCAGCCCCGTGTCATCATCTGGGCAGGGTGGGACTCTCTCGAGATTCGTCTATTTACCTTTGCGGCGTATTTCACTTACGGCAGCGCGATTCGTCGTTCGTTTCGCGTGATCGCAGCCCCCGAGCCCTTGCGGCGTGTGCCATTCGCCCTGAGGTACCTGCAACAATTCGTAAGTCCTCGGACCTTCTCCTTTCACGAGAAGGAGGAGGTGGTGGTCAAGGCGATCTGCCCTCGGCGAACGAGGCCGCCTTGATCCGGTGAGCTGTTAACGGGTAGTCTGAGTGGAGGCCCAAGCCCCATTCGATAGGGGTTGGCTTCGTGGCCTTTTGGCGCGCTCCAACTAGGTGCCACTTAGGTGTGTCAAGGGAGTCTCGGACCCATTCGATAGGATCCGAGGGCCTGCTGCCTCCCTCCGGTGGGATCTCTTACTTGACTGCCCAGTGGCCTCGGACGTATCGGTGGATGTTCCGAGCCCTAAGGCTTAGACAGCGGCCACATAGTGGGCACACCTGTCGATACCCCTGACTCTGGTGCCTTGAGGCGGCTGTCGAAAACCCACGCGGGCCCAGCCTTCGAACCTCTGGACCGTAGTGACCCGTAGGTCTGCATTTTTTATGAGGGAGAAGAGGTCTTGAGGTCTCGGGACGTCGCCCGAGAGTCTCTCCGTCTTCTAAATTCATCCCTTTTCCCCTGTCGTGACGCATCGCGTGCGAAGGTAGCCCCCGACCCCTCACTTGTGCAAGGGGAACGATCAGGGGTACCCGCGTCTTTTTATAACGACCCTCAGACTGTCTCTCCGTGAGAAGGAGGGGGTGGTCAAGGCGTCCTACCCTCGATGGGCCGAGGGTGCCTTGAGCCGGTGAGCTGTTAACGGGTAGTCCAAGTGGAGGCCCATGCCCCATTCGATAGGGGTTGGCTGTGTGGCCTCGCGGCGCGCTCCATCTAGGTGCCACTTAGGTGTGTCAAGGGGGTCTCGGATCCATTCAATTGGATCCGAGGGCCTGTTGCCTCCCTCCGGTGGGATCCCTTACTTGACTGCCCAGGGGCCTTGGACGCTTCGAAAGGTGTCCCGAGCTCTAAGGCTCAGGCTACGGCCATATAACGGGCACACCCTTCGATGCCCCCGACTCGTGCCTTGAGGCGGCTCGAAAACCCACGCGTGGCCCGGCCTTCGAACCTACGGACCGTAGAGGCCGGAAGCCTAGGTTTTGGCCGAGGGGTTTGCCCTCGGCCGGTCACCTCATCGTCCACCGTGCGGGGGCAGAGGTGGGGCCTCCCCTCGTACATAGGCCCACGCGGGTCAGTGAGGGGAATAGTGGCCGCACGCCTCCCGAGGTAGCGGGTACACTTCCTTGTGCAACTGACAAGACAAAATGACGGGATTGACGGGGGGGGGGGAGACTTACAAAGACGGTTCTTGGCGAATCTTTACAACGGTCGGGCCGTAGTGAAATGCGGGCGGTGGCTATTCTACTTTCCCCGCCATCCCTATAAATCGGGGGATTGCTGCCCCACACCACCTCTTTCCCCGCTCCTGTTCTTTCGCCGTTCTGCTCTGTTTTAGATTAGATCCGTGCAAGAGGCGCAGAGAAAGAGAAAAAGGGAGCTTGCCGCCGTCGTCCTCCTCACCGATGGTGCCCAGTCTTCCAGTTCTTCCGCCACCCGATTGGCCCGGGTCCAGCGTCACGGAGGACCACCCATTGGCGTTGATAGAGCGGGGAATTTGCTACGCCGCCGGCAATCGCGGCGAATCCGGCTGGCTGGTGCCGCGGCCGGAGGACCGCGAGCCCCGCCCGCCGTCGGGGTACATTGTGAGCTTCCTGGGGCACCACCGGCGGGGGTTCGGGATGCCGCCCAGCCAGTTCATGCGCGGGCTGGCAAACTACTACGGGGTGGAGTTGCATAACTTCTCCCCGAACTCCATCGCCCAGGCGGCCATCTTCGTCGCCGTCTGTGAGGGCTACCTGGGGATCCCGGTGCACTGGGACCTCTGGCAGCATCTCTTCAAGGCGGAGCAGACGACGATGAGCGACGTGGCGGGGAAGACGCGTCGGGCGCTGCGCGTCGGTGGATGTGCGCTCCAGCCTCGCCGCCCGGACGAGTACATCCCGGTGAAGCTGAAGACGTCGCATCGGGGGTGGCAGGTGGAGTGGTTCTACCTACGCAACGACGACCCCGGCCTGCCGCCCTACACCGGTAAGGTGATCTATTCTCGCCCGGATCACTGGGGGGCGCGGATCCCCCGGGAGGCGGAGGCGGCGATCGGCCGTTGTTTGTCGATCCTCCCGGACTCTCCGCGGGGAGGGCACTGTGAGGGGACCTCCGCGAGGTCGTGGCGTCCAACTTCCATCGCCGGCGGGTCCTTCCCCGATGGGAGGAGGCTGCGCCTTGACGAGATGACCCAAGATGCGTCGGCGGAAGGGACCCAGATGTCGACCGACATCCTCCCCATCGACGAGGTCCTCTAGCGGCTGAAGGAGCTAACCGACGCTACCGTCCAGGCGACGGATCTCATCGAGCCCTACATGCGGCCGCTGTCGGGGAGCAATGACCTGGTATGTTCTTCCTTTCGTCGATCTTCCGTTCAGATGTGGCGAGTCCCTCGGCGTGGCGGCTTGACCGGCCGGAAGGATCTCCCCATGGTCGAGCCCTCTGTGCCGCCGCCGCCGCCGGAGGGTGCTAGCGATCCGGGGAGTGCCCATCGTTGTGGTGGAGGAGGCTACGCCGCCCGGGGCTCGAGCCGAGCAGCGGTCGGGCGTCCTCGTCGCGCCGCCGGGCCGAGGTCCACGACGTTGCGGTCTTCGCCGCCGGGGCTCCCCCGCGGGCGGGGTCTCGGTTGCCGCTTCCCCCTCGTCCGTCCAGGCACCTCTGGGACCTCGTCGTCCTCCGAGGTGAGGCTGACCCTCCATCGTTCGCTGTGAGCATCCCCGTAGTACATCTGGTTTCGGTTGCCCCGGCTGTTACGTCTCGGGGTCTTTTTCTTAACTCTTTGCTATGTTTTTTCACAGCAAAGAGGATGGAGAGCGGACCCCGACCGACCGTGAAAGAGGCTGAAGGTCGCGGCGCGGCGGCGGCGGTGACCCGCCTCTGGAGGCACAGGCGGCGGTGCTCAGAGCCGCCATGGAGGTGGGGAGGGCCCGCTCTCGGGCCGAGCTAGGGGCGGCGCCGTCACCCGGGAAGGGACGCCGCGGGGGACCTACCCCCTCCCTTGTCACTACCTCCGGTGACCCTGGCCAAGGGGTCTCGGGCACGCCGCCTTCTCGGGTGGTTCGGGCAGGTCTTACCCTGCCTTGCGAGGGGAAACACCGCGGAGGCACCACCCCGCCCCTTGCCCCTGTGCGGGTCCGGCATCCCGCCCCGGTCCTTGAGACGGTGGGTCGGCCGCCTGCCGCGCCGTTGCCCCCCGAGGCCCACTCGGCGAACTCAGAGCCGGACACTCCCCTAATCGACGAAGTGCTGGCAGGGGAGTTGGCCGAGATGAGGGGTCGGCGGGTGGTGGTGACGCAGGATGAGGGTCATCAGGTGGTTACTCCACAACTTCAGGTGGGTGAATGGATTTCTTGTGAGACGATATGGGATGGTTTAAGCGAGGGATCGCGATCTGAAGACCAGCACGGCCGGTCAACCTCGAATTTTCAGGCGGTTGGGAGCGAGGCGGGGAATCCCACGCGTCCCGAGGGGGCATCTGGCTGCGACAAGGAGAAGACTCCCTGGGGCGGGCTTGGGGGCCGGGCGCCTCGTCGCGGCCCGGAGGCGAGGCGTGATCCTTGCCCGCCCTCCGGGTCCCCATGGGTCTCCCCGGCGTGAGGGCTCCGTCGTGCCTCGGCACGCGGAGGGAGACGCGAGGGGCCCTGGGGAGTGGCGACGAGGAGTTACGCTCGGCTCCCCTGACGGCTCTCTGCTCGGAGGCGGGATCGGCGCTCCAAGCCCTGTCGGGGGTCTTCACTCGTCTGGCGGCGTCGGCTCAGGTAACGTTCCGTTCCCCCTACGCCCCTCAGAGGTACAATATGCATATACCCATGTTTTAGGTGGCGCCCACCTCGAGGGCTTACCTAGGAGCTGGAGGTGAAGACGCGTGAGGCGGCGACCACCGGCGTCCTCGGGCCGCGGTCGGGCGCCCCGTGGTCGCACAGCGCGATCGTGCCACCGGGTGAGGAAGATGCATCCCGGTACCGTGCTCAGGTGGTCGAGGTGTCCGGCGATCGGGGCGTCCTCCGTCCGAGCTGGCGGTGGGAGCGGGAGCGCGTGCTCCACTCGCCGCTCGGGTGGCCGGCCGGGCGGCGGGGCGGCGCAAGCGGCCTGGGCGAGGACGCGGCGGTGGCGGAGGCGACCCGCAGCCGCGGGCCTCACGCGGTCCTTGGTCACCATTGAGACGATCGCGGAGGGATGCGGCGGAGGGAGGCTGCCATCAAAACCGCCGAGGGCCACCATCGGGGTGGCGAAGAAGCGGGCGACCGACGCGGGAGAGGGTCGCCCACTTCTGACAGAGAAGAACACTGATATGGAGTCTCCCTTTTCCTCCTCCTCCCCTGGATTGGCGTCTCTTCTTACTCTTTTCCGTGGTAGACCTGCAGAAGAAAGTTGGACGCCTCGAACACCGAGGCCAACGACAACGAGGCTCTCCTCAACGAGGAGATAAGGGAACACGGGGCCCTGCAGGACGTTGTGGCGGCGGTGTGCGAAGCCTTGGTGGCCGAGAACGAGGGGGGACCTCGATGCGTCGATGTCTACGTGGGGCCTCATCGGCTAAGTACAAGGGCACATCCGGGTCGTGCTCCATGAAGGGTGAAGCGACGCTAGGGGTCGTTCGGTCGGTCACTTGCATCGACTTGGACTTCCAAAGACATCGGCGAAGGTGGGTCCTTGACGAGGATCAGGGACCGCGAGAACGCAGGGGCGCTCCAGTTCACCGAGGCGGAGGGGGGGGACCGCCCTCACGACGAGGTTCGAGGATGACCCGATTCCTCTCTCTCTCGGGCCGACTTCGCCGACACGCGGCACCGACTCCCCGCCGACCAGGACTCCGACGCCGACGAGCTGCTTGCCGCCAGACCTTCTTGCGCGCCACGCCCGTCGTCCAGAGCCCCTGCTGCCGATCGAGACGCCTCCCCCTAAAGCCGAGAGAGATCTTTGTGGTCCCCACCGTGGGCGGGTTTGAAACATTTGGTGTGTACTCAGGGGCCCTAAGGCCCCCGTAAATACTTTTGTGGCCTCGGCCTCCGTATTTGACTTGCTTGGTTTTCCTCCTTTGGTTTTCGTTAGTTTTCCTTGCATGACGTTTTTTGCCGGTAGGCAAGTTAGTCTGAGGGTTTCAAAGGAAGGTAAACATTGCGACATACTTTTAGGAAAGTAACCTTTAGTGGACTCTCGAGCTATAAGCAAGGCGCCTAGTTAGGACCAACTGTGACGCTCCGAGGGAGCCTGAGCGTGCCCTTAGTCGAAGTACGAGTACGGGTGTCACTAGTGGGCGGCCCGAGGCTCGAGACCTCTCCTAAGGTTCCTTCGGGTTCCCAGGCGCCCGCTGGCTGGCCCCCTTCATGGTGTTCTTTGCTTATGGCGGAGAGTGGTCCCTGCCCGGTTTTGTTGTTTAGGTGATCCTCCTCACATGAGGAGCGGAACTTTTAGGCGACGGACGGGTGGTGAGCTTTGGGTGTCCTAGCCTCGGTGGCGTCAGAGCGCCCCGGCGCTCGGCCACGCGTTAGTCGTTTAAAGACCCTTCTCATTCATGCTTAGGTCACCTATTTTATTCAAACTTGATAGGGCTCGAAAGAGAGTCATTTTTCACAGACATAACGAGTGGGTACAAATGGACGTGCCGGCGTTATTCGCAGGCGACGATCCCTACGGGGGAGAAACAACATAACTTGTTCATGTCGAGGTGACCGAAGTTCTTGCGTCGTCGTTCCGCGCCAGGGGCCTTCTGGTCCGTGCCTCACGCCTCCTATCCGGGCCGGGATCGGTGTCGAGTCGTCGTCGGCGGTGGTTCCTGACAGCTGGCAGATGCGGCATGGGGTCATACGCTTCGGTCTCGGGGAGCCTGGCTGGAGTCCTCGACATTCCTGAGCCCCGGGGCCTCCGAGGCCCTGGCGGGTCATAGGCGGTCCCGAGGGCGTGGCGCTGGGGCGACCCAGTCCTGGCCGTGGCATGAGGGGTGAAGCGGGGCTCGTCGCCGCCCCTCCAACCGCTCGATCGGGGTGAGGCGGCCTCCGTCTTGGATGGAGGAGGAGTGTTCTCCGTGATGGGCGGTCCTCAGGGTGAGCTGCGTTTCCGTATCTCCATCGGCGTGGGAGGGAGGCCGGACGGATCATGGCTCGGAAGCGCGGGGCCATTGTGCATCGGGAAGTGGCGCCGGACGGGGGTCCTCGCGCCGCACGAGAGCCCGTACGAGAGCGGCCCCGGGCGGGCGTCGGCGTAGCCCGGTGACGACGGTGTCGAGGTAGGCGCGCCTCTGCGTGACTTCGGCGAGCGTAGGTGCCGCCGGTTTGGCGATACCCGTCCCTCCGTTGCCCGAGGCTATCGTCGGCCGGAGCCCATTTCCATAGGGATGGACCTCGCATGCTGTTCGGAGGAGTCGGAGGGGCGATGAGGTGGCCGTAGCCGCAGATGAGACGCACAGAGGTTCCCATCCTAGGTGACGGTGAGTAATGTGGCGGGCACGCGTGGAAATCCGATGCGGTGATCAGCCATCCGGAACCGAGTGGGAGAAGTGCTTGACGCGCAGCTCCCATACCTGGCGCGCCAACTGTCGGTGTTTTGGACCAGGGGTACGGCCACCGACTAGTAAATTGTGCTTGGCGCGTCCCGGGAACCGGATGGTTGGTGCGAGATGACACAAGGTTTATCTTTGGTTCAGGCCAACGCCGGCCCTACATCATCGATTGAATGAGCATTTGTGTATCTGCACCGAGGTGCTCGTAGTTGGGGAATACAAGCGGGGTGTGAGAGAGAGGCCTGAGCCTCAAGTCTCCGTGCGTGGTGATTGAGCTAGGTTGCCAATGGTGTGAAGTCAAGGCGTGAGTGCTTCGACTTGCCCTATCCTATGCCCGGGCACCCCCTTTTATAGTCTTAAGGAGGGCCGGCGAGTACATGGTTGTTGGTATGCCTTATAGCATAATATTGATTGCCAATTAAACATGAAATAAGGGCTTAAGATGAATATCAACATAAGTCTAGGGGTCTAACTAACATATTTCCACGAGTTTTGTTATTCCATGACTCTGCAGGGACTGAACAGATAAAAGCGAATAAGAACGGTGAGAAACCTAAGAGTTTACATCCCATACGATGACAAGACTTGACCATGAAGTAACTCAACCCAAAAAGTGGACTAAAACATTCTAGAAGACACCAGGAGGAAGGAGACACAGTTGTGGCTCAGGGCCCTGGCGATCGCCAGGATTATCCACGGCGACCGCCAGGTGGGTCCCACCAGTCAGCCTCAGATTTCTACGGCGGTTTACCACCGACATTGAGGTTGTATCTATACCGTTGTTCAAGGTCGGTTTGATCCAAGGGTCCGTGTTCATCGCCGAGGGTTATATAAGAAGACCACGACCCCGGGGGCTAAACCCTAATTCATTATCAAGTCATTATCAACTCGAGACCAATTCAGTTCTACTCAAGTCCAACCAAGTCTAGATTTTAAGCCCTAGTTCATCATATTAGAAGTAGTTAGGTACCTAGTTAGCTCTAGAGGAAGTCAAGCTTGCCTTGGATTCACGATAGTCAAGAAGCGGCGGGAGCAGAGTTTCTCGTGGCTTCTCTCTTGTATCCAATCGTAAAGTATATTTGTTGGAATACAATTGCTATGACTTTGTTCTACATAATGATTATATTCTTAGTGATATGTATCCATGCATGCTATAGTTATATATCTAGATTAGTGAGTTTGTCTTATATTTTATGCATGGAGTCGTATAGCATCCACTTAGATGATCACTTAGTGGGTGATGAGCAATGTGTAAAAGCGTGGTGTTTATACAACGTTTATCTGACCCCGCACCCTACATTTCGGGACGTGTGGTAGATCGCGGGAGTGACAGATCTGTTGAGTCCTTTGGAGTCCACCCCCAAATGATAGGCCAAGTTGAGCCATAATTACGGTGATGATCAAGTTTAGTCCTTGATTGTCATTGGTAATGCTTACCATGTGTAGATATATTGCAACCTTGCCATGATAGCTAGATGTAATTGCACTAATTGTAGTATTCATTGACATATGATTAAGAGTAACTTAGGAATATTCTTTCTATTCTTTCTATACCATGTTAATAGCTCATATGATACTAGTGGCATACCATGATCTTAGACTTGGGTAGTTATCATCTATTCATTTATCTTTATTATGTGACTTATCCTTATGAGTATTGTCGGATACATATGGTTACTACGCATTATACCCTTTGCAAGTGAATCTCAAGTAAATCATCAAGTTAACTAAATCATTAGACATCCCTATCTCTCTTACTTTCCATAGACTTCCCTTCCCCTGTGGTAAAATATAAATACGATACCGGATAGACTCGGTGAAGTGCTACAATGGTATTTCTATGCGTGCGCTTGCGAGATATCATGTTCATCTTTTATCAAGACATATCAAGAATACCATACCCGCATTTCTTAGAGCGTTATTACTAGGGTGACAGACTAGTATGTAGGTAATGCCTAGAAATGAGTGGTATACCTTGAGTACATATCCTTAGTGAGATTAACTCCACTATGGAAAATGATACTTTGAGATTACACCCCACAACTAACACCGCCTAACTCGCCTTTGTTGGATCATGAGATTAACTCCACATCCAAGCTAACATGATTAGATACATACCATATATATATTTCTTTTCGCCTTCCTAATTTGGATCGTGTTAGAAATATCAACAAGCATTTCGGCGCCGTTCTTGAAGGGAAGGGTGCTAGTCAAAACCTAAATAGTAGTATAGTTATCATGGCTCCGTTTCTAACTTCCCTAGTTTGGAAAATTGCTAGCCAGAAACCTAAACACAACATACATGGAATTAAGAGAGATCACTTGCATCACATAATGCATTGAGAACCCATTATCACATACTCAAACAAGGGTTCCCTGTTGTCTACTTGTTTTTTTAATCTTATGCGGGGTAAATATATGTATGAATTAGAACAACCGTCCGGGATAATTGCATTGACAATCTGAAGAATTAATCGAGAAAGGCGAGCTAAACTCGGACAAACACCGGCACAAACATCAAGACCTTCTCGAATCGGACGTTGATCAAGTTAGGCGAAGCTTATCACTTGAATTTGATGCTATGGCTACCAAGACACTTCGTGAGTTCTCGGCTCCTACCACGGACAACCTCACTGGTCCGAAGGTAGAGGTTGGAGACAATGGTTTTGAACTCAAGCCTGGACTCATCAACATGGTGCAAGCAAGCCAATTCTGCGGAAAGGCACATGAAGACGCGAGTGCTCATCTCCAACACTTCCTGGAGATCTGTAGTACTTTCACCATGAAGGACGTATCCAGAGACGCCATATTGCTACGTCTCTTCCCATTCTCACTCTTGGGGAAGGCAAAGCAATGGTTCTACGCTACAAAGGAGAAGAATACAACTTGGGATCTATGCTCCACAACCTTTCTCGCCAAGTTCTTCTCTATAGGCAAGACGAATGCCTTAAGAGGGAAGATATTAAATTTCCAACAGCAACATGATGAATCTGTCCCGGAAGCGTGGGAACGTTTCCAAGAATACATTTCAGAATGTCCGCATCATGGGATGGAGAAGTGGCTGCTGATGCAAACTTTCTATCACGGGCTAGTTCCTAGTGCTCGTGAGACGCGATGGATGCCGCAGCGGGGAGGTGCTTTCTTATCACTTACATTAACTCATGCTACAGAGCTTGTGGAGAAGATGGCTTCCAACCAAGGTTGGAATGAAGAGCGTCAACCCCCGCAAGAGAGGAATGCACCAGCTGAAAGAGGTAGATATGCTATACGCCAAGATGGACCTAATTATGAAGAAGCTCGAGGATAGAGATCCTCAACCCAAGGCAGTTGTTGACGGTCGTTAACTACATATTTTATACCGTCAACATTAGT
Source organism: Hyparrhenia diplandra (assembly GCA_015847255.1). Taxonomy (NCBI): domain Eukaryota; kingdom Viridiplantae; phylum Streptophyta; class Magnoliopsida; order Poales; family Poaceae; genus Hyparrhenia; species Hyparrhenia diplandra. Next base: position 110,920 of record JADLZK010002065.1, read on the forward strand.
ATAAAACTACCAAAACACAATAGTGATAGGGCTTTGAGCTAACCATTTCCACAAGTTTTGGTACCTCACTTGTTTTGCAGGACAATGTTGGAAACATACACATTTCAGGCCAAAAGTAAAGGAAAACGTATAAAGAATAACAAGGCCCTAAATGGACATGAGCAAAGCAAGGAGAAGAGAGGAGAAATTCCCATAAATATGAATATCAACATCTATACATAAGCCCAAAGAAGTCGAGGCCCAAATCCAACATGAAATCATACCGGCCGCAGGACATGGGTTCAATGTTTTGGGCATAACTTTCTCATACGAAATCGGATTTCAGTGATCCACCGGGTCAAAAACGAAGCTTGCTCCGAGGCCCACGCACTCCTGCAAAATTTCAGGCCAAACGGACCACATCTTGGTGCGCCCGCACCAAGTGGTGCTGCGCACCATCTCGGGGCGGCGGCCGCCAACCGGGCCCAGATTTCTCGAGGCGGTGCATTACCTTCCAAAAAGTGTGTTGCCGACGTTGGTTGGTCGGTTTGGGCTGATTAGGAAGGTGTACCAAGGTCGGTTTGGTTCCTTCCATATGGGGAGGGACATTTTCCAACAATCCCCCTCTCCTCTACCTATAAAAGGAGGCCCTCTCCCTCTTCCTCAACACACACCAATCCACACACAACACAAGGAAGAGCCACAATGTAGAAGAGAGGAAGAAGTCCCACTCCTATTCTTATTCTTCTTCCTCTTAGTTCTAATGGAGAGTGAGAGAGGGAAGGCTAGAAGAGGGCTTGGCCTCTTCTCCATAGAGTCCCAGTGTACCCCGGTGCATTGCGGATCTCGGTGGCGAGGAAGTCTTGGGACTTGTCGGCACCCGCCACGCTTTTGTACCTCTACAACCTTCTAATCATTTGGGTAAGAATGGTTGTGTCCCTCTTTTCGGCTTATTACTCTTAAGCATATTATCTCGCTATTATAGAATTGCGGGATTGATAGTCGTTCCTTCGGGGCGGTGCTCTGGTAGAAGGACCCCGGGGATGGGTAAGCCTTGTTAACACGCCAGAGTAATAATCACTAGTGTAGACGTGGTGTCTAGACTAAGGGTTTTCTATCTTTTGTGGTGCATCCCACGGTTGAGGGTAGGCGGCTGGGTTGTGACAGACCTTGTCCGTCCCCTTGTAATCCCCCCCACGTTCGGGTGTGGCGCGCAGTGCAATTGCCGGACACGCATCCTTGGGCGTGGGCCGGTGCCCGAAGTGATGACATAACAGCCAAGTGATCCCTCGCTAGAGAGTTTGAGCCCATAAAGATACCTCACCACCCATAGTTATCCTAGGGTGACTCTTTTCGCAGAGTAATCACACAACCGTTCCTCGTGGAAATACGATACCCCGAATACTTAGGGTGAAATGCTATAACGACAATTCCGTGCGCCATGATTCTTACGCATACGTTAAGAAACGCCAACAAGCATTTCTCGGCGCCGTTGCTGGGAACGGTTGTCGTAATTCTCTCGAGCCTAGAGCACCTGTGTGTTGTATGTAAAAAAAAAAAAAAAAAAAAAACAAAAATAGTTATTTATTTTCTTTTTCAAATTGGAGCCTACTCCATTTCAAAAACCTTCGCTTCAATGGGGAGTTCACAAGAGCCACAATCTTTTTCAAAACCAAAATTTTTATCTAGCTTTGAACTCACCCTAATTTAAAAAAAAAAAAACTTTTGGTTCGGGCACTCCATCTCTGGGTGACCATTTTGAAAATCTATGTTGCCACCTATGAGATTTTGAGGAATTATGATCATGCCTCAGCATTCCTAACATGATCCAAGAAATTCACATGTGGAATTTGTTTCTCGCTCTCCCTCATAGGAAAGCAAAACAATAGTACACTCTTGTCGTAGGAAATTTGAATGGGGACTGAGAAGAACTCAAAGACAATTTTTGTCTAGCATTCTTCCCCATCAATGCCTACCAAGGACAATCCTCGATCTCAAGTAGGATGAGAAGGAGTCCATAGGTGCAGCCTAGGCAGATTTATAATGTTTATACATGTTGGCCTAGACTTGTCATTACCCGATAGTGTGCCTTTGCATATGGTTTTTTGGGTCTTGACATAGATGCTGCCCTATGCCTTGACATGACCGTTGGAGGGTTGTTTGCACGTAAACCTACAACGGAACATAGGAAAACCCTTGAACACATCCTAGAGATGCTTGCTTCTCCCGTTGTAGAACCTATTCCCCTCCATATTAAGGGCAAGTCAAGCATTGAGGAGCCCTCATCAGTCGAGCCATTCCTCGCACCGCCATTGAACCGATTGTTGAGCTCTCTCCCGAACCACGAACACAGAAGGAAGGAATGCTTCGTCCTTTGGAGTTCGCGATTGAATTCAAGGATGATGGCAGAACCTCAAAAACCGAGGTGCACTTAGACTTCCATATCTCTCTCATCCTTGACTTCAATCTTCTCATAGGCTACCCCTCTAAAAAAAAAAATTATGAAAGACCTATAGAGGGGAGCCATGATGAGAAGTTGGGAAAGAATGTTTCCGCCTCTTACACCTAGACATCCCAAAGGCGAAGCATCTTCCCAACCAAAATCCGTTCAAGGAGGCGAAGTTCATAACTCTGTTCGCTTCACCCAAGTTGCTTTTCGCATCTTAGTGAAACGAAACATTTGTCGCTCTCACCCGAACACAAGTCATGTCCTCTGGCCAACAAAACGTTGTTCTTAACAATGGTCAAGATTCAACGTTCATCCTTCGTGTCACATCTTTTGAGGATAAACCCTCATGTGCCATGGACATGCACGAAGCGACAACTCTTGAGACCAAGTGGAAATCTGTTTTCGAGCATAACAAGTTGTTAATTGAGACTTCCTACATGCTCACCTTTGGGTCTTCTTGAGTTTGTCTTGCTTCTAGCCGAGTGCTTCGACGAAGATCACAACCATCTCTTGGTTTTCTTTGTAAACCTTTTTAAGAGAATGGTTGCAAACCTCGTAGTAGCATGATGACGCTAACCTTGCAGCTTGAGCGTAATGCTAAATTCTTATTGGTGAAACCGAACTTCACCATCATCAGCTGCGAGGATGTTTTCCCACGGTCAAGCTTACGACCATAAAGAAAGCACTGCCGGGAGATACCCGGACTATCATAAAAAAAAAGAAGCGCAAAAAGTCTTTCTCTTCTTATTAATAAAAGCAAGAACATGTTATCAAGTTAGTATGCACCTCGGGTATTCTTGTCGCTAACCATTTCAGGTGGAGATCGATTGAGAAGAACAAAGAGGCATGCGACGCCGAGAACATGAGGGCTACATCACAAAAAAAAAAGCTATGATGTCCATGGGTGATGGAACATGCTCAAGAGGAGACCGGACCTTGCACACTTGACTTTTTCACAAAAGTCTAAGTGTGGGGAAGATGGTGACAATCCCAAGTTCCATCCACCAAGGGATCATACAAAAAAAAAATGAGGGTGAATAAAAGATGATGTCAGCCCTGCCTTGCTAAAAAAAAAAAAAAAAAAAAGAAAGAAAAATAGAGATGGAGAGAAAAAAGTGAAAAAAAGTAGAAGAGAGAAAGTGAAAAAAGAGAGAGAGAGAGATAAAAAAAAAAAAGAAAGAAGAGAGAAAGTGAAAAAAAAAAGTGAGAGAGAGAAAAAAAAAAAAAAATGATGTCGAAAAAAAAAAAAAGAGAAGAAGAAAAGAATAATAAGAGAGAGAGAGGAGTAGGTTGGCCCCACATGGCACGATAAATACCAATGGCTGCCTGACTCCACCCAGCCTTGCTTTAACAAGCAAGGAGGGCTCGCTCTCATTCTTTGCGACTATCATCAAGGCCCATGGCCCGCATACACGTCATGTGTGTGTGTGTGTGTATGACCTAGCCTTGAGATGCACCTGGGTTGAGCCATCAAGCAAAAGCGCAGCTACAACTTCGATGCTTCATCTATAAGTGCTTTGACGGTATTTATACCCGTGTATGCAAAGGTAATATTCACCATCTCCTCACTCATATTTGTCTCCATAGTTCGAACATACAATTTCATGCTTCCTTTGTTATGACATATGATTTGGGTTTGGGTACATTTACACGCGTAATGCATCCATAGATCTTTTTAAATTGAGCATGGTGCTTAGGTTAAAAAGATCTCCTTTAATCAAAATTCGACATGGTGTTGGATCTTGATTAATGAACTTAGAGCTTTGTTGTCATGATCTATGGGAGTATCTTATGTTGGAGATAAATAAAGGCTATGTTATCCATTGCTTCTTTATGTTAGCCTTCTTTGGAGTGATGATGAGGTGAACAAATAATAATGAAATAAAATAAAGTTCTTACAATAAAGGCTCCACGGTATTCTTGCCGATAGAGCCATGTGTTTGTTGTTGTTTTGTTTTCTCTATTTAAAATAAAACAGGTACAAGAATAAGTGTGGGGAGATCTCTCAAGCATACAAGCACACCCATCCGAGAGCTCCCCAACACAAATGCACGAACACCGTGCAATTCACGATGGAGAAGGACAAGACGAACAACTACCATTAACTCCTTCCTCTTCAAACGGTGGTTTGTGCTACTCCCCTCTCTCACATCCTCCATAAAGTTTTGAGGTCCGAAATTGAACAAATCAAAAGACAAAACTTCTTGAAAAAAAACTCCATCTACGGTCTACCAATTGATTCATGGCATGCATACACTTTATTCCTCGCCAAAAACCATACTTTGATGAGCAACTACCGTTAGGGACCCCATGTTCATCTAAACAATTGAGCTTTGAGATATGGTAGAATGACTTGATGCTTGCTCTCTTATGCAATGAGACTTGGTTTTATTTCAAAAATTCAAATAAAGCATGCCCCGTCCGACTTAGACAAATCCTACCAAAGCCCGAATAATGACATGAATATCCACTATAGCTACTTCCGGCCAGATTGAGTTTTGTTAGGCTCCGTGATCTGCATTGAGAGAGGCTCATACTCCCAATATCGAAAAAACACGTACACCCACATATACACGCCGATTCTCACAATGAGAATTGCGCACAACATGCATCTTTACCATCCACCAAATAAATACTCCATCCATTATACCATGATCATCTCGGTTATCGAGAAAAAAAATGCGAGGAGAAAGATGCAAAGGCTACTGAAAAAAAAAAAAGAAAAGAAAAGAAAATAAGAGATGAAAAATGGACACGTGTCCGAGGGCGAGTAGAGCCCACATCTCCAAAAAAAAAAAAAAGAGAGAAAAGAGAAAAGAAAGACAAAAGGAAAAAATAGCCCGTATCTCCGTAAGCATACAAAAAGAAAGGAAAAAGATCATGAGTCAAGGAGTAACCACAAAGAAAATATATCATCAATATTCTCCACACACTTTTGCACATTTCGATCTAAGGGTATGGCACTTCTTTCCAATGATCCAGAGCTTGACCCGACAAAACATACAGAGGTACGTATGCAACACTCCACTCCAAAGATCCACAAAACCCTAAAAAAAGATAGGATGAGTGAGAGCGAAGAGTGCTTTCGCAAGGAAACACAAATGAGCGACTATGTGAGAATCAACCATGGAGCATTGCTATTTTATCTTCAAAAAAAAAAAAATCAACCAAGTCTTTGCACATGAGTAGTAGCAAGGAGATAGGAATTCATGTCGTTCCATTGCTCAATCGTTCGAGATAACTTGGTAGCCACTTTTGAATGCTCACAAAGCAGGTGAAGCCTGGAATAACTTGTATGCAGGTCTACATCTTGGAGATTGAACCACTTTAGTCCCTAAGCCTTCACTCGAGGACGAGAAAAGGACTAAGTGTGGGGGAGTTTGTTGACGGTCGTTAACTACATATTTTATACCGTCAACGTTAGTATAAAACTACCAAAACACAATAGTGATAGGGCTTTGAGCTAACCATTTCCACAAGTTTTGGTACCTCACTTGTTTTGTAGGACAATGTTGGAAACATACACATTTCGGGCCAAAAGTAAAGGAAAACGTATAAAGAATAACAAGGCCCTAAATGGACATGAGCAAAGCAAGGAGAAGAGAGGAGAAATGCCCATAAATATGAATATCAACATCTATACATAAGCCCAAGAAGTCGAGGCCCAAATCCAACATGAAATCATCTTAGGGGCCGCAGGACATGGGTTCAATGTTTTGGGCATAACTTTCTCATACGAAATCGGATTTCAGTGATCCACCGGTCAAAACGAAGCTTACTCCGAGGCCCACGCACTCCTGCAAAATTTCAGGCCAAACGGCCCACATCTTGTGCGCCCGTACCAAGTGGTGCGCGCGCACCCAGCGGCGGCCGCCGGGCCAAGCTTTCTCGAGGCGGTGCATTACCTTCCAAAAAGTGTGTCGCCGACGTTGGTTGGTCGGTTTGGGCTGATTAGGAAGGTGTACCAAGGTCGGTTTGGTTCCTTCCATATGGGGAGGGACATTTTCCAACAAGCCCCCTCTCCTCTACCTATAAAAGGAGGCCCTCTCCCTCTTCCTCAACACACACCAATCCACACACAACACAAGGAAGAGCCACAATGTAGAAGAGAGGAAGAAGTCCCACTCCTATTCTTATTCTTCTTCCTCTTAGTTCTAATGGAGAGTGAGAGAGGGAAGGCTAGAAGAGGGCTTGGCCTCTTCTCCATAGAGTCCCGATGTACCCAGGATTGCATTGCGGATCTCGGGTGGCCGAGTGCGGACTTGTCGGCACCCGCCACGCTTTGTACCTCTACAACCTTCTAATCATTTGGGTAAGAATGGTTGTGTCCCTCTTCGGCTTATTACTCTTAAGCATATTATCTAGCTATTATAGAATTGCGGGATTGATAGTCGTTCCTTCGGGCGGTGCTCTGGTAGAAGGACCCGGGGACGGGTAAGCCTTGTTAACACGCCGGAGTAATAATCACTAGTGTAGACGTGGTGTCTAGACTAAGGGTTTTCTATCTTTTTGTGGCGCATCCCACGGTTGAGGGGGTAGGCGGCTAGGTTGTGACAGCCTTGTCCGTCCCTTGTAATCCCCCACGTTCGGGTGTGGCGCGGTGCAAATTGCCGGACAACGTCCTTTGGGCGTGGGCCGGTGCCCGAAGTGATGACATAACGGCCCAAGTGATCCGCTAGAGAGTTTGAGCCCAGCCCATAAAGATACCTCACCACCCATAGTTATCCTAGGGTGACTCTTTTCGAGAGTAATCACACAACCGTTCCTCGTGGAAATACGATACCCCTCGAATACTTCCGGGTGAAATGCTATAACGACAATTCCATGCGCCTATGATTCTTCCGCATACGTTAAGAAACGTCAACGGCCGGTCATGCAAATTCAAGATTCCCGCATAACATGTGAAGAATGTGGAAACACAGGCCCTAATCGGGCAGGAATTGCCCAGAGATTGTGGAGGACAACAACTTCATCAATAACAACAACAATAACTACCGTCCTCAACAGAATCAAGGTTGGAACCAACAGAGGCCCAACTACCAAGGCAACTACCAAGGTAATAATCAAGGTAATAACTTTAATACTTATAATCAACCTTCTTTGAGAGACCTAGTTCTTAGCCAAGGTAAAACCATGGAGAATCTATCTAGAAAGATAGCTTTCAATGATAAAGCTTTAGAACTTATCAACACTAGAATGGAAAGCTTTTCTTCTGCAATTAAAAACCAGCACAGCTTTAATAAGATGATAGAATCTCAGATTTCTCAGTTGGCAACATCTGTTCCGCTAACCACACCAGGTAAGATTCCAGGCTAGCCGGAAGAATTAGAATCTGCAAATCTTTTCGATATCTTTAATGCAGGTCACTACTATAGAGAGACCTCAGGGAGCAACTGGTTGGATGACTCTATGCCACCCAAGAAGGAAGATCCAGGAAGGCCAGTCATTACCATCCAGATAGGACCGCACACCTTCGACAATGCTCTATGTGACTTCGGCTCAAGCGTAAACATTATGCCTAAGGTAATATATGAAAAGATTCATGGTGAACCACTTCTGTATACAACCATGTGCTTGCAGCTGGCAGATCAGTCACTCTGCTACCCCAAGGGGATACTTGAAGACGTGTGTGTGGGAAGTAAAGGCTCTTGCGTACCAGCAGACTTCGCAGTTGTGGAAATAGGAGGAAGCGAACGATCAACGATCATACTTGGTCGACCATTCCTGAGCTCAGCTAAAGCTATCATCTACGCCGATAGTGCGTAGATTTGTTTCAACATCAGAGGGAGAAAGGAGAAGTTCAACTTCAAGAACAAGACACATACCTCTCCTGCTCACCCACAATGGTCTTACTCATACCTACCAGAACCAAAGATCGAGACCTTCAACAAGAATAGAAGAAAGAACCAGAATAGATACAAGAAGGCGCAGCCTACAAAAGTAATGGTAGTTAATAAGGTAAGTTCTGAAAATGACCATCTACTTCCATCTCCAATGCTTCGTAAGCAAGACGATCCAGGTACTCCTACCATCGCATGTTCTATTAATTATTTAACTTTCAACAATACATTCTGCGATACGGGGTCCGGTATTAACTTAATGGCAAAGGTAACATATGAATTATTATTTGGAAAATTGCCCTTGCAACCAACATTTGTGCAGCTGCAGATGGCAGACCAATCATATCGGGTTCCAGAAGGAATTGCTAAAGATGTACCAGTCAAAATCATGGATCACTATGTTCTCACTGACTTTATAGTCATGGACATGGGGAAAGATGAAGATCCTCCAATAGTGCTTGGGAGACCGTTCCTCAACACTACACGTGCCATCATCTACATCCATATAGGAGAGATACATTTCCAGTTCCCTACAGAAAAGGTACGTGTGTATTTTAATAGTTATAATGATTATACGAAACCCAGAAAAAAGCAGGTCGGCTCGTCACCGCCAAAGGAGGCAGTGGATTAAAGACTCAGGAGATGAGAAGGTAAGTAAAGAGGTTAAAGCCCTTACACCTGAACCATCCACAGAAAGATCAACCACTCCAGAGAAAAGTCCACCAGCTAAGCTAAAGTGGAGGAAGAAGAAGACATCTCCCAGATCATCATCAGAAGAGACAATAGAATCATCAGTGCCACCGATTGTGACAACTGATATACCATGAGAGTAAAGAGCGAGAACTAGAAAGTCCAGTTCGGAGGACTCTAAACACCGAATCCTCGCCGAAAGGTAACTCGGTAGTTATCCATATTTAAAATTCCTCGCATTGCATATTTATCTTTTCATATCATGTTTATCTTTTAGCATCTTATATACGCATTTGAAAACAACAAAAATATTTTGTGCTTTGTTTTGTGAAAACCTTAAAGCCCCATGCTAATATCCCCGTGGCTTAATCACCTCGGGCTATGTCTTTGTGGTGGCATAAAAATAAAATAAAGATGCATAAGTACTTTATCTTTACTTGCATAGAAAAAATGAAAATCCAAAAATATATCAGGCAACTTAAAGCAATGTGGCTAACCCCTAATGCTTAATCAAGTTCCACTAGCTTTGTTGTCTATTTGAGTTCAGCAGAATTCAAAAAAGAAGAAGAGACATGATAGGCGCCACCATTGTCGCCATCTACCTCAACTTCTACATCATCATTGACGACCACACTTCAATCCAGCTTGGGGAGTGCACCCCCGATTATTCGATAAGTATCTCTATTATAGTATTAGTTTTATTAGTTAAATATTTGGTTTGCTATAGAGTTTGTTAAGAGTCTAGTAAAGTCTAGTTGTTTAAAGAGTTGTTTGTTAGAGTGTGAATAAAATGATCAAGAGAGAGTGTACACCAGTTTGCTTTGCTCAGCTAAAATGAACCCTAAAACTTGCCAACATGGAGATGATGAATAGTTGCTCTGCCGTAATTCTTTTTCTAGTACCTAGCTTTCAAGCTTAATTTCTCTTGAGCTCCAAATGCAAAATTGCTTTGACTTGAGATTTGCTCTAAACCCCTGAATCCTATGGGTTGCAAATTGCTTGCTCTAAAGTCTAGGTAATTGACGAATATGATATAAGATAGTCTGAGCTGCTATTGATCTTACTCCTAGTGACACTATATTTCTGGAGATTTATATTTTTGAAAATTTAAAATGCACATGATAAGTTCCTGTGTGACAGAGTGTTGAACCTCCTACCACAGCCATATATACATATTCCCTAGATTAGGAAAACCCTTTGAGATATATATAGGTGCTTGTTTTGCAATCGAGTTTGTTCAATCTTTGTCGACCCTTAGAAACTTGTCATGCTGATCATGTACACTCCACTCCACCTCATCTCGCTATATTCCACTCCACTTGACTCTATTCACCTATATGCTATTTCCACCCACGGAAGTACGCATCCACCATATATGCATCCACCATATATACACCACTATCCATTCACTCTAGCCACCAAAAATGTTCTACTCCTATCCTGGGAGAGAGCAACCAAAAATATTCCCTATACCCATTCACTCATTCATTTCTAGCCAATGTCTTATAGAGGCTCCATAACATTTATCTATCCCTCAAAAGTTTTTGCAAAAGAGATTTGGGTTGTAGATTAAAAAAAAAAGAAAGAGAGGGAAGATGAAAAATGGACAAGTGTCCTACGGGCGAGTAGAGCCTACCTCCCTAAAAGAAGAAAATAATAAAGGAGAGTTAAAAAATGGAAAAAATGGACAAGTGTCCGCTGAAAACAATGGGTACTTAGATGCTCGCCTCTCCATAAAAGAAAAATAAAGAAAGAGAAAGAGATACAACCCAAGTTCTCACAAAGTTTTTAGATTCCAAAGAGAGATGATTCCTCAAGGAGCAAAAGTATAATTAGGCTTTCCCTTCATTCATTCCATACACCTTACTATATTCCCTACCATCATATTCACTATATTCTATTCACCATACACATGCACTACTTGATCAGTGTGACTCGTGACTTTGGATCCATTGCTTGAATTTACAATATATGCTTAGTGAGTAAATATTGTTTCTCTTGCCTATAAGCTCCAGATATAAGCCTTAGATATAGGGTGAGAGAGAAGAAGGCATAGTATGCTACCGCCTTAGCCAAAAATACCACATATTATGAGAGAAAGGCAAAACAACATTATTGCCTTAGAGAGGATCCACAAATACCACAAATGAGAGATTAGAGAGGGTCACACCAAAAGGAACTTTGAGTTTTATTTGAAAACCAGCAAAAACTCTAGAAGGACAGTTGAACAAAAGAGTTTGAGAGACGAGTGCTTGACTTGATTGTTCTATCTTTCAATTGCCCAAGATTGAAGAAAAGGTTATAAGCCCCAAAAGGTAAAAAGGTAATATGGGTAAGTTGAAGGTTGAAATTATTCCTATCCGGAGAGAAATTTTATTTGAAAGCATGTGTACTCTTAAGGTGTGAAACCGTTGTAGCAACTCCTAATCCAAGTAGTTAATATAATATATATAATGAGTCTTGCTAGGGACTAGCAAGAGGTAAGCTTGGGGGAGCTTGTTGGTATGCCTTATAGCATAATATTGATAGCCAATTAAACATGAAATAAGGGCTTAAGATGAATATCAACATAAGTCTAGGGGTCTAACTAACATATTTCCATGAGTTTTGGTATTCCATGACTCTGCAGGGACTGAACAGATAAAAGCAGATAAGAACGGTGAGAAACCTAAGAGTTTACATCCCATACGATGACAAGACTTGACCGTGAAGTAACTCAACCCAAAAAGTGGACTAAAACATTCTAGAAGACACCAGAAGACACCAGGAGGAAGGAGACATAGTTGTGGCTCAGGGCCCTGGCGATCGCCAGGATTATCCACGGCGACCGCCAGGTGGGTCCCACCAGTCAGCCTCAGATTTCTATGGCGGTTTACCACCGACATTGAGGTTGTATCTATACCGTTGTTCAAGGTCGGTTTGATCCAAGGGTCCGTGTTCATCGCCGAGGGCTATATAAGAAGACCACCGACGAGGGGCTAAATCCTAATTCATTATCAAGTCATTATCAACTCAGACCAATTCAGTTCTACTCAAGTCCAACCAAGTCTAGATTTTAAGCCCTAGTTCATCATATTAGAAGTAGTTAGCTACCTAGTTAGCTCTAGAGGAAGTCAAGCTTGCCTTGGATTCACGATAGTCAAGAAGTAGCGGGAGCGTAGTTTCTCGTGGCTTCTCTCTTGTATCCAATCGTAAGTATATTTGTTGGAATACAATTGCTATGACTTTGTTCTACATAATGATTATATTCTTAGTGATATGTATCCATGCGTGCTATAGTTATATATCTAGATTAGTGAGTTTGTCTTATATTTTATGCATGGAGTCGTATAGCATCCACTTAGATGATCACTTAGTGGGTGATGAGCAATGTGTAAACGTGGTGTTTATACAACGTTTATCTACGACTGCACCCTACATTTCGGGACGTGTGGTAGATCGCGGGAGTGACAGTCCTGTTGAGTCCTTTGGAGTCCACCCCCCAAATGATAGGCCAAGTTGAGCCATAATTATGGTGATGATCAAGTTTCGTCCTTGATTGTCATTGGTAATGCTTACCATGTGTAGATATATTGCAACCTTGCCATGATAGCTAGATGTAATTGCACTAATTGTAGTATTCATTGACATATGATTAAGAGTAACTTAGGAATATTCTTTCTATACCATGTTAATAGCTCATATGATACTAGTGGCATACCATGATCTTAGACTTGGGTAGTTATCATCTATTCATTTATCTTTATTATGTGACTTATCCTGTTATGAGTATTGTCGATACATATGGTTACTCACGCATTATACCACTTCGCAAGTGAATCTCAAGTAAATCATCAAGTTAACTAAATCATTAGACATCCCTATCTCTCTTACTTTCCATAGACTTCCCTTCCCCCGTGGTAAAATATAAATACGATACCGGATAGACTCCCCGGTGAAGTTTGCAATGGTATTTCTATCCGTGCGCTTTTGCGATATCATGTTCATCTTTTATCAAGACATATCAAGAATACCATACCCGCATTTCTTAGAGCGTTATTGCTAGGGTGACAGACTAGTGTTGACATCTCTAACGCGATCCATATTTAGGACGGCGCCAGACATGTATAAATGGTATCTATCTAATAAGTTAGCTTGGATGTAGAGTTAATCTCACATTCCAATAAAAGTTAGAGTGGGAAGTTAATAAAGTTAGACGGAGTTAGTTATGGTTTATGACTTTGCAACATTATCAATGGTGGAGTTAATCTCACCACGATAGGCACAAAAAGTCTGTACCACACATTCTAGCATTGCCTACGAAACTAGTCTGTCACCCTAGCTCACAACGCTAAAGAAATGCGTGAACGGATATTCTTATAATGACACTTGAAACTCTTGCAATAATATAATTCTGGTATCGATCTGCAAGCGCACAGATAGAATTACCCAATTGTAGCATCTCACCAGGATTCTATCCTAGGTATCGTATTTATATTCTACCGAAAAGAAAGGGGTGGCTATGGGTAGGTTGATGATTTAATAATGATTCACTTGCAAAGTGGTGTAATGTAGAGTAGACCATATGCATCATACTAAACTCAAACGAGGTAAGTCACATAATAAAGATAATAAAATAATAATAATGATGATAATAACATCATCCAAGTCAAAGATCATCATATGCCACTAGCTAGTATCATAAAAGGCTAAATACCATAGTATAGGTGAGATATATAGAATATCCCTAAGTTACTCCTACTTATATGTCAATGCATACTACAATTAGTGCAATACATCTAGTCATCATTGTATGGAGGCATTATATCTACACATGGTGAATATTACTAAGGAAGATTAGGAACAAAACCAACCTACCATAGTAACAAAGTTCAACTAGCCCTACATTCGGGGTGGACTCCAAAGGACTCAATGGGAGTATCACATCCACGATCTACCACACTTCCCGTAATATAGGGTGATGTCGCAGCAAACGTTGTATAAACACCACGTTTACACATTGTCGACCACCCACATAGTGTACATCTAAGGGGGCGCTTATACGACTCCATGCTTGAATATAAAGACAAACATACTAAACTAAATATATAATCATAATAGGCATAGAAGCATATAACTAAGAATATAATCATTAAATAGAATAAAGTCATGGCAATTGTATGCTAACAAATACTTACAAATGAGATACAAGAGAGAAGCCACGTGAAGCTTCGCCCCCCGCTACTTCTTGACTATCAGGAATCCAAGACAATACTTGACTTCCTCTAGAGCTAACCTAGATAGCTATTGCTCTAATTATGATGGAACTAGGGCTTAGGATCTTGACTTGGGGTCTTGATGATGGACCGAGTATGGAGTAGAATGAACTTGAATGAATTAGGTATCACCCAAGGGCGGGGTCTTGTTATATAGCCCCGTGAGGATGCACGACAACCCTTGGATCAAACCGACCTTGATGGATGGACTAGATTGCTCCTCATAGGCGGTGGAGAATGCACCTAGGTGGGGAGAGGCTGATTGGTGGGCCCGGCGGCGGCCGCTTTCAGCCCCGCCGCGCCGCCTTTGGCTCACTTGTTGACACTTGTTATCATATAAAATTATTAATCAATTAAACATGAGAAAGGGGTATAAATAATAAAAACAACCTAGAATAGGGGGTCACTAACATATTTCCATCGTTTTGGTAATGTTTGAATTGCGGGGACTAAACAAAAAACAGTAGAGTTCGCGAGCCATACGACTACGCGACGCAACGCAATCCAACTCCGAGAAAGACTCTAGAAGGCTCGAATTAATCCCGACGTGGACCAAACTTGACAATCGAAGAAAACATCATCTAGAAGACTCGGAAGCCACGACGCACGACGGGACCCGGGGGACTCCTCGGGCCGATCGGCCCAATAATGGGGCCGATCGGGCCCTACTTGGCCACCAAGCAAGCCTCGTCTCGGAACCTTCCTCCACCGCCTCTAAGACGCAATCTAAACCGGTTGTTTAACGTCGGTTTGATCCGAGGGCGTCGGTAGAAGCACGAGATGAATCAAAGATTAGTACCACATCGCACTTGAAGCTGAAGGGACATAAGAAGACCCATATATATAGACTCCTAGACCCCCTTTTCGGATCATCAAGTTCTCAATTCAGCAACAACGCTTCAAGATCCAAGTCATATCCCATTTGTAGAAACATCGCTTTAGGAAGAGTAGCAATCAAGACTAGAACTAGTAGGAAGGGAGAAATCCGCTCCCGGATCGTCTGAGGCCGGCTCAAGATCAGGCCTCGTTCTTGTAAGTTCTTCATTGTAAGTAGTCTTCAAGTTCCGCACACGTTCTTAATATGAATATCTTGATCATGTTTATATTCGAGATTATTTGTTCTAGTATTTACTTTGATTACACGTTTAGCATAGTTGAATTCTTGTTATGTTCATACATGGATTCGTATAGCGCTCATCTATTGATATCATGGGTGAGTGGTAGAGATGATGTAATCGTGGTGATTAGATCTTATTTACTGCGTTTGCACCCTATGTGCCGGGTCGTGTGGTAGATCGTGGTGGTGACAGCACCATTGAGTCCTTTGCAATCCATCCCCCGTATGTAGGCCTAGCGGATGATATTATTCGGGTTGTTCTAAGTTTCGGCCTTAGTCTTCACGGATTCTGTCCTCATGTAAGGATTTAATTAGTCTTTCTTCAATGATTGTTAGATGTATTGCACTAATTGAGTAGATCCTAACTTATAGTTTAGAGTTACATATTGGAGTTTCTAATGCTAGGTAGCCTATGAATTGCTATCGCCCATTTGTTTGACACTTTCTATTTTCGCCCACTTAGATATGACTTTGGTTGAATTTATTTATCAAGAACTTTATCATTATCTTTATTGTGAACTTTGATCCTTGTTTAATTAATTGATAAGTTTAACACTTAAGCTTTGCACACGAGAGATGATTATGATGTTTAGCACCTATGCATAGTTAATTCATGATAGAAGACTTCTTTCCCCGTGGTAGAATATAAATTCAACACCGGTTCTTACTCCCGGTTAAAATGCTACAATGGTATATTCATATCTGTAAACTATGATACCCGATTATAATTGTTTATTTACTTATTAAGAAGTTATCAAGGCATAGTACGAATATTTTATTCTTTGCATATTAGTAGTTTAACTATAGGGATGACAACCTTTTTTCGAGATATGCTATGAACCGCAATGAATATTTCTTTTAGTTTTATCTGAAGCAACATCTGTTATTCTTTCTAAACGCCATTACTAGTTAGTGACGTTAGAAATACCAACACTCACCGCCCGGTGGGCCCCACCCTCTTCTCAAGCGTTGTCTCTCGGTGTCTTCGGAATGTTCTAGTGTAGGTTCCACGTTGGGTTACGTCACGGACATGTCTTTATATCGTAAGGCTTGCAAACTCTTGGGCATTTTCTGTTTAATCCCTCGAAAAATATATAAATCACCAAAACTAGTGGAATCATGTTAGTCAAGCCCCTATACTATGTTGATATTCATTTTAAGCCCTTATTTTTGTTTTAAAAACCTCTATATTTTATGCTATAAGGTATACCAACAAGCTCCCCCAAGCTTACCTCTTGCTAGTCCCTAGCAAGACCATGTTGTTGGATCAGGAGTTGCTGCAACGCTTTCACACCTCAAAAGTACACATGCTTTCAAACAAAATTTCATCTCCGGGATAAGAATAATACTACTTCAACCTTCAACTTACCCATATTACCTTTTAATCATGGAGCTTGTAGCTTTTTCTTGTGACCTTGGGCAATTGAAAGATACAATCAAGTCAAGCACTAAGTCTCAAACTCTTTGTTCAACCATCATTAGGAGTTTTTGCTAATTTTCAAAATAAAACTCAAAGTTCCTTCAAGTATGACCCTTTCAAGTCTCTCATTTGTGGTACTGGTGGATCCTCACTAAGGCAATAAGGTTGTTTTGCCTTTTTCTCATGGTATGTGGTATTTTTGGACTAAGGCAGTAGGACACTATGCCTTCTTTTCTCTCACCCTATATCTAAAGCTTATATCCGGAGTTCATAGGTGGGGAGAAAACTAAATACTTACTAAGCATATATTGTAAGTTCAAACAATGGATCCAAAGTTATGAGTCACACCGATGCATGTGCATGATGGAATGAAA
The DNA here is from genome assembly GCA_015847255.1 of Hyparrhenia diplandra. Lineage (NCBI taxonomy): Eukaryota > Viridiplantae > Streptophyta > Magnoliopsida > Poales > Poaceae > Hyparrhenia > Hyparrhenia diplandra. The sequence goes on from JADLZK010002065.1 coordinate 128,044, forward strand.
TGAATATGATGGTAGGTGTGAATGGAATGAATGGATGTGATGAGAAAAAGTCTAATTCTTTTTTAGCTCTTTTGAAAATCATCTCTTTTTGAAACTTGGAAACACTTGAGAGAACCCGGGTTGTGTTTCTTTTTATTTTTCTTTTATGGAGAGGCGGGCATCTAAGTACCCATTGTTTTAAGCGGACACTTGTCCATTTTTTTAACTCTCCTTTATTTTTTTTTTTTATTTCTTTTAGGGAGGTAGGCTCTACTCGCCCGTAGGACACTTGTCCATTTTTCATCTCCCTTTCTTTTTCTTTTTTTTTTTAACTAATACAACCCAAGTCTCTTTTTGCAATAATCTTTTGAGAGATAAAACAAAGGGGTAACAGAGCTTTATAAGATTGTTGACTGGAATGGAATATTTTTGGTTGTTCTTTCTCAGGATAGGAGTAGAACATATTTGGCGGATATATAGTGGAAATGTATGGTGGATGCGCATTCTAGGATAGAAGCAAAGATATACGAGTGGAGTCTAATGGAATGAAATATATGTGGTGGATGGGAGGATGGAGTGTACATCAGCATGACAAGTTTCTAAGGGTCGACAAAGGCTGAACAAACTCAATGCAAAGCAAGTAGCCTATATATATATCAAAGGGTTTTTCCTAATCTATGGAGCATGTATATATGGTCGTGGTAGGAATTTCAACACTCGTCATACGGGAACTTATCATGTATATTTTTATAATTTTCAAAAGATAAATCTCCGTAAATCTAGTGTCACTAGGAGTAAGAGAAATAGTAGCTCAAAACTTTCATATATCATATCCGTCAATTACCTAGATTCTAGAGCAAGCATTCACAATCCACAGATTTCAGGTTTAGGGTAAACCTCAAGTCAAAGTAGTTTCACATTTAAGCTTCGAGAGAAATTAAGCTTGAAAGCTAGGTACTTGAAAGATATTACGACGGAGCAACTATTCATCATCTCCTTTTATTAGGTTCTTTTTAGTTGAGCAAAAGCTTAAGGGTGTACACTCTCTCTTGATTATTTATATATTGTAACTAAGACTCTTTAAAGATTATATAGACTCACTCTAAGCAATTTTAAGCAAACTTAGCAAACCAAATATCTAGCTAATAATAGTAGTAGTAGTAGAGATACTTATCGTGATAACGGGGGTGCTCTCCCCCAAGCTAGATTGGAAAGTCAGGTTGGTGATATGGAAGTTGAGGTAGATGATGACGGTGGTGTCGGCTCATCATGTCTCTCTTCCTTCGAAATCCTGCTAAACTCAAAATAGACAACAAAGCTAGTGGAACTTGATTAGGTGTTAGAGTTTAGCCACGTTGCTTTTTGTTACCCGGGGATATATTTTTGGATTTTCTTATTTTGTATGAAAAAGAGATGCATAACTTATGAATGCATTTTTATTTTTATTTTTATGCCACCACGATAATTATCTCTCGAGGGTATTAAGCCTTAGATTTACTCACATGGGGCTTTAAGCTTTTTAGACATGCAAAGCACTAAATATTTTTATTGGCTTTCTAAATGCAATTTGAAAAGGAAAATATGCTATGCAACTAGTGAAAGTAAGTATGCAATGCTGAGAATTAAATATGGATAACTTACCAATTTACCTTTTGGCGAAGGTTCAGATTTTTAAAGTCCTCCGAACAAGACTTCTTGTTTCGCTTTTATTACTCCCAAGGTACATCAAGTAGTCACAATTGGTGGCTCGATGATTTGATCGATGTTTCTCCCGATGATGTCTTTGGGAGTTGTCTTCTTCTTTATCCACTTCTTGTTTGGGAGGTTTTGGTAACCCTGCATATCTTTTGTCTTTGGTGTATTATTTCTTTTGTCTTCTACCTTGATCTCGAGATTTTACAATCTTCGTTGGTTGAGGTGGATGACTTTTCTTCTCTAGGTCCTTCTACCTCTTCTTCTTCTTGAATCTTCAATTGTTTCTTCTTCTGGGGGCGTCTACGTGCTGACCTGTTATAATTAGTATAACTATTGAAATATAATCGTACCTTTTCTGTAGGGAATTGGAAGTGAATTTCTCCTGTTCTTATGTAGATGATGGCGCGTGTAGTATTGAGGAAGGGTCTTCCCAACACTAATGGTGGATCCAACTCTTTGCCCATGTCCATGACTAAAAAGTCAGTGAGGACATAGTGATCATTAATTCTCACGGGCACGTCCTTCGCAATTCCTTCGGGAAATCAGCATGATTGGTCTACCATCTGCAGCTGCACATATGTAGGATGCAAGGGCATTCTATCAAATAATAATTCATATGTTACCTTGGCCATGATGTTGATGCCAGATCCTGTATCACAATATGTATTGTTGAAGGTCAAACAGTTTATAGTGCATGATATAGTTGGGATGCCTGGGTCTTCCATCTTGGTCAACATTGAGATTTGAGAAGATGGTCATTCTCAGAACCTAGCTCGTTGATCATCATTACCTTCACAGGCTGAGCCTTCTTGTTCTTCTTTTTGTTTTTCTTGATTGTCTTGAATGTAGGTTCTGGTGGCATCTCACAACTGTATATTGATTGTGGATGAGCAGGAGAGGTGAGTACCTTATTCTTGAAACTAAATACTTCTTTTCTTCCCTTGATGCTGAAACATATCTTTGCACTCTGGGCATAGATAATTGCTCTTACTGTGCTCAAGAAAGGTCGACCCAATATGATTGGTGCCAATTCACTTCCTCCTGTCTCATTATCGAAAATCGCTAGCACATATGATTTTCCAACTTGTATGAAAACATCTTGGAGTATGCCTTGTGGATAGCATAGTGATCGATCTCGCAAGCTGCAAGCACATGGTTGTATATAACAATGGATTGCCATTAACTTTTTCATAAATTACCCGTGGTAAAATGTTGATGCTTGAGCCGAAGTCACATAGTGCATTCTCAAGTACATGTGGTACAATTTGGATGGTGATGACTGGCCTCCCTGGATCTTCTTTCTTTGGTGGTAGGGAGTCATCCAGCCAGTGGCTCTCCAACTTTTCCGTAAAGTAGCGATCTGCATTAAAAATGTCTACAAGATTTGCAGATTCTAATTCTTCCGGCTGGCCCGGAGTTTTACCTGATGTGGTTAGTGGAACAGAAATTGCCAGCTGAGAAATTTGAGATTCTATCATTTTGTTAAAACTATGTTGGTTTTTAATCGCAGTAAGAAAAAACTATCCATTCTATTGTTTATTGTTTCTAACATTTTATCATTAGTAGTTAACTTCTTAGACAAGTTTTCCATAGTTTTTCCTTGATTTAAAACAAGATCTCTTAAAGAAAGCTGGTTAAAATTATTAAAATTACCTTGATAGTTTGGTCTTTGCTGGTTCCAACCTTGATTTTGCTGAGGATGATAATTGTTGTTATTGTTGATGTAATTCATATCCTCTTCAATCTCTGGGCAATTATTGCCTGGGTGGCCAATGTTGCCACATTCTTCACATGTCATGCTGGAATCTAGAATTTGCATGACTTCTTTCTTCTCAGGAGCTTTCTCCTCAAGTTTCTTCATTATTAGGTCCATTTTGGCAGACAACATGTCTACCTCCTTCAGTGAGTGCATTCCTCCTGACCTCTTGCGGGGTTGTCGCTCCTCATTCCAACTCTGGTTTGAAGCCATTTTTTCCACAGCTCAGTAGCTTTTTGTAAGTGTAAGTGATAGGAAAGCGCCTCCCTGCCGCAAGCATCCATTGTTTCACGAGCACTTGTAGTGAGCCCATGATAGAAGGTCTGCATAAGTAACCAATTTTCCATCCCATGGTGAGGGCATTCTGAGATATTATCTTGAAAGCGTTCCCATGCTTCTGGGGCAGACTCATCTTGTTGCTGTTGGAAATTTGCAATTTTCCCCCGTAAGGCATTGGTCTTGCCTATAGGAAAGAACTTTGCAAGGAAGGCAGTAGAACAGAGTGCCCAGGTAGTATTTTTATCTTTTGTTGCATAGAACCACTGCTTCGCTCTTCCCAATAGCGAGAATGGGAAAAGACGGAGTAGGATTGCATCTCTTGGCACTCCCTTAATGGTGATAGTACTGCAAATCTCCAAAAACTGTTGGAGATGAGCGCTAGCATCCTCATGTGCCTTTCCATAGAACTGGCTAGCTTGTACCATATTAATGAGCCCAGGCTTAAGCTCAAAATCATGATCCCCAATTGCAACTTCCGGTCCAGTGCGAACATTGGCCGTGGTTGGAGCTGAAAATTCGTGAAGTGTCTTGTTGGCCATGGCCTCAAAAATAGGCAATAGGCTTTGCCTAAGTTGATCAAACGTCCAAATCAAAAAGGTGTAAAGGTTGTTCTGAGCTTGAATTCTTCCCTTCTTGATTAATAATTCTGATTTTCAATATTGCTTTTTGGACGATTACTCCAATGAATATTTTTACCCTGCATAAAATCAAAAACAAGTAGACAAACAAGGGTAAGCCTATTTGAGTAGTTGATAATGGGTTCTCGATACATTACGTGATGCAAGTGATATCAATCTATCCATGTGTGTGTGTTTAGGTTTGGCTAGCACCCTTTCTTTCCAAGAACGGCGCCGAAATGCTTGTCGACATCTCTAACGCGATCCATATTTAGGACGGCGCCAGAAATGTATAAATGGTATCTATCTAATAAGTTAGCTTGGCTGTCGAGTTAATCTCACATTCCAATAAAAGTTAGAGTGGGAAGTTAATAAAGTTAGACGGAGTTAGTTATGGTTTATGACTTTGCAACATTATCAATGGTGGAGTTAATCTCACCACGATAGGCACAAAAGCTGTACCACACATTCTAGCATTGCCTACAAAACTAGTTTGTCACCCTAGCTCACAACACTAAAGAAATGCGTGAATGGATATTCTTATAATGACACTTGAAACTCTTGCAATAATATAATTCTCGTATCGACCGCAGTTTCACGCATAGAATTACCCAATTGTAGCATCTCACCAGGATTCTATCCTAGGTATCGTATTTATATTCTACCAAAAAAAGAAAGGGGTGGCTATGGGTAGGTTGATGATTTAATAATGATTCACTTGCAAAGTGGTGTAATGTAGAGTAGACCATATGCATCATACTAAACTCAAACGAGGTAAGTCACATAATAAAGATAATAAAATAATAATAATGATGATAATAACATCATCCAAGTCAAAAAAAAAAGATCATCATATGCCACTAGCTAGTATCATAAAAGGCTAAATACCATAGTATAGGTGAGATAGATAGAATATCCCTAAGTTACTCCTACTTATATGTCAATCCATACTACAATTAGTGCAATACATCTAGTCATCATTGTATGGAGGCATTATATCTACACATGGTGAATATTACTAAGGAAGATTAGGAACAAAACCAACCTACCAAAGTAACAAAGTTCAACTAGCCCTACATTCGGGGTGGACCCAAAGGACTCAATGGGAGTATCACATCCACGATCTACCACACTTCCCGAATATAGGGGTGATGTCGTAGGCAAACGTTGTATAAACACCACGTTTACACATTGTCGACCACCCACATAGTGTACATCTAAGGGGGCGCTATACGACTCCATGCTTGAATATAAAGACAAACATACTAAACTAAATATATAATCATAATAGGCATAGAAGCATATAACTAAGAATATAATCATTAAATAGAATAAAGTCATGGCAATTGTATGCTAACAAATACTTACAAATGAGATACAAGAGAGAAGCCACGTGAAGCTTCGCTCCCCGCTACTTCTTGACTATCCGGAATCCAAGACAATACTTGACTTCCTCTAGAGCTAACCTAGATAGCTATTGCTCTAATTATGGTGGAACTAGGGCTTAGGATCTTGACTTGGGGTCTTGATGATGGACAGAGTATGGAGTAGAATGAACTTGAATGAATTAGGGTTTCACCCAGGGGGCAGGGGGTCTTGTTATATAGCCCCAGAGGATGCACGGCAGCCCTTGGATCAAACCGACCTTGATGGATGGACTAGATTGCTCCTCATAGGCGGTGGAGAACCGACCTAGGTGGGAGAGGCTGACAGGTGGGCCCAGCGGCCTTTTCGCCCCTGGCCGCGCCGCCTCGCTCATCGCCGTGGGCCCCACCCTCTTCTCGTTGTCTCTCGTGTCTTCCGGAATGTTCTAGTGTAGGTTCGACGTTGGGTTACGTCACGGACATGTCTTTATATCGTAAGCTTTTTGCAAACTCTTGGGCATTTTTTGTTTAATCCTCGAAAAATATATAAATCTCCAAAACTAGTGGAATCATGTTAGTCAAGCCCCTATACTGTGTTGATATTCATTTTAAGACCTTATTTTCGTTTTAAAAACCTCTATATTTTATGCTATAAGGTATACCAACAACTAGTATGTAGGTAATGCCTAGAAATGAGTGGTATACCTTGAGTACATATCCTTAGTGAGATTAACTCCACTATGGATAGTGATACTGAGATTACACCCCACAACTAACACCGCCTAACTCCGCCTTTGTTGGATCGTGAGATTAACTCCACATCCAAGCTAACATGATTAGATAGATACCATATATATATTTCTTTCACCTTCCTAATTTGGATCGTGTTAGAAATATCAACAATGGTCTCTCGTTGACGTTTCTTAATGTATGCGTAAGAATCCAAAGCGCACGGAATTGTCATTGTAGCATTTCACCAAAAAGTATTCGGGGTATCGTATTTCCACGAGGAACGGTTGTGTGATTACTCTCCGAGTAAAGTCACCCTAGGATAACTTTGGGTAGTGAGGTATCTTTGTGGGCTCAAACTCTCGTGCGTGGATCACTTGGCTTGTTATGTCCTTATTTCGCACCCAAGAATCGCCCAAACTGGGATGGAGACCGGCAATTGCACCGCACCACACCCGAACGTGGGGGGGATTACAAGGGACGGACAAGGTCGTGCCACGACCCAGCCCGCCTACCCCCTCAACCATGGGATGCGCCACAAAAAGATAGAAAACCCTTAGCCTAGACACCACGTCTACACTAGTGATTATTACTCTAGCGTGTCAACAAGGCTTACCCGTCCCGGGGGTCCTTCTTCTAGAGTACCGCCCCCAAAGGAATGACTATCAATCCCACAAGTCTATACTTGACTAGATAATATGCTTAAGAGTAATAAGCCGAAAGAGGGACACAACCATTCTTACCCAAAGTGATTAGAAGGTTGTAGAGGTACAAGCGTGGCGGGTGCCCACAAGTCCGACACTCCGGCCACCCCGAGATCCGCAATGCACCGGGAGGCACACAGGGACTCCATGGAGAAGAGGCCAAGCCCTCTTCTAGCCTTCCCTCTCTCACTCTCCATTAGAACTAAGAAGGAGGAAGAAGAATAAGAGTGGAGCTTCTTCCTCTCTTCTACATTGTGGCTCCTCCTTGTGTTGTGTGGAATTGGTGTGTTGTTGGAGGAGGAGAGAGCCTCCTTTTTTATAGCTTGGAGAGAGAGGGGGTCTTTGGAAATGTGCCACCTCCCCCATAATGACCAAAACCGACCAAGAATAGGCGGTTCCTAGGTTCATTACATCTGGTCCATGCCCCACCGACGTTCCCTAGATGAATGCAACCGCCACGAAAAGGTGGGCCGGGTTGGCGGCCGCTAGGGGCGTGGGCGCACCCTAAGGTGTGGCGCACCAAGATCTGGGCCATTTGGGCTGAAATTTTGTGAGCACGTCGGTTTCATCGTTAGTCCGTTTTGGCGGGTGGTACACCGAAAACGGAGTCCGTATGTAAAAGTTATGCCCGAAATACTAAACCCATGTCATGTGGCCCAATGTCATTTCATGTTGGATTCGGGCTTCGACCTCTTGGGCTTGTGTTTGGATGTTGATATTCATATTTATGGGCTTTTCTCCTCTCTTCTCCTTGCTTTGCTTATGTCCATTTAGGGCCTTGTTATTTCTTATATGTTTTCCTTTGCTTTTGGCCCAAAATGTATATGTTTCCAACATTGCCCCCGCAAAACAAGTGAAGTACCAAAACTTGTGGAAATGGTTAGCTCAAAGCCCTATCACTATTGTGTTTTGGTAGTTTTATACTAATGTTGACGGTATAAAATATGTAGTTAACGACCATCAACAGTCTCCAAGTGTAGGAAATTGCTTGGCCGGTGCCTTGTACCCATGCTGCAGAGAGAGAGGGTGTCCTTGGTCGCCGTCATGGAAAGGAGGATGTCCTCCCCCCCGTGTCCTCGGTGTACTCGGGTTACGTGGATCTCGTAATGATTCATGCCGAGGGGGCATTGACTTCGGGGCCCCCGGTTTCCCGGGGAAGATGCTCCGGGGGTGGCGGCGTTCGAGGGGTACGCCGATGGTGACGGGAACTGCATTTGCTCGTCCGAGAGGTTAGCGCCATGGCTACATTGTCATCCGAGGCCTCCCGAGATGGGGCGTGATATGACATTGCTTTGTAGGGGTGGTTGTCACGCATACACGGTGAGGTGCGAACGGCGCCACCATCGGTTCGGGGGACGAGCTGGACGGTGTCACGAGAGGGATTTGACCACCGCGGGGCCCCTGGCGAGGGAATCGGGGTGTCGAGCGCCCAGCTTTGCGAGCAGCGGTCAGCCCGCTGTCCTTGTTGTCACGTCCGTTGCGATTGACGGACCCGAGGGACGTTCGGGCGGAAGGGTCGGGCGCAGTCGCCGATCCGTCCCCCCAGCGGGAGGGGGTCGGGCGGTCGCCGATTCCGCCCCGCCCAGGACCCTCTACGGAGGTCCCGCGGGCCGTCGGCGGGCGATGGTGGTGTCGAGGCGGGCCGCTCCTTGGGTTGATTGTGTCGAGGGTACCCCTTATTTTTGGTACCCGACAAATACCATCTGTGACACAGGCTCAGGAGTTAACATAATGCCTAAAGAAATTTATGAATTTATATATGGTAAGCAACCCTTGTACGAAACATATACTCAGTTGCAGATGGTGGATCAGTCCTATAGAATTCCCTAAGGAATAGTAAAGGATGTACCAGTCCAGATCCATGATCACTACGTACCTACAGACTTCATAGTACTGGATATGAAGGAGCAAGACATCAATGCGCCCATAGTGTTGGGAAGACCATTCCTGAACACTACACGTGCCATCATTTACATGAGGACTGGAGAAATCCACTTCCAATTCCCTTTAGAAAAGGTACGTTGTTACTTTAAAAATTATGCTAACTATGATCAGCCGAAGAAATCGCGCAACAGAAGGAGACGCAACTCTCGCCGCAAGGAATACACCCCGATGTCACAAGAAGATTGGGCAACCTACGAGGCGAAGACGTCAAAGAATAAAGTTGTATGGGAAGACTGGACTGGACAAGACCCAAAGAAAAAAGGAAGCAAATGAAGGTGACAAGAAGGAAGAGGAGGTACGGGGAAGAGGTAACTCAACCTGCACCCAAATCATCAACCAAGAAGGTGTGGAGAAAGAAAGAAAGCCCACCTCCGAGAACCAGAGAGACATCCTCTCCTACAACATCCGAGGTAACGTCTCGTAACCCCTCAGTCAAACCATTTGTGCCTCCCCGATGAACCTTGGGAGGAATGAACCTCTACGTGCTCAGGTAAGTAAGTTATTCTTTACTTCAGTTTTGCATATTTCCTTTATTGTATTAGTAATTTTTCCTTTAGCATATTTATTTCATCGTATATATCTGCACTAGAAAAGAAAATAAATATGTTCATGCATGTCATTAAAAAACTTAAAGCCCCATGTGAATACTTCGTGGTATAACACCCTCAGGAATAATTATTGTGGTGGCTTAAAAATAATTTTGCATTCATCCATGTTGTTACAATTTTCTGCATGTATGCTAAATAAAGAAAATCCAAAAAATATTAGCTTTGCTTAATTCATGTCAAAATAAAAGGTAATTGGTCGACAACAAAGCTTGTGGAACGAATGTATGTTTTTGTTGTCTATTTGAGTTTTATCAACAGGAATTATGAGACATAACGGCAGGAGGAATCCGACCACTTGATGACGCAAGCATTCAACAATCAACATCATCAATACGCCAACAAGGAAGGACGACATCACCTCCATCCGTCTACATCATCGAACCCATCTCCAAATTCAGCTTTGGGGAGAGCACCCCTGTTATCAAGATAAGTATCTCTTCACTACCTATTATTATTAGTTTACATTATGGTTTGTTTTAAAAAGAAATAAAAAAAGATGCATAACGTCTTAAATTAAATAAAGATTGTCTTAGCTATATATTAAAGTGTGGTTAATAAATTTGTGTTAGAATAATTTGGTTTGAAAATGATGAATAGTTGCTCTGCTCTAATTCCTTTTTAGTACCTTGATTTTAAATTAAAATTCCTCCGATGTTTTGGATACATTTGCTCTAATTTTAGATTTGCTCTAAACCTGAACTTGTGGGTAGCATATACTTGATCTAAGTCTTGGTAATTGGAGGATATGATATGAGAAAGTCCGAGTCGCTATTTATCTTGTCCTTAGTGAAACTATATTTCTAGAGATTTGTTTTGAAAATTTAAAATTCTTTTTGATGATGAGCTCTTGATTGGCGAGTGTTAAATTCCTACCAAAGCCATATATTTTTAGATTAGGAAAACTTCCCAGTTACATATGCTATTTGCTTTGGATTGAGTAGTTCAAGCTTTGCGTTACCGTGAGAGTTAGAGTCATGAAAAGATAAGTTTTATCCACACACCTTTCTACATATATTTGTATGCATTGTTCCTACACTAGGAATAATAGCAATATCATTCCTTTTTCCATTTATATCCACTTGTAAATGCTTTATTCCTACATTGGGAATAAGCAACCCATAAGACTATAGGAAGCTCATGTTTAAATACTCCAAATATTCTAGTTGCTATCTCTCATAAAGTTTATCAAGAGAAAGAGATTTGGGATGCTGCTAAAAAAAAGAAAGAAGAGAGTAAAAAAAGATAAGTGTCCATAATAAAACAATGGGTATTTAGATGCCCGCCTCTCGAGAAAAAGAAAAGAAAAAGAAAGAAAAAAAAAGAATATGCAGCCCAAATTCTCTCAAATTTCAAAAAAGTTTCAAGAGAGATATCTATTCTTTTGAAGGAGTAAAAATAGAATTAGTTTTAGCCACCAAATATACACCTATCCACCATATTCCATACACATGCAATTATTGTTTTATCTAGCTGAACTCTCTATGGATCCATTGTTTGAACTACAATATGTTCTTTGCAAATGTGCTATATTTAAGAGTGCCACTCCTATGAGCTCCACATAAGCCTTATTTAGAGAGTGAGTGAGTAAAAGAGAGAAGAGAGAAGGCTTAATATATTCAGCCTTGTTCCACATAAATACTACATAATTAAGAGAGAAGGCATGACACTATTATTGCCTAGTGAGGATCCATAAATACCACATATTGAGAGATTGAGAGTGCCATTCAATACAAAGCTCGAAGTTTTTGAAAATATATAAAACTCTAGAATATTAGTTGATCGAAGACTTGAGACATAGTGCTTGACTTGATTGTTCTGTCTTTCAATTACTCATGACCCAAGTGAAAGTTAAAGCTCCATAATTTAAGGTAATTGTTGATGGTCATTAACGACATATTTTTTCCCGTCAACACTCTACCAAAAAGGGAGTGAAACTATACCTTTTCATACTCATATACATTTATTACTCACATATTTCCACTTGTAGTGTCCCGAACATTGTTTTGTAGAAAATACATAAATACAGTGGAAATACGACCAAAAGGCCTCCCCGAAAGCGTATTCTCGAAGATGACAAGCCCAAAGGAGAAACGGACCAAATAAGCGAAATGGGCCGAGCCAACACCGCCACACCACTTCTCAAAGCAGATCAAGGCGGCCCAAGAAAACCCGGGCCGAACCGGGCCCGGGAAGGATGCAGCCGCACCCTAGGGGGTGCGCCCGCACCCATCCCTCGAGGCGGTTCTCGGCCTAGGTTTGGCTAGGCGGTAACTTTAATGCCGAGGAGGACCGGTCTTGGGGGTGGGTCGGCCGTTCAACGTACCTAGACGCTTTTGCCAAGGTTGGTTTAGTGTAGGTTTTACACTTAGGTCCCTCTCCTCCTTGTATAAGTACCCCCTCTCTCCCCCTCCTTCCACACACCAATTCATACACAACACAAGGAAGAGCCACAATGTAGAAGAGAGGAAGAAGCTCCCACTCCCACTCTTATTCTTCTTCTTCTTCCTCTTCTTCTTTCTAATGGGGGAGTGAGAGAGGGAAGGCTAGAAGAGGGCTTGGCCTCTTCTCCATGGAGTCCCGGTGTACCCAGGTGCATCGCGGTTCTCGGGTGGCTGGAGTACCGGACTTGTCGGTGCTCGCCACGCTTGTACCTCTACAACCTTCTAATCATTTTGGGTAAGAATGGTTGTGTCCCTCTTCGGCTTATTACTCTTAAGTACATTATCTAGTTGTTATAGACTTGCGGGATTGATAGTCGTCCCCCGGGCGTTGCTCTAGTAGGAGGACCCGGGGGGCCGGGTAAGCCTTGTTAACACGCTAGAGTAATAATCACTAGTGTAGACGTGGTGTCTAGGCTAGTGGTTGTCTATCTTTTGTGGCGCATCCCACCGGTTGAGGGGTAGGCGGCCGGGTCGTGGACGACCTTGTCCGTCCCCCTTGTAATCCCCCCCCACGTTCGGTGTGGCTAAAAGCCGCTAAATGCCGGTCTCCATCCCAGGCCATGCGATTGCCGGTGCCCGAAGTAAGGACATAACAACCAAGTGATCCCCGTTTGAGAGTTTGAGCCCATAAAGATACCTCACCACCCATAGTTATCCTAGGGTGATTCTGTTCAGAGAGTAGTCACACAACTATTCCTCGTGGAAATACGATACCTCGAATACTTCCGGTGAAATGCTACAACGACAATTCCGTACACTTGGCGGATTCTTTTCTCGCATACTAAGAAACGCCAACAAGCATTTCTTGCGCCGTTGCTCGGGAACGGTTGTCGTAATTTTCTCCGAGCCTAGAGCACCCATGTGTTGTATCCAAAAAAATATAAATAGTTATTTGTTTTATTTTTTTTCAAAATGAAGCCTTCTCCAAATTCAAAATCTTTTTTGCTTCTCCAAAGGGGGGGGTGTTCACGGGGCCAAAATCTATTTCAAAATCAAAATTTTCATCCGGCCATGAACTCCACCCTAATTTTTTAAAACTTTGGTTTGGGCACACTCCTTCTTTGGTGACTATTTTGAAAACCTGTGTAACCACCTATGAGATTTCGAGGAGTTATGTTCATGCCTCAGCATTCCTGGCATGATTCAAATTCTCATGTGGAAGTTGTTTTCGCTCTCCCTCATAGGGAAAGCAAAACAATAGTACACTATTGTCATAGGAAGTTTGAATGGGGATTGAGTTAAACTCAAAGACAATTTTTGTCTAGTATTATTCCCCATCAACTCCCTAACAAGGACAACCCTCGATTTCGAATATGATGAGAAGGAGCCCATAGGTGCAGCCTAGGCCAGGTTTATAATGTTTATACATGCTGGCCTAGACTTGTCATTACCCGATAGTAAGCTTTTGCATCTCTTTTGGGTCTTGACTTAGATGCTGCCCTATGCGTTGACATGCCTGTCGGAGGGTCGTTTGCATGAAAATCTACAACGGAGCATAGGAGAATCCTTGATCATATCCTAGAGAGGCATGCCTCTCCCGTTGTCGAACTTATCCCCCCTCCACAATAAGGGCATGTCAAGCTTTGAGGAGCCCTCATCAGTCGAACCCTTACCCTTACCATCGTCAGAACCGACTGTTGAGCCCTCTCCCGAACCACGAACACCGAAGGAAGGAATGCTTCATCCTTCGGAGTTCACGATTGAATTCAAGGATGATGACAGAACCTCGTAAGCCGAGGTGTGCTTAGACTTCCATTTTTATCTCATCCTTGACTTCGATCCTCTCATAGGCTACCCTCTCGAAAAAGCTTTTTCACGAAAAACCTATAGAGGGGAGCCGTGATGAGAAGTTGGGAAAGATTGCTTCCGCCTCTCACCCAGACATCCCAAAGGCGAAGCATCTTCCCAACCAAAAACCCATTCGAGGAGGCAAAATTCATAACTCTTTTCGCTTCAACCAAGTTGCTTCTGCATCTTGGTGAAACGAAACACCTGTCGCCCTCACTCGAACACAAGTCATGTCCCTCTGGCCAACAAAATGTTGTTCTTAAACAATGCGCAAGATTCAACGTTTGTCCTTCATGACACATCTTTTGAGGATAAAGCCTCATGTGCTATGGACATGCACGAAGCAACAACTCTTGAGACCAAGCAGATTACGCTTTTTGAGCATAACAAGTTGTCAATTGAGACTTTTTACATGCTCACCTTTGGGTCTTCTTGAGTTTGTCTTGCTTCTAGCCGAGTGCTTCCATGAAAATCACAACCATCTCTTGGTTCTCTTTGTAAACCTTTTAAGAGAATGGTTGCAAGTCTCGTAGTAGCTTGATGACGCTAACCTTGCGGCTTGAGCGTAATGCTAAAATTCTTAGTGGTGAAACCGGGAACTTCACTACCACCTGGCCGCAAGATATTTTCCCCGATCAAGCTTATGACCATAAACAAAGCACACCGCCGGGGAGATACCCAGGACTATCAAAAAAACAAGCTGCTTTTTTGCTCCTTCCCCGCTTATGTTCGAAATTTGGTAATCACGAAGGATGGTAAGCCCACTTCGTGAATCTACCGTATACTAACCATGCAGAAAATCCAAAAAGCACGGGGGTATGGGCGTTGAGCTAGCTTTGGGGAGGACCATAACAAGGTAATATGAAACCTACACTCTCATCCTTTGTCCATTACCTTGCCAAAAAAAAAAAAAAAACTATGATCATTTTGTTCGCCTTGCAATACATTTTTCTCTATTGGATGAATCTTATTGTTCTTTCATGCTTCTTCTTTCTATATTGGCATGTTTTGGTTTGGATGTTTTAGTCATACATGTTGATCATACGTCCATAGACTTTTTGAATTGAGCATGGTGCTTAGGTCGAGAAAAGTCTACCTTAATCGATTAGACATGGAGTCGAAGTCCGATTATTGAACCAGAGTCGCTAGTGTAGATTTTGGTCAATTCTTTGGACTAACCCCAGAATATATCAACATCATAAGGGTAAGTCCTAAAGATAACAATGGAGATCAGATCTTGCCACAGTGAACCAAAAAAAAAATATATATATATATATATATATATATATATATATATATATATATATATATATATATATATATATATATATATATATATATATAATAATGAATTAAAAAAATTTCAAACCCCAAGAATGGTTGTCTCGTTCTTCCAATACCGTCACAAGACAAGCTTGGGGGAGTCTTCAACCACGCCACTAATCACTAATCATTTCACAAGGTGTTGTTGGTATTCCTAACGTCACTATAACAAAAGGTGGAGTTAATCTCACCTAAGGTCATATGCCGCCAGAGCACTTTTCGGTGTGGTTTCATCTCTTAGCACTACCATAGGCTAGGTTGTCATCAGCATAGTAATGTGTTGTTTGCAATCTCTAAGAAATAAATATAAAAGGTCTATACGCAGTTTACGAGATAAAATTACCACTTGTAACATTTCATCGGGGAGTAATCCGGGTTTGTCATTTATATTCTACCACGAGGGAGGAAAAAATGAAGTTGGGCTGATATACAATTGATAGGTGGTATACTTATGAGAGAATCTATCACTAGTGCTAACTTTAGCGGGGGGTAAGCCAATAATGATAAGAATATGATAATGATAAATAAAGGCGAGAGGCATCACACACAGAGATAGGAATAGACTACTAAAAGTTAGACTTAACATTGGACTACTTAAGAGATGTAATTCTTGTGTAGCATTGAATCTACTAAGTCATTACATCTACTCTAAGGCATACATTATCATATATAGCATAGTAAACTCTAGATCATGTATCCAGGAAGACTATCAAGGAAAATCAAGAGCGAAAAACAAGATAATCCCCATAATCATTACCCACTTGGCTTATAGGCGGAGGGTGGACTCCAAAGGACTCAACGGGACTGTCACTCCCGCGATCTACCACACGTCCCGGAATATAAGGTGCACTTTCAAGGTAAATCATATATAAGCACCACGCTTACATAATTATTTCTACCACCTAACCCACTCGAGAATTGAATTAGGCTTTCTACGAATAGATACATGAATCTATCATGAACCATGACTATATCAAATATACTATTAGAATAAAGTAAGAACATAGCAAAGCAACACATAATATTATAATAGAGCAAAGTCATAGATACAAGACAATATCCGCATTGTTGGACTTGAAGATCTAGAACTCCGGGTTGGCACACCGGCTCTACTTGAATCGACTTGCTAATCAACTAGACGAACTAGAACTAGATGAACCGAACTAGACAAGTAGCTAACCTAATCTCCGGTGGAGATACTCTCTTCTACTTACCGACTTGGCTGATAATGAATTACAACGAATTAGAAATGAATTAGGGTTTAACCACGGGGTAGAGGTGCCTTATATAGCCCTTGGCGATGAGCGATGACCATTGGATCAAACCGACCTTGAACAACGGTATAGATACAACCTCAATGTCGGTGGTAAACCGCCATAGAAAGGAGAGGCCGACATGTGGACCCGGCTGGCGGCCGCCGGGATCTTGGCCGGCGATCGCCCGGTGTCCTCGTGTCACAACGATTTTTCCTTCCTCCCGGTGTCTTCTCGGTGTCTTCTAGAATGTTTTAGTCCACTTTTTGGATTGAGTTGCCTTACGGTCAAGTCTTGTCATCGTATGGGATGCAAACTCTTGGGCTTTTCACTATTGTTATCCGCATTTATCCGTTAAGTCCACGAAAATATATAAATCACCAAAACTCGTGGAACTTATCGGTATAAACCTCTAAACTAGGTGTTCATTCAATTTATGCCCTTATTTTATGTCTTGTTGACATATAAAAGTATATCATAAGAGGTGTCAACAAGCTCCCCCAAGCTTAACCTTTGCTAGTCCCTAGCAAAGCTTTTCACCAGAGTGGATCGAGGAGTTGCTACAATGGGTTATTCTCTCACAAATACACATGTCATCAATTAGAATTCTTCTCCAAAGAAGGGTGGAACCATTCGACCTTACAACTCACCTATGTTGCTCGAAAAACATGGGGCTTTTACTGCACTTAGATCTTGGGTGATTGAAAGATAGAACAATCAAGTCAAGCACTATGTCTCAAACTCTTTGTTTCACCTCTATTCTGGAGTTTTTATAAATTTTCAAAATAAAACTCAGAGTTCCCATTGTATGATCCTTTCAAATCTCTCATATGTGGTATTTTTGGATCCTTACCAAGGTAATGATGTTGCGCCTTCTCTCAAATATGTGGTATTTGTGGAACATGGCAAGTGTATCATGCCTTCTCTCATCCTAACTACTAAGGCTTATATCTGGAGCTCATAGGTGGGAGACAGCGTATACATACTTGCAGACCATATCTTGTAAAGTCAAACAATGGATCCAAAGGAACAAGTCATACAATGTGGGTGTATGGAATGTATTTGTGAGGTGGATGATGGCAATGGGATTATCTAATTCTACTATGCTCCTTCTTGAAGAAATTGATCTCTCTTTATGAAATTTTAAGAAGACATAGAAGAGAACTTGGGCTAGCTTTTTTTTCTTCTTTTTTTTTTTCTTTTTTTTTACTTTTTTTTTTTTTTTAGAGGCGGGCATCTAAGTACCCATTGTTTTCAATTGTTGGACACTTGTCCATTTTTTACAACTCTCTTCTTCCTTCTTTTTTTCTCTTTTAGCATTGCCCCAAGTTTCTTCTTTTTGTCAATACAAATATTTGAGAAATAATAAATGAAACATGAGGGGAGCATAAATGGGGTTTTGAGAAATAATTACGAGGGTGAGAAATATTTTTGGTGTTTACTCCCCGGGGTAGGAGTGAAACATTTTTTTTGATGGCTAGCAAAATGGATGAAGGGTTTGTACACTTCACGGGTAGAAGTGATACTTATATGAGTGGTGCGTATATGGTGTGGATTATGTGGAGATATATGTGGATTGTATGACAAGTTTCCGAGGGTCTCAAAGGTTGACAAAACTCAACACTAAGCAAGTAGTGAATAACAAAAGAGTTTTCCTATTCTAAAAAAGCATGTATATGGTCGTGGTAGGAATTTCAAACTCTGTCATGTAGGAAACTCATCATGCAATTTTCAACTTTTCGCAAATCAAATCTCTAGAATTTAATGCAACTAGGAGTAAGATAAATAGCATTTCGGACTATCTCATATCATATCCGTCAATTACCTAGATTAGCTTAGATGTATGCTCCCACAAAATTTCAAGCTCAAAGCAAATTTTCAAGTCTAAACAGTTTTTATCCATAACATGGGAGAATTCTAAACCAATGATAGGCACTTGTAAGAAAATAAAAGAGAGCAACTATTCATCATCTCCAAAAACACAAAGGATAGCTACTACATTATTTAGACAACACACTTAAAACAAACTAATTATACACACTCTTTTTATTTGGTTTTTCATGATTATTCATTTTTTTAAACAAACGAAAAGCAAAGCAAACTAAACATACTTATATATATATATATATATATATATATATATAGATAACTGCCAGTCATAGAGACTTACCCGGCCAAGTAGGGGTAGCTTTCCCCAAAAGCCGGATGTTGATGTAGTGGTTCAACGACGCCGCGACGGCGGCCCGTCGATGCAAGCACTTATCTCATCGGATGGCTGCTCGAGGGGGTCTCTCTTATCCGGTGATGTTCTGTTCAGTTCGGGTGTTCCATTCTCTCCGGTCTTGATAAAAAATTGACCTGGTCATGCCTCATACCTTGGATGGTGGTGTACATCCCTTGCAAAGTATACACGTCTTTGTTGTCCATAACCCGCAAAAGAATTGCGAGCTGGTTCGGAAGTAGGTTGTGAGGTACACGGTGTATCATTAGAAGTAGCCACTTCCACGATAGGTTTCTCGACGAATGTGTGCATCATCGCCATGCTCACTTGGGCCCAAATGGCGAAGCCCGGTAGGGCTGGTGGGGCTCAGCCCCACCTAAGCATGCAAGACATGTGGAGCCCTACCCTAAGCCCTCCCTTAAATTTTGTGTCTAATTATAGAGATTAGGAGGGGCTAAGCTTTTATTAGAAGGGCCTAAGCCCCAGCTAAATCTTTTTTTCGGCTTTGTTTGCCGCTTGGGCCTCCATGTGAAGATCGAGGTGAGTATTATTGTTGACCGTAGTCGGCTTGTGATGGTGGAGGGTAGGTCCACCGGCCGGTATCCTCCAAACGCCGGCTCTTGTGGTCGTGGATCTGCACCCGTCCAAAATGGATCATGGGCACGTGTCCGACGAGTTGGCATGGCCTCTGCATGTTTATTGGATGTGCCCGCACATTCAATAGATAGGATTACACACGATAAATGGAGAGATCGGGGTTAGGCAACCGAATCTCCCCAACAAATAGCATGGGTCATGACATAAATGCTTCCTCTTTTCTTCAAAATATGTCCCTTACTAAAGAAATTTAAAACCAATGACGGGCCTATCTTCCCGTAGATATGCTAAACGAGTATTGTGATCCAAAAGACCTAAGTGGTTTGCAATTCTTGTGATGAGAGACATGCAACTAACCATTCCAGGATGGTTGGCATACCTATCCAAAGGCTTAACTAATAGATACATAGGTGAAACTTGTCGTCTTTTTATAGTGCATAGATCAATCAGTAACTCTCCCACTCTAACGTTATGTCCTTCCTTCTTGGGAAAAAAAAGTAAAAAGTATCCATTTGTGGAAGAAACAAAAGGTGGGTAAGTGTAAGTCACCGGCCTTTGCTTCCTTAAAAGTGTCTACGTTGGACAAGTCTTTCCAAAGCGATTTGCGTGGTTGAAATCTTCTAGGGCTATGTCTAGGTCCATGGTGCAAGAGTGTAGAAAAACCAAGTGCATCACTTAGGCTTCTCCAAGAAAGAGAATACTCTTCTTGAAAGAATCTAAATGTCACCCCCTCATTTGTGTAACGAAGGGTGTGAGAGGAATTCCATGGTCAAAAAACTTAGAACCACGCTCTCGTGATATTTGCAAAAATTTCCCACCCCAAAAGCGGAAAATCCGAGCAAATTCAGCATCCATACCTATTTGTGCTAGAAGTACGGGGGTCGATCACGGGAGTGTGAGTGAACTTTACGGTTCTTCAGTTGCTCATACCTTGTCTTCTCATACTCTCCATAGAACTTGAGATGTGAATCGGATGTCAACCTCCTTGTTGCGGCGGGAGTCGGATGTGGTGGTACATCTTGCTCCGGCTCATAGCTCATCTCTGAGAGGAGGCATGGAAGATGACTCTCCATGTTGTTGAAGCCGCCTTGACGATCTTACGCCACCGAGAGACTTCCAAAAACTCATCCTGCAAAAATGTTATCACACGAAGAAAAACAAGAAACTAGTGGAGGGTTAGAATAAAAAGTTAGAAGTCGGTAGTCCAAAGTTAATCGTCTAGGGGTTAGTCGTCCGAGCGAAAGATTACAAGGTTGTTTTTATTTTGACGAGTTCCCCTAACAAAGTTTTTATCTTGATTACTTCATTTGGACAAGACCTCCACTAATCACTCTTAATTAGTCTACTACTCTCAAGAACTTCTCCTCTCTCAAGAAATTTTTCTATTACTACTAAGAACTTCCTCTCTCCTTCTCTTTTCTCCTTCTCCTCACTACAAAGCTTGAAGCTTTTACGGACACTAAAACTTTGTATTTGGGGCTAGAATGTTGAGCAAAGCAAGGAAGGTGTGGAGAACAACCGAGGGGTGAAGGGGTTTTTATAGGGGAGCCGAGGAACCGGCGATCGCGGGGATTGGTGGCGGCGACCGCCGTGGTGGTGGGTCCTCTCCCACTCTCCTCCATCCAGCATGTTCCTTATCCCAATGCCATGGTAATCAGTGGAGTTTTCGGTGGAAAAGAATGGCAGAGAGAGGTGGATGGTGGTAGGTGAGGTGTGAGTGGCAAGAGTCATGTCCAAGTTAGGTGAGATATGGATTTTAGTGTATGACATGTAGGACCCATCACATAGTGATCATATTTTTGTATTTTCAATATATAAATGCAGGAGTAAATATGATAATATAAGAATAAATATTTTTGAGCCACCACAATAAATACCTTCTTCACTTTGGTTGTGACACACCGTAAAAAATTTATTTATATGGGGCATAAATTTTTCGATGCAAGTAAATGTATAGTAAAGTAAATATGGATAATTACCGACTTACCTCCTGCTAGGGTCCGTAGTTAAAGTCCTCGAACGGGACTTCCCAATATTATTAGTTATCAGGTGCATTCTCCATTTCCAGAGATAGTACTGATGATGACTCTTCTTTTTCTGGTTCAATCTTGTTTGCGGTTGAGCTGAGCTCTGATCCGGGTTTAAATGCAAACTTTTCTTCCCCGTCTATTTAGGTTGAATGTAATCTCTCCAGCCGTGACATTGATGTGTGCATTGGCTGTGCTTAGGAAAGGTCGTCCGAGAATGATTGATACTGAGTGCGGTGGCATGTCCAAAACTACAAAATCTACATGTACAAAGAATCCTCGATATTGACTGGCACGTTCTATGCAATTCTCGAGGGGTATACGATCGATTGGTTCGCCCGGTTGTAATGATATTGAAGTTGGTTCCGTGGTTGTGTGCTTGATTTTTTGTCGAAGGCATTGACTTGGGCATTACACTAACACTTGCTCCAAGGTCACAAAGTGCATTGAAGTGTTGATCTCCAATCGAAAGCAATCAATAGCGGGGCATCCTGGATCTTTCATCTTGTGGGGCAATATATTGAGGATAGCCGCGCTGCATTCTTCTGTTAGTTTGATCACCTCCATAGTGGGCAGTGGTCTCTTCTTATTCAAAATATCTCTGAGATACCTTGCATAACTAGGGACTTGAATGGCGTCTAGTAGAGGTATATTGATGTATAATTTCTCGGATTACCTCCACAAACTTTCCAAATTTGCTCATCCACTTGGGGTCCATGTTTTCTTCTAGGATATGGTAAGAGACTTGCATCGTGAAAGTCTTGTGTCATTTGAGGGTCTTGAGTCAAATCTTCTATGTCATCATTTTCTTCTTCTTGAATTGGTTGTACCATAGGTCTTGTTGTTCTTTGCCTTCTTCTTTGGTGGTGCCGTGATTGGTGTCCTTACCGATGTTTCTATTATCCTTCTTGGATCAACAGGATCACGTGTAGATTTGCCTCTTCTTGTAGTAACATTATGTACCTTTCGGGGTTAGTGGCAACAGGTTTTCTTGTGGGGAGATAAATTTGCTATTTGAGTTTCTATCTTTTTATTAAAAGCAAATTGCTCTTTTAAAGCAACAGAGAAATTATCCATTTTAAGATTTATGTCTTCTAAAACTTTGTCATTAGCAACAAGCTTCTTAGAAAGGGTATCATTAAGCTTAGCTTGTTCTTGAATTAACTCTCTTAAAAATGGTTGTCTAGGAATATTACCTTGGTACTTACCCGGGTGGTTGGATCGCCGTTGTGAATTCGTTCTTGTGATTGAGTTGATGTTGAATTGTTGATAGCCGGGCTTGAATCGATACAGAATCAATGTAATCTTGTAGAGCCTATCGATCCTTTTTGTAATTGGCTCGTTGTTCAAGCCAATTCAATAACACATCCATCTTGGTTGATATTGCTTTTACTTCTTCCGGAACTTCTTCAATCGATGGTAGTGTTGAGTGTTCTCGGAATCCGGCCTTGATTTTTCTCGATATTTTGTTCATGAGTGCTTCAGCTTTGTCAAGAGTGAGTGACAAAAATGATCCTTCAGCAGATTGCATCTAGTTGCTCTTGTGCTCTTTGTGTTAATCCATGATAGAATCCTTGCATGAGCAACCAATCTTCTATTCCATGATGAGGGCAATCTGATATGTATTCTTGTAAACGCTCCCAAGCAGCTGGAATTGATTCTCCTTTCTGCTGTTGGAAGTTGGTGATTTTTCCTCGTAGGGCATTGGTTTTACCCGTAGGGAAGAACTTTGATAGGAAGGCTTTAGAACATTCATCCCATGTTTTGATTTCTTCTTTATTGGAGTAGAACCATAACTTTGCTTTTTTCCCTTAATGAGAATGGGAATAGGCGGAGTAATATGATATCCTGGGGAACATCCTTGGGTGCGAAGGTGTTGGCAATCTCCAGAAAATTCTGCAGATGTAGGCGTGCATCTTCGTGTATCCTTCCACTAAATGGAGTAGCTTGTACCATATTGATGAGGCTTGGCTTGAGCTCAAACTCAAGATCATCAAGTTGAAGTATTGGTCCACGCGAAGGTTCTCATTGCTTGGAGCAGAGAACTCTTGCAGGGACTTTTCAACCATAGCCGAGGGGCTGGTGTATGCTTCCTCTTGATTGATTTGATTCTCGATGAATGAAAAGTGGAGCGAATCACAATCAATTTCAATTTGATAAACCCCCGTATAAAATATAAACAAAAGACAAACAAGGGTAAGCTCGCTAAAGCAGCGATTTCTAGTTTGGATTCTCATCATAAGTTTCCATCTATCAAGATCTCTAGTTAGCCTCTATTTCCTCCCAAAGAACGCGCTTGAAATGCTTGTTGGTATTCCTAACGTCACTATAACAAAAGGTGGAGTTAATCTCACCTAAGGTCATATCTTGCCCAGGAGCACTTTCGGTGTGGTTTCATCTCTTAGCACTACCATAGGCTAGGTTGTCATCCCCAGCAAATTTGTAACACCTAATTTTTAAACTTTGAAATTTGACTTTAATTTGAATTTATTTGAAGAAGATTTGAATTAGTAATTCCTAAAATTAAATAAATAATTAAATAATATGTAAAGTAAGAAATAAAAAAACCTTGGTTGTTGCATTCATGCTGGTGCATGGTTTTATTTGAAGTGCTTTGATTATGTTTAGTCCTTCTCTAAAAAAAAAAAAAGAATAGGAAAGAAATAGAAATGAGAAATAAAAAGGAAATTAAAAAAAAAGAGAGCTCCTCTCATTCCTCCCCTTTTTCCTATTTTCGCAGCCCAACTGGCCCAACAAGCCAACGGCCGCGCGCCCAGCTCTCCTCTCTCACTGGCGGTGGGCGTGGCAAGGCGCCACCGGCAGTGGGGCCCACCTGTCGGGCCGCCCCTTCCTCCCGCCGGCCAGGGACGCACGATAGCGCCGGGCCCGGCGTGGCGTGGCCCAGCCCCCTTTCTCCCCGCGCCCCACGCATCGCCGCTGCTCCTCTCCAGCCCCAGACGGGCCCCGCTCCGCCCGCACAGAACCAGCGCCCCGCCCTCGAGGCAGCCGGCCGCCGCCGCCCCGCCCGATCCGCCGTCACACGCCGCCCGCGATGAAAATCGAGCCCGAGCGCCTATAAAACATGAGCGCGCGGTCACTTTCACTCCCCACTCGACCACCGCTCCCACACAAAAACGAACCCGAGCTCGCTGTCACTTCCACCGCCAGAGCCCCACCCGCTTCGGCCGCGCGCCCGCCGCCCGAACCCGCCTCGCAGCTCTTAGCGGTAAGCATCGTGGACCGCGTTCTCCCTTGCTCCCTTCCTCCCTCGCGCCGCTTATGGCTCGCCAGATACCCGCAGCGCCGGCCGCTTCGCCGCCGGGCCGAGAGCCTCATTCCGCCACTTGGCCGACGGCAAAGACGAATGACCGCGACGCCAAGACATCGCGTGGGAGCCCTCACCCTGCCCGCCGTGTGCCACGGCAGCGCCGCCGGCGCGACGCCGGGCGTGCAGCGCGCCGCACAAGGCGCCGCCTGACGCCGCCGGTCCGCGGTGGACCCGTGGGCGTTGGCGGTCATTATCAGTATATTTACCGTAACCTTTATCCAATTCATGAGAAAAGGGCAAACTTATGTTACATATACCTGACTTCTAACCTAGTTCCACTTGTATTCGTAGAAAGTATGTTTTGCGGTATAAAAGTGGAAAACAGTACAAAGTCGCCAAATAAGTTCGAAGCACATTGAATAAAAGACGCCAAGGAAAGGATCAAACAAGAGGACCAAACTCCGCACGGAATTCAGCCCATGCCCGGATAGGCCCAACATATGAGGGCCCAAATAGGGAGCGGGGAGAAGGCGGGGCGGGGGGCGCAGCCCAGGGGGGCGGCCGGCGCAAGGGGAGGCCCCGGCCCCGAAAAGTGGCGAAAATTCCCGCCTTTTACGTGGCGGTTTCGCGGGCGAAGTTCATCGCGGCGGTTGCATGTAGTGCAAGTTTGCGTTCCGCCAAATTCCCCTCGAAGCAAGGAGCACCCTCCATTCCCTCCTCCTCTCCACTATATATAGGGGCACTCCTCCCTCTACAACACACACATTCTACACTTGAGCTTCATCTTCCACACACATATTTTGTAGTAGTGTCCCTCTAGGTGTTCTCCACCTAGTTGTACAAATTAGAAAAAGAGGAAGAGAGTGAGAGGAGAAGAGGAAGAGGAAGAGGGTTTGTCGGTTCCGCCTCAACTTTTGTACCCTCTGAGGCCGGAGTCGATTTGAGTAACGCCCAGGTTATCTTGTTGCAATTCTAGTATTATTATTTACTAAATTCAGTATTTAATTTATTTTACTTGCCGGATCTCCGTTCGGCCAGAAGGTTCTAGTTTTCGCGCGAAACTAGTTTCGTAATCGCTAGCGTAGGCGTGGTGTCTAGGCTAGAGTTTACCCGAGATTGCGCCCAACACTACGGAATAGTTGTGGTAGCCCCGGGGGTGACAAGCTCCGACCGGGCCTTTGTAGTCCACCACGCACGTGTTGGTGTTTTTGTAGAGCTTTTGGCTGCCTTCTCCCGATTACCGTTTCCCGGTCTTTTTCGAGAATCGGAAAGGAACAACTGCTCAAGTAAGTAAAATCTTGTAAGCCCTGAACCTTAGTATTTAGTAATATTAGGAGAACCCCTTTCTTCCCACCAAAAATATTATTCCTACCTTGTCTTGGGCGACCTTAATTCTTCCTAGTTCACTTCTGGGTTCCCCGTGGAAATCGATACCACGAATACTACGGGTGAAAGCTACAACGGTACTTTCCGTGCGCTTGCGGATTTATACGTGTGCGTTAAAAATACCAACAAGCTTTCGGCGCCGTTCTTGAAACGGGAACGGTAGTTGTTCTAGGATCGAACCAAGTCGTCAGGTGTATCTTTTTTTTTTTTTTACCACCATTTTTATGCACCTTACCACCACCATCACCACAACCACATGGACTCAACGCCTATCTATAAACATTCGGCTCCAAAGGGAGATTCGTTGGAGCCTCCACCATCATCCCATCCGATTCTTACAAATGGCTTTGAAATTCGCCCCCCGCTTTCATAGCCATGGTTGGGACCAACCCTTCTCTCAGGCACGATAATGAAAATCCATATAGCCACCTTCCGGGAATTCGAGCACCTGTGTTCTTGCCTCATTTTATCCGGCATGACACGAGGAGACCATTAGTGGAAATGTTTCCATTCTCCCTTTTGGGAAGAGCGAAACAATGGTATACTCATACCGTAGGGGGGTGTTCCGCGAAAACCGGGTTGAACTTCGAGACAAATTTTGTCTTGCTTTCTTCCCCGATTCAGTCGCCGCCCTTCAAATAGAAATTCTCGATTTAAACAAAAAGAGAAGGAGACTCTAGGAGCATCCTGGGCCAGGTTACTAAGTCTTATAAATACAGGCCCCGGACCTTTCTTTGCCGGACCAAGTCATTCTTTGCCACTTCTATCTTGGTCTTAGCAAAGAGGATGCTCTCCAACTTGACCTCTCTTCTAGAGGCTCGTTTGTGCATAAATCCATTAGTGAGGGGAAAGCCATTCTAGAAGATCTTAGAAAACACCCCATACACTGGTATATATGACGAGTTTCTTAAGATCCAATAGAGTCAAGCCCGCCCAACAAAAGGAGGCACTTACAACCCGAATTTGAAGTTCCTTCAAATTCTTCTCATAATTCGGTTGTCGAGGAACCTCCCATTAAGGGAACATGCAATCACACTTCTTGGGATGATGAATCCCATCCTTATGCATGCCCCTTTGAATTCGAGGATGACCATTTCCTTGATGATGATTTTTGGAATGCTTTAGAAATTCCCAGATCAAAATCATCATATACCTCGAATTCCTATATGAGACATCAAGAACACTCACAACATATAGAGGGTGAACCAATTCATATAGAAGACATTTTTATACCTTCTCCCCTATGCCCACACACGATGTCTCATCAGAATTCATTCCCGATCATCTTTGGGGAGAGCGTGAGACGATCTCCTTAATAATAATTTCGATCCATATTTTTGCGGATAACTTGATCTGTCATGAAAAAGAAAGTGCTCCCCACAAATAAGAGATTTCATCAATGAACATGCAAGTTACATTCTAAATGTCCCATCCATTCCATGCTCATATGAAAAATCTCCCGAGTCGATCCATAACTCAACCATCTTCACCATGATCTACAACCCCTTCTCGCTCTCGGTTCATAAAAATTTTGAAAGGGTTATTGTAGATGCTTTTGTATACCATAAATTTTGCAAATTTCGTGGTATCTCGGCATGAGTTTACAGGTCAACACTCAAAGGTTGGTGTTGGAGGGGAAACCACTTCACCAACATTGGTTTCAAATTTAAAAGGTTTCCCAAGGACGAGCTTTCATCTTTAAACAAAGCACTTCCGGGAGATAACCCGTCCTTATGTGATTTACCTTCAATAAAATTGTTCTTTTCAAAAAAAAAAGAAGAAAAAAAACTCATTTCTTTTTTTACCTCTGCCTTAATCTCTATTTCTTGTTATAAAAAAAGCACTTTTCCTATTAATAAAAAGCAAGAACATGTTATCAAGCTAGTATACACCTTCGTATATTCTTGTTGCTAACCATTTTAGGTGGAGACAAAGAAGAACGAAGAAGCATACAATACTTGACGAGCACGAGGCATAGTTGGCGTTCTGGCACCACATGGGGTACTACCCCTAACCCATAGGCCATCGGCTAGCTTGGGGAGGACCCCACGGAGGTAAGTACCTACCTCCCCTATCATTTTATTTTATCTCTTAGTTTTTCATTTTCATTTCCTTTAAAAAAAAAAAAATGAAAAGAAAAAAAAAAAATATGATTCCACTCCAATATGTAGTATAAGGATGCTTAATTTCTCGAAGTTGAAATGATGAATAGATGCTCGTCTATAGTTCAATTTGCACCTAGTTCATAACATTGTATTCCCCAATGTTTAAGTTTATTGGCTTAACTTGTCTTGTCCTAAAACTTAATGATTTGTGGGTATGCAAACACATGATTCTTCTCTAAAGCTATTGCCGGATATGATATGGTAAAAATAGAATCTACTATGATTTTGTTCTAAGAGAGATTCATCATTCGGAGAATAATTTCTAAAATTCCTTAATGATCAAAATTCTCATGATAGCCTATGTGAGACACCTGTCATACGCTTTTGATCAAGATTCACATTCACATTGCCAAAAATAGGTTATGGGCTAAGCTAGAAAAAATGGACGTGTGTCCAGGAAAAATAAAACAATGGGTACTTCGATACCGCCTCTAAAAAAAAGAGAGAAGAGAGAGAAGAATAATGGAAAGTGTCCGAGGGCGAGTAGAGCCCACCTCTCTAAAAAAAGAAATAAGAGCTAGCCCATACCTTATCAAAAAGAAATAAAATTTCGCTTGCACATCTTGATCAAGGCTTATGACTTGTTTCTCCTTATGGTTTGCACACACCGAGATGATTTAAGGAATCATTACAAAAAATCTCGCATGAATGATCAATCAAAGAATGAATGACTAGTGTTTCTATGAAAACCATTCTATCTTGCAATAACCCAAGAGTTTGGAGAATGTTATAAGCCCCATATGATTTAAGTAAACAAGGATAGATAAAAATGCCAATTTATTTAAACAACGGAAGAATACTTTATTATGAGCATGGTACATTTTGACATATATCGGCATTGTAGCAGCTCCCGATCAACAACCAAACACTTAGCTATTTGCTCGGGGACGAGCAAAGGTTAAGCTTGGGGGAACTTGTTGGCGGTCATTATCGAGTATATTATACCGCCAACCTTTATCCAATTCATGAGAAAAGGGCAAACTTATGTTACATATACAGTACTTCTAACCTAGTTCCACTTGTATTCGTAGAAAGTATGTTTTGTAGGTATAAAAGTGGAAACAGTACAAAGTCGCCAAATAAGTTCAGGGAAGCACATTGAATAAAAGACGCCAAGGAAAGGATCAAACAAGAGGACCAAACTCCGCACGGAATTCAGCCCATGCACCAGCATAGGCCCAACATATGAGGGCCCAAATACACAACAGGAGAAGGCCGGGGCCAGGAGGCGCAGCCCAGGGGGCGGCCGGCGCAAGGAGGCGGCCGGCCCCGAAAAGTGGCGAAAATTCCCGCCTTTTCTATGGCGGTTTCGTGCGAAGTTCATGCGGTGGTTGCATGTAGTGCAAGTTTGCGTTCCCGCCAAATTCCCCTCGAAGCAAGGAGCACCCTCCATTCCCTCCTCCTCTCCACTATATATAGAGGGGCACTCCTCCCTCTACAACACACACATTCTACACTTGAGCTTCATCTTCCACACACATATTTTGTAGTAGTGTCCCTCTAGGTGTTCTCCACCTAGTTGTACAAATTAGAAAAGAGGAAGAGAGTGAGAGGAGAAGAGGAAGAGGAAGAGCCGGGTTTGTCGGTTCCGCCTCAACTTTTGTACCTCTACGGAGCCGAGTCGATTTGAGTAACGTCCAGGTTATCTTGTTGCAATTCTAGTATTATTATTTACTAAATTCAGTATTTAATTTATTTTACTTGCCGGATCTCCGTTCGAATCGGAAGGTTCTAGTTTTTCAGCCTTGAGAAACTAGTTTCAGAATCGCTAGCGTAGGCGTGGTGTCTAGGCTAGAGTTTACCTGAGATTGCGCCCAACACTACGGAATAGTTGTGGTAGCCCGGGGGGTGACAGACTCGACCGGGCCTTTGTAGTCCACCACGTGCGTGTTGGTGTTTTTGTAGAGCTTTTGGCTGCCTTCTCCGATTACCGTTTCCCGTCTTTTCGAGAATCGAAAGGAACAAACACCCCTCTCAGTAAGTAAAATCTTGTAAGCCTGAACCTTAGTATTTAGTAATATTAGGAGAACCCCTTTCTTCCCACCAAAAATATTATTCCTACCTTGTCTTGGGCGACCTTAATTCTTCCTAGTTCACTTCTCGTTCCCTCGTGGAAATCGATACCCCTGAATACTCCGGGTGAAAGCTACAACGGTACTTTCCGTGCGCTGCGGATTTATCTGTGTGTGTTAAAAATACCAACAGACGCTTGTGATCCACGGGGCGGTGCACCGCCCGATCCACCGGACCCGGCCAACCATGCGCCGCCCAGCGTGTCACCCACGTCCACGGCCGACGCCGTCGAAGGCAATCTTGCAAACTAGCCCCCTGTGTCTATACGTTAATAACGATATGCCCCTCGCCGCCGGATTTAACCTGTTTTCTATTTATTTTAATTCAAAAATAAGATCCAACTAATTACAGTTTTGCCATCAGAATTAGATTAGCCATAACTTTCTCGTTTTAACTCCGTTTCTAGTGATCCACATATCTATGGAATGCGTCTCGACGAGTAGAATAGTTTTATGAGCTCAATTATTGCTGATTTTATGCAATGGTGTATTGTTCTAAAAGGATTGTATTGCCCCCTTGTATGTTGTTTGACGCGTATAGGCGGGGAATCAATTTGTGGGTAACTACCAGTCTTTCCAGGAACTCCCAAACCCCAACTGCGAGAAAGGCAAGTATAGGCACATCCCTTGATCATTTTGATTTACCTATTTACTGCAATTAAATACCATTTTACTTTTATTGCATGTGTCTAAATTACTGCAAACTTAAGGATCTGCCTAGTCCTCTCTATTATTCCTTGCACCCAGGGTACATTGATGAGTCAAAAAGGGAGTAGTTGCTTAGTTGCTATAACACCACACTAGTGTAAGATTTGTTACTAGTTCTAAATTTGTGACATGGGAACTACTGTAAAGTTGGTAAAGTTTTAAAAGTGATTTTGTTAGCAACATGGATTTAGGTAAAGGGGAATGAGAACCAATGACGTGGTGTTCTCATGTCTACCCTCCACAAGGTCCGGCTCGTGGAGCGGCCACCCAGGAATAACAGTGCAACCCTAAGCTATCATGGCTCTGGCTTGATTTATTACCAGTCGTTTTACTAGTTTGTGGTGCATGACGGCGGTTTGAGTTGGGGTGTGGTAACTCGCTCGTAGTGTTGCCGCAAGGTGGAACGCATTTGGGCCGCGGGCGGGGTCGGGTTGATCACACACTCAAAACCGATGGGTTGTCACTTATTAGTGAAAGATTGTGAACAGTCTCGTAGTGAAACCCTACCCGCTCACCTTGGAAGTGTTTGAGGGTTTGTGGCCCCGGGCAAAAGGGAATCACGACTTAGGGTGAATGTGTACACCTCTGCGCAGAGTATAAACTGATATATTAGCCGTGCTCACGGTCATGAGCGGCCTGGACCCTCACATGATTAGAAACTTGATTCATTACTAAGAAAGGAGGTTGAGATGAGTTTGAGATTGATGACTCGCTGAGATGGGTTTTTGTTATTTAATTGTTGCTATTCTCTACTTCATTAATTAAGGGTTTGGGATGCTTTACTCACATTAGTAATAGGATGTTTTAAATAAAACTCTACTAACTAAAAGCTCACTGCAGCATTACACCATGTCGACTTCATCCTTGTTTACGACTTGCATGTCATATATTTTTTCGCACAGTACTTGCTGAGTTCACTTTGAACTCATCCTTGCCGTTTATACTCGTTGTAACCAAAACGTTGCCAAGATCTTTGGGAGTCATGGGATGGAAATCCGGAGGATATCCCCGGGATGCTAGGCACGTGTGCTAACGTCAACCTTCCCCGTGGAGAGCCTATTTATTCCCTTAACTTTAAGAATAAGACCGCGTTGTACCGCTACAAAACTCGATGGATTTGTAATAATAATAATCCTCTATTCTTTTGCACTTGTCTTTGTGTACCAATTATTTTTGTCAAGTCATATGTGTGGAAAAGATCCTGGCACACATATGATATGCATCCAAATTCGTATTTCGAATTTAGGGTGTGACTGCAGCAATGCTAGGAAATGCATAGGTGATACTTGTAATGTGTTGTTTGCAATCTCTAAGAAATAAATATAAAAAGGTCTATCTGCAAGCGCACAGATAAAAATACCACTTGTAGCATTTCACCGGGAGTAATCCAGGTTTGTCATTTATATTCTACCACAGGGAGGAAAAAATGAAGTTGGGCTGATATACAGTTGATAGGTGGTATACTTATGAGAGAATCTATCACTAGTGCTAACTTTAGCAGGGGTAAGCCAATAATGATAAGAATATGATAATGATAAATAAAGGCAGAGGCATCACACACAGAGATAGGAATAGACTACTAAAAGTTAGACTTAACATTGGACTACTTAAGAGACAGAATTCTTGTGTAGCATTGAATCTACTAAGTCATTACATCTACTCTAAGGCATACATTATCATATATAGCATAGTAAACTCTAGATCATGTATCCGGAAGACTATCAAGGAAAATCAAGAGCGAAACAAGATAATCCCCATAATCAGTATCCACTTGGCTTATAGACGGAGGGTGGACTCCAAAGGACTCAACAGGACTGTCACTCCCGCGATCTACCACACGTCCCGGAATATAAGGTGCACTCGCAGGTAAATCATATATAAGCACCACGCTTACATAATTATTTCTACCGCCTAACCCACTCGAGAATTGAATTAGGCTTTCTACGAATAGATACATGAATCTATCATGAACCATAACTATATCAAATATACTATTAGAATAAAGTAAGAACATAGCAAAGCAACACATAATATTATAATAGAGCAAAGTCATAGATACAAGACAATATCCGTACCGTTGGACTTGAAGATCTAGAACTCGGGTTGGCACACCCGGCTCTACTTGAATCGACTTGCTAATCAACTAGACGAACTAGAACTAGATGAACTAGAACTAGACAAGTAGCTAACCTAATCTCCGGTGGAGATACTCTCTTCTACTTACGCTCGACTTGGCGATAATGAATCACAATTGAATTAGAATTGAACTAGGGTTTAACCCCGGGGGTAGAGATCCGCTTATATAGCCCTTGGCGATGAACGATGACCATTGATCAAACCGACCTTGAACAACGGTATAGATACAACCTCAATGTCGGTGGTAAACCGCCATAGAAAGGAGAGGCCGACATGTGGACCCAAACGGCGGTCGCCGCCAGATCTTGGCCCGGCGACGCCCGATTGTCCCGTGTCACAACGATTTCTCCTTCCTCCCGGTGTCTTCTAGAATGTTTTAGTCCACTTTTTGATTGAGTTGCCTTACGGTCAAGTCTTGTCATCGTATGGGATGCAAACACTTGGGCTTTTCACTCGTTCTTATCCGCATTTATCCGTTAAGTCCCCCCGAAAATATATAAATCACCAAAACTCGTGGAACTTATCGGTATAAACCTCTAAACTAGGTGTTCATTCAATTTATGCCCTTATTTTATGTCTTGTTGACATATAAAAGTATATCATAAGAGGTGTCAACAGCGTGCACAAGCTAGCAACATTCATAATCGAAGGTAAGACGAAGCTAGCTTGGGGAGGACTCCCACAAAGGTAACTCATATCTCACATTCCATTTAATTATTTTCTTACCTTATAAAAATGATGAGATATGAGAATAAAGAAAAGGAGAGAGGAGATTTATTCCACTCCATATGTATGAGCTATGGAAATGTTTAGTTTTAGTCCCTTGTTGAAATGATGAATAGTTGCTCTGTCTTATGTTTTGCCTATGCCTAGTTTATAACTTAAATTTCTCTAAAAGTTTGAGTTTAGTGGCTAAGTTACATTTCACTCTGAAAAGCCTGATTCATGTGGGTTGCACAAGCATTATCTGGTCTAAGTAGTTGCCGGTTATGATATGGTGAAATAGGCTTGCTATGACATTATTCTTAGAATGACTTGATATCCAGAGTTTTCTTTTCGAAAATCAAAATTCAAAGTTCCTCAATGAAATGCACAATCCAACCGAGCCATATGACATGATGAAATGATCATTCATGAAAAAAACCTTAGTCATATGCTACTTGTTTTCATGGTGAGCCTTTTTTCAAAAAGCCGTAACCTATGTTGAGATTCTTTTCATATGCCCATGATCAAGATTCACATGCACCTAGAAATAAACGCCGACTCTCACACTAAGAGTTGCACACAACATGCACCCTTCCATCCACCAAAAATAAACTCCATTCATTTTATCATGCTCTCTCACAAAAACACTTGTTGCAAAAAGGAGAAGTATGGGCTATGCGGAAAAAAAAGAGAAAAAAAAGAAAGATGGACAAATGTCCCAATAAAGACGAGGAAGTCAGTACTCGTCCAAAAAAAATGATGAGAAAAAAAAGAGAAAAAGAAATAAAGGTAGCCCATACCTCCTTCCTCAAAAAACAAGAGAGTCATGATACTTGGAGTCCACCAAACACAAAAATATTCCACACACTTGCACATCTTGATCAAGGCATATGACTAGTCTCTCCAGGTGGTTTGGCCTTTGACGAGGGCAACATGACGTGATACAAGTAAGCCGATCTTTTACCTACCCAAAACTCCACAAAAAAAAGTCCTTTTAGTTGGTAGGCAAAAGAAAGGCAATCAAGCCTTTGGTGAGGATCAACCACTTACATACATTGAGAGATCGAGTGATCATTCAAGGAACTTCTTTATTTGCAAAAATATTTCAAAACCTCTGGATTGACGGTCACTCGAAAGAATAAAAGATAAGCGAGCCCATCAAACCGTTCTTTCCTACAACCACTCAAGATCGGAGACGGCTCAAAAGCCCCACAAAAGATGAAAGGTAATAAGGGGTGAATAAACGTGCCATTTTATTCAAACTCTAGAGAACTTTTTGTTATAACCCTGGCACAGGTAAGATGTAATCGGCATAGTAGCAACTTCTGATCAACAACCAAGTACTTATCTTTTGCTCGAGGACGCGCAAAGGGTAAGCTTGGGGGAGTTTGTTGACGGTCATTAACGACATATTTTTCCCGTCAACATTCTACCAAAAGGGAGTGAAACTATACCTTTTCATACTCATATACATTTATTACTCACATATTTCCACTTGTAGTGTCCCGAACATTGCTTTGTAGAAAATACATAAATACGGTGGAAATATGACCAAAAGGCGCCTCCCGGAAAGCGTATTCCTGAAGATGACAAGCCCAAGGGAGAAACGGACCAAATAAGAAGAAATGGGCCGAGCTAACACCGCCACACCACTTCTCAAAGTAGATCAAAACGGCCTGCCAAAACCCGGGCCGAACCGGGCCCAGAAGGGTGCGGTTCAGGCCCAGGTTTGGCGAGGCGGTAACTTTAATGCTGAGGAGGACGGTGTGGGGGTGGGTCGGCCGTTCAACGTACCTAGACGCTTTGCCAAGGTCGGTTTAGTGTAGGTTTTACACTTAGGTCCCTCTCCTCCTTGTATAAGTACTCCCTCTCTCTCCCTCCTTCCACACACCAATTCATACACAACACAAGGAAGAGCCACAATGTAGAAGAGAGGAAGAAGCTCCCACTCCCACTCTTATTCTTCTTCTTCTTCCTCTTCTTCTTTCTAATGGGGAGTGAGAGAGGGAAGGCTAGAAGAGGGCTTGGCCTCTTCTCCATGGAGTCCCGGTGTACCCCCGGTGCATCGCGGTTCTCGGGTGGCCGGAGTACCGGACTTGTCGGTGCCCGCCACGCTTGTACCTCTACAACCTTCTAATCTTTTTGGGTAAGAATGGTTGTGTCCCTCTTTCGGCTTATTACTCTTAAGTACATTATCTAGCTGTTATAGACTTGCGGGATTGATAGTCGTCCTTCGGGGCGTTGCTCTAGTAGGAGGACCCCGGGGACGGGTAAGCCTTGTTAACACGCTAGAGTAATAATCACTAGTGTAGACGTGGTGTCTAGGCTAGTGGTTGTCTATCTTTTGTGGCGCATCCCACGGTTGAGGGGGTAGGCGGCTGGGTCGTGATTGACCTTGTCCGTCCCCTTGTAATGCCCCCACGCTCGGGTGTGGCGCGGCGCTAAATGCCGGTCTCCATCCCAGTTTGGGCGATTGCCGGTGCCGAAGTAAGGACATAAACGACCAAGTGATCCCCGCTAGAGAGTTTGAGCCCATAAAGATACCTCACCACCCATAGTTATCCTAGGGTGATTCTGTTCAGAGAGTAGTCAACAACCGTTCCTCATGGAAATACGATGCCCTGAATACTTCCGAGTGAAATGCTACAATGACAATTCCGTACGCTTGCGGATTCTTCTGCATACATTAAGAAACGCCAACAGTAATATGGGTGAGTTTTGAGTCAGAATAACTGTTCTCCGATCCAGAGTAGAGTTTCTGTTTAAAAGCATGTGTACTTTTTAAGAAAGAAAGCATAGTAGCAACTCCTGATCCAAGTTTGTTTTATAATAAATAGTTTTGCTAAGAGACTAGCAAAAGGTAAGCTTGGGGGAGCTTATTGACGGTGGATAACTTCAACTTTTTACCATAAATAAATAGAACATATAAGAACAAGAACACTAGAAGATAGGGTTTATACTAATAATTTCCACAAGTTTTGTTGTATACTCAGTTTTCTTGGGGATAACTCAGGAAAAATAGAAGAAAAGAGGAGAAATAGAGAAATAGAAGAAAAGGATTGAAACAAGATGATTAGTATAAATTCCAAGGACCTAAAGGACAAAAGAAGACAGCTCACACAAGCCGGGGCCCACCTATCACTAGGTGGGGCCGGGCGGCCTGGTAGGTGGGGCCGGGTGGCCTGCCCTGGTCGAGCCACGTGTCCTGCTTCCAGAACCTTCTCACAACCGACTTAAGGAGTAGATCTAAGCCGTCCAATCAAGTCGGTTTGATCCAAGGGCTGCGGTTCATCCTATGGGGCTATATAAGCAAGGGCAGAGGGACCCCTTGAAACCCTAATTTAGTACTGATAATTCAGAGATTATTATCTGAGTTCCAGAGATCAAGTCATCCAGAGCCACAAACCCTAGTTCTTCAGAGTAGTTCTAGTTCTAGAGAGATTAGCTACATAGTAGTAGATTAGAAGGAGATCCAAGTCTAAGAAGACTTGAACTTTAGATTCTGTCACGGTGTTCTATAGGTACATTTATATCTTTGATATATTACTCAAGTTTATCTATGGCATTGTTCTTCATCTTTATTATATTATTTATTGCAATGTTTATTGTTTACTTTAATATGTCTAGTAGAGTTAGATATTTATTATGGATTGCATACTTAGGATTGTATAGCCCTCATCTTATAACGTGCAAGATAGGTGTTATAGCTTATGTAAGCGTGGTGCTTATATATGTTATATCTGCAAATGCCCGCTATATGCTGAGTCGTGTGGTAGATCGTAGGGGTTACAACCCTATTGAGTCCTCTGTAATCCTCCCTCCGCATATAGTGAACGGTAGGGCGTGTGTCGCGAAGAAGGTGAAGATCTCGTTATTGAATCCTTCCTAGTTGATGTTCCCTGAGTATGATATGAAGTAGTAATGCTAACAATGATAGCTAGATGTTTGCACTAATTAAAGTTAGACAATAGCTTGTGATGATAGTTACTCATTAGTAAGTTTTCCTTATATTATTCCATGTGAGTCCTTAGACTAGAATACTCTATTGAATCTTTATCTTATATTTATGATGCTTGATCCCTACATTTATCATTATCATTATTATTTATCATATTTATTATTTATCTTTATTGTGACATTGTTGGTATAAATTATATGCACACAATAAAGATAAAGATATCTCGCAAGCGCACGTATAGAAATACCGTTGTAGCACATCACCAAAAGATGAACTCTCCCAGTTTTAATATCAAACCCAAAGGAAAAGTAGGTGAATATAACTAGCGTTTACCCAATCCACTTCACAATCACAATTACTTAAGAAACTAGCTAGACTAGGAGATAACTTCAGGCTTTCCAATTCTAATCTTGATAAACCTTGACTTATTTATTCTATCGTGGACGCTAATTCTTAATAAAGTAAGGCAAAATTACTTTACTAAGAACAGATAAAAGCCTACCGTTCACCTATTGGCGGGAAGTGGGCTACTGAGGATTCGATAAAGCTATAAAGTCACCTTTATGATACTACCACTGATTCCGAGCCAAAAAGGGGCATTCACAAGTAAACGTAATCTAAGCACCACGCTTAAATTAAGAATTACTCCTCTAATCTAGAGCAACCAAGATTAGAGTACTCAAACAAGAGTTGTAAACTTAAAGAATAAAATAAACCAAAACTTACTTTAATTATGAAGTCGAACACCAGATAATCTCAGAATACAAACTCCTCTTGCGAAGAGATTGATCCCGTAGAATACAAGAGAGAAGATCCGATAGGCCGGAGCTCCTCCAAAATACTCCTTACTAATCTCTCTATTTCTAATAAACTTGATTGCTAATCAAGATCTATAGTAGCTAATCTAGAATTGGTATAGCTCTAATCATGGAGATCTTGACTTCTCTAAACCTAGACTTCAACTAGAGAACTCTGAATTCTATAATGAACTAGCACTAATGAATTCGGGTTTCAGGGGTAGCTCTGCCCTTACTTATATAGCCTCATAGGATGAATCTCAGCCCTTGGATCAAACCGACTTGATTGGACGGCTTAGATCTACTCCTTAGGTCGGTTGTGAGAAGCTTCTGGAAGCAGGACACGTGTCTCCACTAGGGGAGGCCGCCTGGCCCCACTGTCGGGCCGCCTCGCCCCCACACCATGACAGGTGGGTCCCGGCTTGTGCAAGCTGTCTTCTTTTGCCATATAAGTCCTTGGAATTTCTACTAATCCCTCTGTTTAGGTTCTTTCTTCCAGTTTCTCTATTTTTCTTCTTTTTCACTTTTTTTTCGGATTTTTTTCCTGCAAAACTAAGTGTACACCAAAACTCGTGGAAATTATTAGAAACAATAACATTTTAATAACATTCATCCCTTGATTATGAGCATATTTAGTAAATAAATTTAGACATTATCTACCATCAACAAGCTCCCCCACACTTAGGCTTTTACTCGTCTTGATAAAAAGGATGGTTTACTTTAGACTTAACTTTAGATCAAGACATCAAACATAAATGTTCCTTAATCTTTTCTGCATTGTGGGATTCAAAGTGTCTACCACACAACTTTAGGCTATTGAGAAACGTAAGCATTTGAAACAGTAACACCTTCCTTTCTTTAATCAAGTCAACCGGAGTTTTTGAAATAGTTTTTGAAAAGAAAACATAGCATACCTTCTCCTCGTAGGTGATACTCTCAATCACTCAAGATATGTGGTATTTTTGGATCCTCAATAAGGCATTATAGTGCCTCAAAGCGTCTATCAAGCTTATATGGATTTTTAGGTAAGTCAAGGAATAGCATACTTACTTTGCATATGTTGTTACATCAAAACTCAAATCTATGCAGGGTTCTTTCAAGAGGTGCAATGTGTGTGGAAAATATAGTGGCTAATTCTAATTCTACTATGCTCAAATAAACTTTGTCTCTTTTTGGAATAATCAAAATATGTAAGAACATGGACCATGAGCTATCTTTCTTTTTTCTTCTTTTTTTTTTTTTTTTAACAGAGAGGCGGGCATCTAAGTACCCATTGTTTTAAATGCGGACACTCGTCCATTTTTTTTCTCTTTTTATTTTTACATACTTTATTCTTTTGCATAGCCCATGTCTTTTCTTTTTATTGCATAAACTTTAATGACAGAGAGATATGAACAGTAATGAGCATGAATAAATCTTAAATATTTTTGTATCTATTCCCAGTGTAGGAACAGATTTTTGGATGAAAAGAAGCATGTTTTTGCATACTTTTAGTGTGAAAGCAGCATATATATCTAGGTGTACGTGCTCTTGACGAACCACATTACATAGGTCACAAGATTTGAAAATAACTCAACACAAAAATAAGCGACTTATGAGCTAGGCTCTTTAAATAATTTCTAAGTATATAAAGCTCTACGGTAGGACATAACAATTATCACATAGGAGAAGTATAGCTTTTAATTTAAGCATTTAAAATAAAATTCTCCAAGTAACAAGATGTCAAGATTCAGGTTCCCATTATTCGCTATATCAAATTTCACAACAACTTAAGCAATATGGGGTCCCTAAATAAGTTCCCAACAGCTACAAGATTTTCAGGAGACATTATTGTTGACGCTCTCTTAACGCATGTTTTATGACCACCAAAGTGAACTAAAAACACAATATTCCATGTTATATCATAACATAATATTATTTTTATCTAACGAGTTCCACGAGTTTTGCTGGTTCTAAGTTGTTTTGCGTAACATCTCAAAATACACATTAAATGATAGTATATGGAGGAGAAGCGCATTGTAGAAATACGCTTTCAACAAGGGGATAGCAAGAAGGCCAAATCACGTCGAACCAGACCAAATCACCACCGAGGAAGCGAACAATAGCGGCCCACAAGCCTACCTGCAAAAATTGAGGCGGCGGGACACGCAGCGGCCAGCGCCACGGGCGGGCGCACCCAAATTTTCGCCATTCGCGCTCAAATTTGAATGGTGTTCTCTCCCGGGACTCATGCGGTGGTTGCATGCGGGGAACTATTTTTGGCGCGCGAAACCGACCTCCTCCATGTATAAATAGATGGCTAGAGCCCCTCAACACTACACACTACACCACACTTGAGCTTCAATTCCACATCATACACAATGTAGTTGTGTCCCTCTAGGTGTTCTTCACCTAGTTGTAAATTAGAAAAGAGGAAGAGAGTGAGAGGAGAAGAGCGGAGGAGGAGCCGGACTTGTCGGATCCTTCTCAACCTTGTACCCAAGGAGCCGACTCCTTTGTGAGTAATATCCAGGTTATCTTATGGTAATTTTGAGATTATTATTTGACTAAATTCAGTCCTTACTTTATGTTACTTACTTTGGATCTCCGTTCGACCGAAGGCTCTAGTTATCACGTGAAACTAGTTTCGTAATCGCTAAGCGTAGACATGGTGTGCGGGCTAGAGTTTACTCCGAGATTGCGCCCAACGCTACTGGAATAGTTGTGGTGGCCCCGGGGTGACAGCTCCGACCGGGCCTTTGTAATCCACCACGTACGTGTTGGTGTTTTCGTAGAGCTTTTGGCTGCCTTCTCCCGATTAATGTTTCCCAGTCTTTTCGAGAATCAGAAAGGAACTGCTGCTCCGAAGTAAGTAAAGTTTAGTAAGCCTGAACCTTGG
Source organism: Hyparrhenia diplandra (assembly GCA_015847255.1). Lineage (NCBI taxonomy): Eukaryota > Viridiplantae > Streptophyta > Magnoliopsida > Poales > Poaceae > Hyparrhenia > Hyparrhenia diplandra. The sequence goes on from JADLZK010002065.1 coordinate 169,442, forward strand.
TATTTAGTAATCTTGGGAAAACCTTAGAGAACCCCTCTCTGCCTACAAAAATATTATTCTACCTCATCTCTTGGATGTACTTGATCCTTTCTAGTTCACTTCTCGTTCCCCGTGGAAATCGATACCTAGAAATACTCTGGGGGAAAGCTACAACAGTACTTTCCGTGCGCTTGCGGAATTATCTGCTTACGCTAAGAAATACCAACAAGCTTTCTGGCGCCGTTGCCGGGGAACGGTAGCTGTTCTAGAATCGAACCAAGTCGTCCGTATATCCATTTTATTTTAGCACCATTTTATACACCTCATTATCACCACCATCCTTTCCACATGGACTCAACTCCTATTTTTAAATATTTGGCTCCAAAGGGCGATTCGTTGGAGTCTCCACCACCATTCACATCACATCCTTACAAATGGCTATGAGCTTCTCCCTGCTTTTATAGCCATATTTCAGGAGACTCTTGGAGCAGCCTGGGCTAGGTTCACAAATCTTATAAATACTAGCCCAACCTTTCTTTGCCTGACCACGTCCTACTTAATCACTTCCATTTTGGTCTTAGCAAAGAAGCTGCTCTCCAACTTGATCTATCTTCTGGAGGCTTATTCGTACACAAAACCATTAGTGAGGGGAAAGCCATACTAGAGAAAATCCTTGAAAACAACCCTTACACAGGCATATATGACGAGCTTCTAGAAGAACCAATGGAGTCAACCCCAATCGACAAGAGGAGGCACCTGCAACCGAATACGAAATCCCTTCAAATCATTCTCATAATTCGGTTGTTGAGGAACCTCCCGTTAAGGGAACATGCTATCACACTTCTTGGGATGCTGAATCTCATCCTTATGCATGTCCCTTTGAATTTGAGGATGGCCTTTTTCTTGATGATGATTTTGGGAATACGTTAGAGTTTTCCAATTCAACATCATCATATGCCTCGAATTCTAATATGAGACATAAAAAACACCCACAACACATAGAGGGCGAAATTCATATAGAAGACAATTTTAAAAAAAAACCTCTTCCTCTATGCCCACACATGATGTCTCATCAAAATCCATTCCTGATCCTAGGGAGAGCTTATGCCAATCTCCGCAATAACTATTTCCTATCCTAATCTTGTGGAGGATTTGTATTGTCATGAGAAGGAAAATGCTCCCCTAATATGGAAGATTTGTAACTCAGCCATCAATAGCATGATCTACTACCCCTTCATTCTCTCTATTCATAAAAATTTTGAAAGAGGTGTTGTAGATGCTTTTGTCTATCACAAATTTTGCAAATTTCGTGGTGTCTTGGCATGAGTTTTATAGACCCGACCCACAAAGGTTGGTGTTGGAGGGGAAACCACATCACCAATATTGGTTTCAATTTCAAAAGGTTTCCCAAGGATGAGCTTTCATCTTTAAACAAAGCACTTCCGTGAGATAACCCGATCTTTTATAATTTCCTCTAGAAAAACATATTGTTAAAAAAATCATCCTTTTACTTTCATAAATAATTTCTTTAATAATATGACTTTTGAAAATGAGCTTAAGAACATATTCATGAATTTGCTCCTTTGGGTATTTTTTGTCACTAACCTTTCAGGTTTGAACAAAAGAACGAAGAGTCGAAGCACAAGGTAAAACCAATCAAACATCATTCAGCAATGAAGCACATTCGACGAGAGTGTTACCATACAAACATGAATTTGTATCATGCAAAATTCAAGTGTGGGGGTGAACAACTCAAAACATCTCATGACATGCTTCATTCATTTTTGCTTTGGTTTCTCTACCTTGTTCACACTTATGTCTTGCTCATTATTCTAAAGTCACAAAAATTATTATGAAAAAAACTTTTATTTTTTATAAAAGCAAGAATAAGTTATTGAGCTAGTATGCACCTTTCGTGTATTCTTGTCGCTAACCTTTTCGAGTCAAGACTAAGAAGAACAAAGAAGCATGCGACACTCGAAGACATAGGGGGCTACATCGAATACAGACTTTTGACGCTCTTGGTTGATGGAACACACTCAAAAGGAGAACCTCACCTTACACACTTGAATTTTACACAAAAGTCCAAGTGTGTGGGGAGGAAGGTGAAAGTTCTTAGTTCCACTCACACCAAGAGGTCAATTAAAAAAATGATGTGAGCCTTGCCTTGCTAAAAAAAAAGGAAAAGGATTGAAAATATACATATATAAAAAGAGATCATTACGAGCCTAGGGTGCCACGATCATTCTTGCATAATCAAACCATCACCCTGCCATCACATAGATAGGAATATATATGTGCACACTAACTCTATGCAGATGGTGAGAGGTCGCCGTCAAAAGGAAACAAGACCACGATATGTGACGGAACGACTACATTGCATCACTCACAATTCAGTCATAAATTGTGAGAGGTGAGTCGATCAAGGTAAAAGAACCAACCCAAAAACATTTATTTTCTTTTCCAAATTTATTTTCACCACTTTGCATATTTGCTTGATTTATCATTTATCTAGTGCTCTCATTGGGTGGCTCCCGGTCTTTGAGCTGTATTCGGGCGCCAAGCCTAGTCTAGGTAGATGACAATTTTATTGGTGTCTATCTATTCGATGCTCCTAGTCTAAGCTTCGTAGTAGACGGATGTTAAACGGGACCATCTCAACATCATATGTTGGCTTCGCCAATCTGTATGATGATTTCGCTTGATGGTCGATGCTACGAGCAAAAGCTAAAGCCTAGATTGCATGCATATCGCTCATTTAATTTGTTTTTCAAAACCATGGCATGTTTGTTTAAATTCATTCATCCACCCCGTAGCACTACTTTGCATATAAAAACAAAATGGTTCTCTGATTCATCGTTCAATGTTCGCACATTCGTTTGAATCAATCTCATGTTTATCATTTTTTTATGCTACCTTTCTCTTTGCTAACGTGCTTTGGTTTGGGAGTGTTGGTCATTCTAGATGGTCACATTTTCATAGGCTTTTCAAATTAAGCATGGTGCTTAGGTTAATTAGCCTACCAAAATCAAGTTGGACATGGAGTCTGGTTTGATTTTTGAACTAAAACTATTGGCATAGACTTTGGTTGTATGCCTGGACTAACCCCTGCAGAGATTTCACAAATCCATGAGGGTAAGTGTTGGAGATAAATTCATAATGGAGGTAAATCAAAGTTCATTTTCTTGATCTTTGAATGAACCTTGATCACACACAAAAAAAAAAAGAAAGAAGAAGAATAGAGAGAAGGAGGATTCACCTCTTTTAGACCCCTGCAATCATCAAAGCTCATACACATCATGTATGTGTGTGGCTTAAGCTTTGTTGATTACCTAAGTTGGATCACATACAACAAATCAACCATTCCAGCAACTCTAAAAACTCCATCCACATGCTGCTGGTAAAGTACACTCAGGTAATGCAAAGGTAATGTTCACCATCTCATTTACTCGCATTTGTCTCCATGAAAATAAAAAAAAAATATCATGCTTCCTACGTTTATGTCATATGCTCTGGTTTGGGTGTACTCGTATACTGTACAAATACAGTACATCTATAGGCCCTTTTGAATTAAGCGTGGTGCTTAGGTTAATATGGCCTTCTTTAATCAAATTTTGACATGGTGTTGAATCTTGGTTAATGAACTTAGAGTAATTATTCTCATGAACAATGAGAAGTAATCAATTATGGAGATAAATCAAGACTATGTCTACATTGCAAACATTAACTTGGTCTTTCTTGAGTTCAAATGAAAAGTTGGATGATCATGTTTCAAATAATAAATAGATAAATTTGTTTTGCATAATAAACTTGTTTTAACCTAGTCTTATCTTTGAGAATAAAAACTCGATCTCTCTCTCTAAAAAAAATGTTACTCCAATGATAAATTAAAAAACATGGTGCTACCCTTCGGGTATTGTCTACCACTAACATTTACAGGAATGAAGAGGTGGCGTGACAAGAAAATAAGACACAAAGAGCTTGCACCTGGAGATAAGATCCTAATGTTCAACTCAAGGGTGATACTCTTTGTTCACGGAAAACTTCGGAGTAAATGAGAAGGTCCATTCAAGGTAATCGAGCTCATCACATGGTGCCATCACGCTCCAAGATGATGAAGGTAATGTATTCAAGATATGGCTCCAAAGAAGTGTGGGGGTGTGCAACATTCCATTAAAGAACAGAAAGCACCAAACCACATCATGAATCAGTGGAGGAGCATATACAAACTCGGTTTGATCACTTCTCTCCCACCTGTTCATATGCATGCTTCGGATTCTATACTTGTTCTGCAAAACTAAAAAGAACCAAGTCTCACACTTAGATTCAAAATTTGAAAGTAAATATGAATATAGCTCTTTGAGTTTGGCCTACATAAATTTTTGTTCCTTACATATCCTTAGTGCTTGTGGGAAAAATATCATATAGGAAAAACATATTACCTAAGTTGTTGTGAAGTGAGATATGGCTTTGGCATGGAAATCCAACCTTTTCTATTCGAAGTACTTGGAGAATTTCCTTTTTATCAAAATGCTAAAACTCATAGTTTCACATACTCCTCAATGGTGAGAAAATTCCTACCAAGGCCAAATATATCATGTTACATTCTGAAAACCTTCTACATATGCTACTTGTTATTGCATTGAGGTTTGTCAAACTTTGTTGACCCATGTTGAGAAATTTATCATGCTCTTAAATCAAGATCACGTACACGCCACCAAATAAATGCACTACTCCTACACGGGGAGTTGGCGCAAAAAACATGCCTTCCATTTAGATCCACCGGAGAATGTTCTACTCCTATACTAGGAGTAAACAAAAATATCTTTGTTAGGTTCTTTCAAAATAAATGCTCCAAACACTTGTTGATATCTCCCTCTCAAAAGTTTGTGAAAAAGAGACATGAGGCTATCATCAAATGAAAAAAAAATATATATAAAAATAGAGAGAAAAAAAAATGGACAAGTGTCCGCTATTAAAACAATGGGTACCTAGATGCCCGCCTCTCTAAAAAAAAAAAAAAGGAGAAGAAAAGAAACAAAAGATGAAAAGATAGCCCATGATGGGACATATACTTTCTCCTAAGCCTTAATAAAGAGAGAGATTTCAAGGAGCATAGTACAATTAGGATAGCCACCATATATCCACACACTTGCACATCTTGATTTGATTGTATGACATTTTTCTCCAATGGATCTATTGTTTGACCCAGCAAAATATGCAATGCAAGTATGCCCATAGATCTTTCCCTACCTGAGCTCCACATAAGCTTTTAGGAGTAGGAAGAAAAAGAGGGCAATGCTATAAAATGTATTTGGTGAGGAGAACATGCACCATTGAGCTATTTGAGAGTATCATTTGAGGAGTACCTATGAACTATGATTTATTTTCAAAAAAAAAAACTCCAAGTTACTAAGATGCGAAAATGGGATGAGATGACTTTGTTTTAAAGCCGTTCCGTTTCTCAACCGCCCAAGAATATATGTTAGACACTCCACATACCCACAGGTATAAGGTATGCTTTGGTATGATCTTTATGTCGGGTTCATAACTTGCATTGCTATGTTTATACTTACTTTATCATTAACCTTTACTCGAGACGAGCAAAGAACAAGTGTGGGGGAACTTGTTGACACTCTCTTAACATATGTTTTATGACCGCCAAAGTGAACTAAAAACACAATATTCCATGTTATATCATAACATAATATTATTGATCTAACGAGTTCCACGAGTTTTGCTGGTTCTAAGTTGTTTTGCAGAACATCTCAAAAATACACATTAAATGATAGTATATGGAGGAGAAGCGCATTGTAGAAATACGCTTTCAACAAGGGGATAGCAAGAAGGCCAAATCACGTCGAACCAGACCAAATCACCACCGAGGAAGCGAACAACAGCGGCCCACAAGTACACCTGCAAAAATTGGAGGCGAGGCGGGGGACATGGGCTGGCGCCCTGGGCGCGGCCACACCCAAATTTTCACCGTTCGCGCTCAAATTTGAATGGTGTTCTCTCCCGGGACTCATGCGGCGGTTGCATGTGGGGGAACTATTTTTGGCACGCGAAACTGACCTCCTCCATGTATAAATAGATGGCTAGAGCCCCTCAACACTACACACTACACCACACTTGAGCTTCAATTCCACATCATACACAATGTAGTTGTGTCCCTCTAGGTGTTCTTCACCTAGTTGTAAATTAGAAAAGAGGAAGAGAGTGAGAGGAGAAGAGCGGAGGAAGAGCGGACTTGTCGGATCCTTCTCAACCTTGTACCTTTTGGGAGCCGACTCCTTGTGAGTAATATCCAGGTTATCTTATGGTAATTTCGAGATTATTATTTGACTAAATTCAGTCCTTACTTTATTTTACTTACTGGATCTCCGTTCGACCGAAGGCTCTAGTTATCACGTGAAACTAGTTTCGTAATCGCTAGCGTAGACATGGTGTCTGGGCTAGAGTTTACCTGAGATTGCGCCCAACGCTACGGAATAGTTGTGATAGCCCCGGGGGTGACAGCTCCGACCAGGCCTTTGTAATCCACCACGTACGTGTTGGTGTTTTCGTAGAGCTTTTGGCTGCCTTCTCTCGATTACCGTTTCCCAGTCTTTTCGAGAATCGGAAAGGAATAACTGCTCCGAAGTAAGTAAAGTTTAGTAAGCCTGAACCTTGGTATTTAGTAATCTTGGGAAAACCTTAGAGAACCCCTCTCTGCCTATAAAAATATTATTCTACCTCATCTCTTGGACGCACTTGATCCTTTCTAATTCACTTCTTGTTCCCGTGGAAATCGATACCTAGGAATACTCCGGGTGAATGCTACAACGGTACTTTCCGTGCGCTTGCTTATGAATTATTTGCTTACGCTAAGAAATACCAACAATTATGTGAGTCTATCACTTAAGTTATGACTAAAATAAATTAGCATGTCTCAAATAAAGTTTCCATTAAAGTTTTGCAAGACAGATTAAAATAAAGATTGAGACAACCTAAGCATTAAACAAATAAGATAAGACTAGGAAACACATAATTAAAGATTATTAAAAACATAAGAATAGTTCTAACAGCACAGGAATAAATCTAAACAATATTATAATAAATATAAGTATAAAGTAAAAAATGTTTAGAATCTTTATAACCTGACTGTAGGCTGTGCTGTCGTTACGTTTCTCCCCACACTTGTTTCTTTTGTCCATCTTTTCTTCTGCAAAAATGTGGAGACAAACGCATATCCAAACAAAAATAATAGAGAGATAAAGTAAACAATAAAAATTAAAAACTTTAAAGAAAAATTTAAGACTCAATAAAAACTTTATTCATAATTTATTCGACTCACTGACTTGATAACAAAATGACTCGAAAAATTAAAGACTCTTACTAATACTTTATTCCGCTCACTTTATTCGCTGCTACCGGATACTAAGGCTTTTATTCAGTAAAGCCTAGGATCTCACAGATTAACTTAACAAACTCGCTAAGGTTTCTCACTTTACAAGTGAGCTTCACTACTTACTGATGAACTGTATTGACTATTTCAGCCTGAGTAGTGCTCGTCTTGATCGCCATCCTGAGAGTGTCATTAACCATGCTGACTCTCTCATCGGCCATAGCTACGGTCTTTCTGAAATGCTTAGGAGCTTCTGATGGGCCTTTCTCAGGGGCTGCCCTTTTCTTGTTGTCTTGAGCAGGAGCTAGAAGATGAGGAAGGTACTGGACCTTGCCTGGTGGAGCGTATGTTCCCTCTGGAGCTGGCTGTGGAAATGCCGTCACAAACCTCGCACTGGACACCTCTTCAGGCGCCCTTCTTGTAGCTTGAGCAGGCCGAGCAGCTGGCCTAGCTGCTGGTCTTGCTCCCTCCTGGATGGTGATGTTGTTCCTCCTCCGAGGTGGAATGTGGACTGGCTCGTTGAGCCTGGCTTGACGGACCACCTCCCTCACTAGCTCGAGATGCTGATTGTTTAGCTTGAAGCGTGGCTTCCTGGAACCACTGGGTTCCATGGCTCTAGTTGGTGTTCTAGGCACGAGATCTGAACTTTTCTCTCTCTGATCAGCCGTGAATAAAATTTTAATTATAGGAACCCTCTCAAAAAGATGAGCAGGCTCCAAGGAGATGAGAATGAGATGGATGGGGGTGGTCTGGGGTTGCTTATATAGTCCCGAGGATGGGTCTGGCTTCCTAAAATAGGTTCCCTATGAAGGAAATCGAGATCTGATCGCTAGTATAAATTCCTAGAATAATAAAGATCGGATAAGGATACGAGAAAAAGGTCGGTGCGAATGGCCACGTGGGCAGGCCGCCTGGCCCCACAGGCTCGGCCGCCCGGCCCCACCTGGGCACCATTCCCGTCCTGTCTTTTTCTGCTACTTATTTGGCCCATATATGTCCCATAAATTCATATTAATGATTTTAATTCATTTCGGAAAATAAATAATCATGGCAAAATATAAAAATCCGGACTATCAACTACTACGGAAGGAATATCGGGCTCAAGAAAAAATTTTAAGGCGATGACCATTTACCTTGAATAACGTACCTTCTGGTTTGGTTTATAGAGTTACCGCTCCATGTGATGACGAATCTACCACCGTGAATGGTCCTTCCCACTTACTTCGGAGCTTTCCGTGCCCGAATAATTTCACCCTAGAATTAAAGAGCAATACTTTATCTCCAAGTGCAAACTCCTTCTTGATTCTCTTATCATGCCATCTCTTTGTTCTTTCTTTATAGATCTTTGAATTATGATAAGCCTTTTCTCTCCATTCTTCTAACTCGATAGTTGCATTTTTTCTCTTTTCTCCTGCGGCTTCAAGATCCATGTTCCATCGTTTGATAGCCCAATGTGCTTTGAATTCTAGTTCCACGGGTAGATGATGTGTCTTTCTATAGACTAACTGATATGGTGACATACCCAAAGGTGTCTTGTAGGCTATTCTATATGCCCAAAGTGCTTCGGGTAGTCAATCTCTCCATACAGTTCCCATCTCATTCACTGTCTTTGTAATATGTTCTTCATTTGTTTATTTGATGTTTCTGCTTGGCCACTTGTCTGAGGATGGTATGGTGTAGCAACGTTGTGTCTAATCCCATGCTTCCTTAGATACTCATGGTATTTCTTATCAGTAAAATTTGTTCCTCCATCACTTATCACCATCCTTGGAACTCCAAATCTTAGTAATATTACTTCTTTGAACATCTTTCTTGAACTTTTTGAATTGGCCTTCTTGCATGGCATAGCTTCAACCCACTTGGAAATATAATCAACCGCCACCAAAATGTACTCACAATTCTTTGATGATGGGAAAGGACCCATATAGTCGATTCCCCACATGTCAAAGAGCTCGATATGTAGGTTGTTAGTGAGAGGCATGGCATCCCTTGCATTGATGTTGCCGTGCCTCTGGCAAGCATTGCATCTTCTTATAAAACTCTTTGTATCTTCATACATTGTTGGCCAAAAGAATCCACTCTGCCAGATCTTAGCATTAGTTCTGAATGCTCCGTAATGTCCTCCATATGGTGATGAGTGACATCTCTCAATGATTTGAATTCCTTCCTCTGTCGGTACACATGTTACGAAAGCAAACCATCGCCGCTTGAGACTCACGAAGAGGTATGGCGGATCCCATATGTGTAGATGACTCTCATATATAAGTTTCTTCTTATTCTCCCCAGGAGGTATATATCCTGCAACCATAAAGTTAACAATATTTGCATACCGTGGGTCCGATCTAGTGATCTTGAAGAGCATGTCATCTCCGAGTGCATCATTGATCGGCAATTTCTGCGTATTCTCAAAATACATTCTAGACAAGTGATGCACAACAGAATTTTCTACTCCCTTTTTTTTTTTTTTTATTTCTAAGTCAAACTCTTGGAGCAATAAAATCCATCTAATTAATTGGGGTTTAGCATCTTTCTTCGTAAACAAATATTTTAAAGCAGCATGATCAGTATAAACAATAACTTTTGCTCCCACTAAATAGGATCTAAACTTATCTATAGCAAAAACAACAGCAAGGAGCTCTTTTTCAGTAGTTGCATAATTAAGCTGAGCTCCTGATAAAGTTTTACTAGCATAAGCAATAGCATGATGCTTCTTATCTTTGGTTTGTCCTAAAACTGCTCCTACAAGCATAATCACTAGCATCACACATAATTTTAAAAGGTAAAACCAATCGGGGGGTTGAATGATTGGTGCAAAAATAAAAGCTACATTAAGAATATTAAAAGATTTTATGCAAGCATCATTAAAATCAAAAGAAACATCCTTAGCGAATAAATTGGTCAAAGGTCTAGCAATAAATGAAAAATCTTTAATAAAGCGGCGATAAAAACCACAATGACCAAGAAAACTACGAATGCCTTTAATATTATTAAGGGGGTAATTGTTCAATTACCTCTATTCTAGCCTTATCTACCTCTATTCCTCTTTCGGACACTAAGTGTCCTAACACTGTCCCTTCCCGAACCATAAAATGACACTTTTCCCAATTAAGGACCAAGTGTTTTTCTTCACATCTTTGTAAAACTCTATCTAAGTTTTCAAGACAATCATCAAAAGTTTAACCATAAACAGAAAAATCATCCATAAAACCTCCATAATTTCTTCAATCATTTCAGAAAATATAGACATCATGCATCTTTGAAAAGAAGTCTGTAGCATTACATAGCCCAAAAGACATTCTACGATAAGCATAAGTGCCACGCGAGGGACATGTAAAATTGGTTTTACTTTGATCATTAGGATGGATGGGGATTTGATGATATCTAGAATAACCATCAAAGAAACAAAAGAAAGAGTGATTTGCTAATTGTTCTAACATTTCATCAATAAAGGGCAAAGGAAAATGATCTTTCTTAGTTGCCTTGTTGAGTTTTCTGTAATCAATACACATCCTCCAACGAAGCGGTTCTTTGGGGAATTAATTCATTTTTATCATTTCTAACAACGGTCATACCCCTTTCTTAGGTACGACTTGGACAGAGCTTACCCACTCACTATACGGCACGGGATAAATAATCCGGCGTGCAAAAGTTTTAAAACTTCCTTTTTCACAACTTCCCTCATCGCATTATTAAGCCTACGTTGCGGCTCTCTAGAAGGTGCTATATTTGGATGCGTGGGAATACGATGGGTGCAAAGAACTGGGTCGATTCCTTTAAGGTCTTGGAGTGAATAACCAAAAGCAGCTCGATGTCTCTCGGGACAGCTATAAGGCGTAAAGACTCTTCCGGAGACAACTTATTGCTTATAATGACAGGGGTATTCCTTGTCATTATTCGTAAAAGCATATCTACGAACCGTAAGGTAAAGGTTTAAGCTCTATAGGAGGTCCGGGGAGTTTCTAGTAATTCATCTATGGGTCCGGGATCAATAGGATCCTCATCCTCTTCTTCGATAAACAATCGTATATCTTCTTCTTCTTCTAATGGATCATCAAAAGATGCCTCCATTACTTCTTCTAAAGGTTCTAGCTGAGGGGTAGACTCAAATTTTGAATTTTAAGTATGAGCATATGGTATAGAAAAACTTAAGGTCTTTCCCAAAGCTAAAATCTAATTTCCCAGGTTCTCCTTCCAAAATAAATTTTTCTATAGGCTGACCTATCAAAATATCAAACTCCCTAATATCGAAAAACATAAAAACTTAATTAAACTTGTATTCCATTTATAATAATAGGTGTAACATGTAAAATTCCCAAACTTGGAACAACGTGCCCAAAAAGGTTTTTTTCAAACATTTGTTAGTAGGAGATAAGATTATATTGTCAACATAATCTTGCATAAAAAGAGCGAACATGATATTGCCTCCTACCATAGGATTATATAGGGCATCAAAAGGTCATCTATTGAACTATTATTTAATGGGTATAGAAGGCGTATCTAAACGAATTATATCAGGTGAAAGCTCTGACTCTTCTACCTTATGATAGAAACTAATTCTTTCATAGTCTCTTTTAGGAATTTCTCTTCGGAAAGCTCTATTGTTAGAGACTGCCCATAAGGTTTTCTTTCTACTTGGTATTTTGAAGTGTTTCCGAGAATCGGCAAAAAGTTCTTCTTCAAAAATCAAGCATAAAATCGGAAAGAGGAGTGTCCTCCTTTTCTTTCCGAGCTAGTTCGGGTTCTAAAAACAGTTATAGGTTGAGATTATTCTAGTAAAGGATAAAGCGTATGCGGCTCTTCTAACAACTTCTCCTTTTCTTCAGGAAGACATTCTAAAATGCTTATAAGGATGGCTTTAGCATCTTCTGGGGTTTTGTGCATGAACGATCCTCCTAAGGCCGTATTAAGAAAGTCCATAGTGTTATTATTTAGACCTATGAAAAAGTGTTGTAGAACCATAGGTTCAGGCAAAGAAAGATTGGGACCAGAATTTAGGATCAACTCTAGTCTCTCCCAAGCTTTACCTAAAGATTCATTTTCTAATTGTTTAAACTTTAAAATTTCTAAACGAAGTTTGACAACCCCTGGATTGGGAAATATTGTAAACAAAATCTAGAGCGTAAGGCTTCCTAATCCCCTTGACTATCCCCCTATGCGTAGATCATACCAACGTTTGGCTTCTCCTATCAAAGAGAAAGGAAAGAGTTTCCACTTGAGGGTTTCATCGGACATACCCTCTAAGTGTAGGCTAGCACAAACTTGTTCAAACTCAAGCAAATGGGAATAGGGATTTTCATATTCATCACCAAAGAAAATATTTTCCGAACTAATTTAATTAAGTCGGGACGTAACTCATAACTAGAGGATAAAATAGGTTTATTAGATTCAGCTAGTCTACGGTATGAGTCCGATGGTGCTCCAAATTGATATAAATATTTTTGTTCCATTTTTGAGATATATAATAAAAACAAGAAATAAAGACTGAAAGTAAAGACTGAAAAATAAATGCTAAAAGTAAGGGACAATAAATAAATCTTTGAAAGATAAGTGCGAAGAAAGTAAATGCAAAAGGTAAATACAAGTAAAAGTAAACAAACAATAAATGATAAATAATAAATATATATAATACAAGATTAAGGTAATACTCTAAGTTACTATCCAAACAAAACTACCGTTCCTAAGAACGGCGCTTTAAATGCTTGTTGGTATAAATTATATGTACACAATAAAGATAAAGATATCCTGCAAAGCGCATAGATAGAAATACCGTTGTAACACTTCACCAAAAGATGAACTCTCCGGTTTTAATATCGAACCCAAAGGAATAGTAGGTGAATATAACTAGCGTTTACTCAATCCTCTTCACAATCACAAGTACTTAAGAAACTAGCTAGACTAGGAGATAACTTCGGGCTTTCTAATTTTAATCTTGATAAACCTTGACTTATTTATTCTATCGTGGGACGCTAATTCTTAATAAAGTAAGGCAAAATTACTTTACTAAGAACGGACAAAAAGCCTACCGTTCACCTATTGGCGGGAAGTGGGCTCTGAGAGGATTCAATAAAGCTATAAAGTCACCTTTATGATACTACCACTAATTCGAGCCAAAAGAGGGCATTCACAAGTAAACGTAATCTAAGCACCACGCTTAAATTAAGAATTATTCCTCTAATCTAGAGCAACCAAGATTAGAGTACTCAAATAAGAGTTGCAAACTTGAAGAATAAAATAAACCAAAATTTACTTTAATTATGAAGTCGAACACAGATAATCTTAGAATACAAACTCCTCTTGCAAACAGATTGATCCCATAAAATACAAGAGAGAAGATCCGACGGTAGGAGCTCCTCCGTAATACTCCTTACTAATCTCTCTATTTCTAATAAATTTGATTGCTAGTCAAGATCCGTAGTAGCTAATCTAGAATTGGTATAGCTCTAATCATGGAGATCTTGACTTCTCTAAACCTAGACTTCTACTAGAGAACTCGAATTCTATAATGAACTAGCACTAATGAATTCGGGTTTTGAGGGGTAGCTCGCCCTTACTTATATAGCCTCATAGGATGAATCTCGGCCCTTGGATCAAACCGACTTGATTGGGACGGCTTAGATCTACTCCTTAGGTTGGTTGTGAGAAGCTTCCGGAAGCGGGACACGTGTCTCCACCGGGAGGCCGCCCGGCCCCACTGTCAAGCTGCCCGGCCCCACACCATGACAGGTGGGTCCCGGCTTGTGCCTGTCTTCTTTTGTCATATAAGTCCTTGGAATTTCTACTAATCCCTCTGTTTTGGTCCTTTCTTCCGGTTTCTCTTTTTTTCACTCTTTTTCGGATTTTTTCCGCAAAACCGAGTGTACACCAAAAACTTCGTGGAAATTATTAGAAACAATAACATTTTAATAACATTCATCCCTTGATTATGAGCGTATTTAGTAAATAAATTTAGACGTTATCTACCATCAACGGACATTAACCTCAAGTTATTGAGTAGAAGCATTATTCATTATTGGTTTATTACTATTCCATAGTATAAAGATGTTATTAGTACTACACATTCTAGTTGTAGATACCTTCCCGGTGGTAGAATAGAAATGACAACCTGGTTATTACTCTAGGTAAAATGCTACAATGGTATTATTATCCATGCGCTTGCGAGAACCTATTTTATCTTTATTTATATTATTCTTTATATTATTTTACGCCTAGTCTTATTTTATTTATGCCATGATATATATTTTCTAGTGACAACCTAATCTAAGTAGCTAGAAGTATAGGTTTCTTCATGACTAGTTTATTAGTGGCAAAGCAATTTTCACATACCAACACTGTTTGGGGTCATTGCTCTTATAGCATTTTGGCGCCATTGTTATTTTAGTGATGTCGCTAAGCAAAGTGTCAACATAGAGGCATGCAAATTTGGAAGTGCAACAAAAGCACCGCAAGGAGCTACACGCCTTCGGCAGCTTTCGAGCAAGAGGTTTTCATCGGTCGTTGTCCACGAAATCTTGTAGCAAGCTCGGGAATATAGCCGAAGAAAGCACCCTCAAAGAGCAACGCCGATATCGCATTGCCGTGCAACGAAGTGCAAAGCGGGCGAACCCGATCAATCTAGCGTCGAAGCTACATCGCAAATTTGCGTGGCGAATGGACCACTTCCTACAATTTCGGAAAAAATTGCGAAGGGCAAAATTGCTCTTCAAGAAAATCTTCTTGGCGAACCCAAGAAAAGCAAATTTGTTCCAAGAAGGCCGAAGCCGAAAAAAAGAAATACCCGGCAGGCTCATCCCCAGCGCAAACAAGGCGGTGCGAGCAATCCGGCCAGGACTTAGATCAAGATTTACATTTTCGAATGCAATTTTTTTGTATCACAATTGTAACCCCCCTTTTTTATCCGAAAACTTCAAAATACTAAAGGATGCCAATCAAAACCGAAAATTGGGCATTCGGTAATCATATTACAACAATCACGCCTGGCTTACCATAAAGACTTTTCGGCAATTACAAGAAGGGGGTGTTTCTTGAAGAAATCATAATACTTGCAATCACCGAAAGTGGGGTTTGACCCATATTAGCCGAATGAAAAATGACTTAAGAGGGAGGGTGTCTCACAAGTCACTTTGTAAAATAAAATAGTACTTCTTACTACCGAAAGCACGCGCTAAGAATAAAAACCGGTAAAATAGCGAAAACACAATCTCATTCCCTTGGCAAATAGTCTATGTTATAATAGCAATACCGAGGAACGCCTAGTTCCTCGGAGAAATCCTCTATTTCCTCCTTGGCTCCAACAATCCCCCTTTTTGTCGGGTTGTTTTGCCTCTCGGAAGGAACAAACGAAGCCCAAAACACTTGGCAACTTCATGCAGTCAGGGCAACTTTCCTACAACGTGAGTTAAAAAACCTTTCCATCCGGTCGGGAAGGAAAGTGTGTGCGAAAAATTGCGCCACAACGCGCCACTAACGCCGAACCCTCCACGTTTGACTTTTAAAGGGAACTCCTCAATAAAATTCGCAGTCCCCTCCTCGGGAACCTGCGCAACGGCACATTAACAATTAAAAAGTTAACAGTGTCTTACAACCGAACTTCAAGTTAACATTGTTTTACAACAGGAAGAGCGTTCACTCGTCTACTCTAGGCGTATCTTCTGGGCGCGAAGGCGAAGCTTGGTTAGAGGGTGAGCCTTCGGTTCCAGATGAGGGGGCTTCCCAAAACCGAACCTTCTGGACCTCCACCATCCCAGGCTGCCAAATAGGTGGTGACCTTTGCCTTGATCTCCTCCTTACGCTCCAGGAGTGCGTAACATAAGTCGAATCAATTAAATACAATAGCAAAAATGTAAGCACACAACCATTCGGTGGGAACCTCTCCATAGGTCAAAGCCGACACGAGCATGGCAAGATCTCGACCGCCTTTATACCGTAAGCCATCATAGAACTTGACAGCAGCCGAAGCAGCTTCATCAGAAACTTTCCAGTACATGGGGGTCTCGGCTTCAAAAGACAAGCTCATCAAAGCGATCAAACCCATTATCCCTCAAAGTCTCGCAAAAAGCTCAGAGAGACTCGAGAGAGGCATAGGCCCAAGCAAAGTGTCAACATGCCCCACCAAGCCTTGAATTTCCCCAACTAACCGGTGAAGTTCCTCGTTAGCGGGAAGACCCCGGGAGGAGCGGACTCAAAACCGGGCGGGTGGAGCGGCGTCGTCACGCCACGAACACCGGCCTCGGCAACCGAAGACATTTCCTCGGCAACCTTCCACAAGCTCTCTCGCTCAGCCGCAAGCTCCGCTTCCAATTCTTTAATGCGAGTTTCGGTGGCCGAGGCTCGACGAGCAGCTTCGGCGGCCTTGTGCTCGGCCTCTTTCGAAGAGCAACTTCCTTCTTCACCCCCTCCTCTAGAGCGGTGACCCGAGCGTCGAGTCTTGTTGCTCGGACAAATCGGGATCGGAAGCACTGAGGCGCTTCTCCAAGGTACGCCCGGCAAGAAGAGTCGAAAATCAAAAAGACTTCGGTAAGAAACGCCAAAATTTTTACGTAAAAACAAGGACCGGAACATTAATACCAAAAACGAAAATGACTTACGCTAGCTCCAAAGACATTAAGAGCTTCGGTCAACTTTTCATAAGAAACCCTTATAAGATCCCTCTCCACCTCGGGAATGTTGAAAGACGAAGAACATATCTCTCCGATCTCCAGTGCCTTCTCGGTGGGCAAGAACGAAAGGGAATGGTGATCCACGTTTGTTGACGGTCACCAACGACATATTTTTTTCCCGTCAACTTACTACCATAAAGGGAGTAAAACTATACCTTTTATACTCATATACATTTATCACTAATAAATTCCACTTGTAGTGTCTAGAATTTTATTCTACAGAATTATAATAAAAGCAAGTGGAAAATCGACCAAAGTACGCCATCGGGGAAAGCGCATTCTTGCAAAATACAAGCCCGTGGAGCAAATCGACCCAAAACATCAAAATTGGGCCGAGCCAAGCCCGGCCCACAACTTTTCAAGGCGAAGGGCGACACCCCACCGAGACCGGGCCGGGCCGAGCCCGGGGGGGGTGCGCGCACAACACCCAGTGCGGCCGCACCCTCCCCGAGGCGATTCGGCCCAACCTCGGGAGGCGGTTCATGCGCACTTACCAAATGGGTGTTACCGCCGTGGGATGGTCGGTTTGCTCAGATTAGGAAGGTTTACTGTGTCGGTTTTGGTGTAAATTAGCACTTAGGCCCCTCCTCTAAGTGTATAAGTAGTCCCCCTCTCCTCCTCTCTCAACACACACCACTTGGAGTCCAAACAAACCGGCAATCTTCCTCTCTCTACCACCTCTACCTCTCTCTCTTCTTCTACTTCTTCTTTCTTCTTCTTCTTAGTTCTTGGTTAGCACTTGGAGTAGAAGAGCTACAAGGAGGGCTTGTCTCCTAGAAGAAAGTGCCTTGGTAATATATATCTTCTCCATGGAGCATTCTTCTATTTGCAAGTCTTATATCTATGTTCTTGGCCTAACTTATGAACTAGAGTATAGTCTTGTTCATGTTCTTGTGTTGGTATATGAACTAGCATATAGTTTACATATCATAATCTTGACATGTTCATCTCGGTTCATCATCGATCATCATATGCCTAACTTGATTAGAGGTGGGATATCGGTTCGTTGTTCCTTCGGGTTTGCTCTTGTTCTAGTCCGTCCATTCGACGAGTGGGGATCTGGGGGACAAGAGTAGTGTTCCGATATGCGGGCATGGTGCCCGGGTATTACGACACCTGCGGATATGAGTGCATGCCACGGTTGAGGGGTAGGCGGCTTGGTCGTAACAAGCCTTGACCGTCCCTTGAAATCCCCCACGTTCGTATGTCTTTGTAGGAGTTCGTAAATGCCTCGGTAGGAAGCGGACTTCCGGATGGGGTCTCCCGGTATCCTAGACCTAACCATGCCTAGATCGGTTTGCATATGATCCTAACTATTCATTTGTATGGCCATGACTAGATACATTAGAATTACTCCATTAGGTTATTCATTTATTCTTTATCTATTTTCTTTATCCTTTTTTTGGTGGATTCTTAAGTGTGTGTCACACTATCCGTAAACCGTTATTGCTTACCCCCCCTCGTTATGAACAATTTGGTCTAAGCAAACACATGTTCCTCTATTCGGATGCCATGCTAGCTTATTAATCACATGCCTTCCTTTGGGAAAATATAAATAACGATACCCCTGAATACTTAGGGTGAAATGCTACAATGATAGATCCGCGGCGCTGCGGATGAAATATCTAAGATGGCAAGATCTATCCCGTTGACAATCCCTTTCGGATCACCGACATGGTGGTTTTACTTGGGAATGTCGCGACGCATTTCTAGCTATTTGTTATTGGGGATGGGTTTTATACACATTTCCTTTGATTGTGCTAAGAAATGTCAACAACGTTCCCGATCAGCATAGCGCTCGAAGAAGCTCCTAAAGCACGAGCAATTCGCCAAGTCCTCTCTTTAGTTGGGCTCATGTCCCCCGGGAGAGCTTGAGCCCGAATACGCCCGAAGTCTCACCATAATCCTCGGGGCAAGACCCCAACGAGAGAGAACCATGTCGAATAGGCAATTCGGCGTCATCTCCGGGGTCATGACGAAGCGATTCACGATAAAATCTTGACTTACCGGCTCCGCCCCGGCTGAGCCTCTCACGGCGGCAGCCGGATGCCTGCGTCGCATCAACATTATCGGAGGAGGATGTCGGGCCGACTCTTTCGCTTTTCTTAGGCGGCACAACGTCCGCGCCGCATTTTCCTTCGCTGAATCTTGGAAAACACACGGAGATCTTTGGTGGTGTAAACTTCCCTTCCACGACCTCACGGGGTCATGTTTCGACGGGGCCATCTCTTGAATCGGTAGAAATAACACGAAAAAGAACATACCTCCTTAAGCAACTTTCCAACGTTAACAAATACGAGATTCAGCAAAATAATTTGAAACTTAAAAAAGAAACCCCGTCAAAACATTTAAGCCGTCTACCGTTTAGGTACCGCAAGAACCGAAACACCGCGTCTCACCAAAAGCCATGCTCGGCCGGCGACCTAGAATTTTCGCCATAAGGCGTCCTACCTCGACATCAGTTTGTCTCCCCGGGCCGTCCTCGATCGGCTAATTTCTTCCGCTTCAAGTTCTCTAGAGGGCGAATTCGACCGCCTCTGCCCGCCCCGCCAAGACCTCGACCTCGGCCCGGCGCCGGCTCCGCGACCACGACAGGCAGCTTTCGCCATTTTAGATGTCGCATGATCCATCCGGACGGATAGGAAACCCTCATTCATCGAAGACACGATTTATCTACGGCATATTGCCAAGAATTTTTTCCTTCATCTTATGCTCCTTTGACCCATAAGGCCCCAACACCACATCAGCCTGATCACTGATGGCGAAAACGAATTCCTCATCAGACCTATATCTTCTAGGTCTATCAACAACAAGGAGGGGGCCATGATAACCAGTCCCTCTCAGTTTCGAATCAAATTTTGCATCCAGACTCAAGGGCGAATCCCAAGAGCAAGCCATTCCTCAATCAAATCTCTACTAGTCTGGTGTTCGGTTGTCTCAATAAAAGCGTTCATAGCCTCCTTGTCACCTGCAATGCCCAGAGCACTAATTGAGGACCGAACACCAGTCATCGGAGTCATTCGGCTAACAAGCTAGTTGTTCGCAACTAATCCAGCTTCGGCCGCATGTTGTTCCGCCTCCTCCGAACTAACCCGAGCATAAAACCAATATTCGGTCCAATCCGTCCACTTGTTCCGGAAGGCAGGAATCAAGCGCGCAACCGATTTACCCTTCCGAGGAATGAAGGTATAAGCCCCAAACTGCACTTCATAGTGCTCTCCAGTCCTCCGGTCCTGAATCTTATTCGATTTGCAATGACAATCGTAAAATTTCGCAAAGGTGTCAACACACAGTGGGGCACCCATCATCTTCAACGCCATCACAAAAGCACCCATCCGAGATATAGAGTTTGGAGTAAGATGGTGAAGCTGCAAATCAAATCTCTCAAGCACCATGGCGACGAAGTGCTCGCACAGAAACCGAAGCCCAGCCACAAAGAAATCCTTGAACACCAAAGTTTCGGTAGGCTTCGGGCTTGGAACACCATCTCCATCTGGTGCATGGCAAAGCGAGCGAGTCTTCGAATCCATATAGCCTTTACGAACATAATCATCAAGGTCCTCCTCCGAAACACGAGACGGACCAGCCCAATACACCAATCTCTCTCTTCCTCTCCCCAGCCGCTCGTGCATCTCTCTCTTCCTCCTCGCCTAAACCCTAGATCGAGGCCGGAGACGAGGGCAGAGGCGCGGCCGGCTGGGCGGATGTTGACGGTGGATAACGTCAACATTTTATAGTTAAATAAACATATAAAAGGATGATATCACTAGAGTCTAGGGTTTGATTCTAACGGATTCCATGAGTTTTGGTGCTCTCACTTATTTTGTAGGTTAGGTAATTTTTCACTGATTAGAGTGTACCATTGCGAAGAGCTCATCGAGACGATCGAAACAGATATATCATTTGCCACATTTGGAGTCCGAATCAAAAGATATGAATCACGACCATTAGTATAAATTGGAAGGATCTAGAAGACACTAGAAGACACCACGCTGAAGATGGAGCCAATCTGGCATTGAGCCAGGGCGCCCCGCCCCCAAGGCCCAGGGCGCCCGCCCTGCTCTGGTGATGACATGTGTCCGGCTTCTAGAATCTTCTTCTAACCGACCTTGAGATCCAATCTAGGTCGTCCAATGAAGTTGGTTTGATCCAAGGGCTGAGATTCATCCTATGGGGCTATATAAGCGCAGGCGTAGACCACCCCCCCGAAACCCTAATTCATTAGTTCTAATTCATTGTCTCTTGATCTATTGATCATAGAGGTGTCCCAATGTGAGGACAACCTCTCTACAATGTAATTAGATCTAGATACCTTCAATGTAGTAGATTAGATCTAGTTGAGAGTTAGGGAGAGCGGAGCTGCGCTCCGGTTCTGGAGAAGTCTTCAAAGTTTGGTATGTCTTTGTATCTTTACTTTACTAGACTTATGCTTTAATATATTTATCTTCTCTATTTACTTTTACGCCTTTCATATATATGGTTAGTATAGTATTTATGCCATTGCATGGGATCTTTGCTCGTATTGAGTGCTCTAGTTATTCGCGGTAGCTAGAGTAGTAATCTATAGTATAGACATGGCATTTAGACTATAGGTTACCCCGAGGTTGCGCTCAACCCTCCGGTTAGTTGTGGTAGCCCGGGGGTGACAGCTCTATCGGGCCATTGTAATCCACCACGTTAGGGTTGATGTTCGTAGAGCTCTCGGCGGCCTTCCCCCAACTACTCCTTCCCAGTCTTTCTCGAGAGTTGGAAAGGTACCGCCGCTGCTCCAAAGTGTTTTTGTATGATTGCTATATCTATCCAAGATTTAGTTACCTTAGAACCAAAGTAATAGAAAAGTACTTAGGAACCTTTATCTCTCCCGTTGTCTTCTTAATTAGCTAAACTACTCATTTATTATAGTACTCTTTATTGTTATTATTCATAGATTTCTTTTATGTATTTTTATTATTAGTTTATCATTTACCTCCTCACTTTAGTTTAGTTGGTTTGCTAAGTTAGTAGATACATGATTGTGAGTTATTAGATTCTTTAACCAAAGCTTCCCTGTGGATACGATACTCTAGAATACTCCTAGGGAAAAGCTACAATGGTGTTCGCGGCGCTGCGGAATCTTTAATATTCTTTTAGCACTTAACAAACATCAACGAAGCTTTTTGGCGCCGTTACCGGGAAGCAATTGGCGTAAAGATTTTAATAATGATCTTGATGTCTGCTAATTTAGTATATCACAAGCTTTAGTAGGATTACCCTGTTACGTTGAGTTATGGAATAAACAGGACAACAGATGTCGCTAGATTGCGACCTTCCGGTAAGATTCCACAAGAAAAGGAAAGAAGAAGAAATATTGAAGAACCCGGGTGCCCGATCATTCAAGATTTCATCAACATTGGAACCCCGTAATCTCAAAGGTTTGTCTATATATATATTGTTCTAACCATGTGTAGATTGGTGAAGAAGTCGCCATCACAAGAATTCAAATCATATCTCAAGTGACGAATATAGAAGCCGCACGGCATGGTAAGTATGATCAAGAAAGGTGAGATAGTCTTGCTCACGGACTTTAAACTTATTGAGTAATTATCATTTAATTTCTTGTATTTCATTGCATGTTTACTTTGATTAATTCATGCATTCCCTCCATTTAGTTTATGTTTTCCTATATTAAATCCATTTGCATGTTTAGTTTCTTACATGCATTCATGTCATTTGCATCTAATAGAAATAAATAAATAAATAGATAAATAAATAATAGTTTTCACCATGATCATATTCTTTCATCTTTATTTGAGTAAATCTCTACAGTGCTTTTTATGTTACCTTTGTTTGCTATAGTATGCTTTGGTTTGGAAATACTTCATGAGTACTTCCAAAGGCTTTTAAATTGCGTGGTGCTTAGGTTAGAATGCCTTTCTTAATTAAGTTAGACATGGAGTCTAGTTTGCTTATTGAACTGAAAATTGCTAGTGTAGACACCGGTTATTTTGTTGAGCTAACCCCTGCGAGAAAATTCCCAAATCCAATTCGGGTAAGTCAAGAGATGAACTCATATTTGAGATGAAGTAAGGCATATGATGAACTCCAACAACTTCGCGCAAAAAAGATCTATAAGTATCAAATTCATGCACTTTGTCTTTTGCTACAAGTTACATTTGCCTTAAACCATGCTAGAGTGTAGCTACAAGTAAAATTTATTATAAATCATGTTAAACCTATGCTAAAGTGATTCAAGAATTATATTTTCATTAGCATAGATGAAAATATATATTTATCTCATGTTTACTTTTATATATTTTTTTATCTTATGTTATGAAAAGAAAAGAATAAAAATTATGGGCACATAAAGGTTCACTTATAAGAAAATAAAAAAAGTGAGCATATGAAGATTCATATGTATATATATAATAAAATGTTCTTAGGACAAGTTTCCTTCGGGTATTCTTGGTCACTAACCATTGCAGGATAAGATTTAAGAGCAAAGGATGAACAATGTCTAAGGACATGGGAGTTACAACACACTCGAGGGATGATTCAACGGTCACACTTGACTTCAAGTGTCGAGCGATGGCAAGGTGCAAGCTTGGGGGAGGAAGGCCGACACCAATAAGATGATCCCTGACGTGCTCCTCCTCACATGCTCCAGTCACTTCGACACGATGGTTTGCAATCCCTCTACTCACTATTACTTTATCTCTATAAGTTTTAATGCTTTCACAAATGCTATAATAAAAATCAAACTTAAGATGCAAAATAAAAATCAAACCTTTAGAAAAAATAGTGTTGAATAAATATTCTATGCTAATTAATCAACCAAAACTTTTCAATAACATAGAAAGTGACCTTTAGCTCAGAACAACACTACTCTTGCTATTACTTGTATATTCCTTCAGGTATGTGTTGTCCACTAATCTTTGCAGGAATAAAAGAAAAGCAAAAGGTCCGAGAAACGGTAAAAACAAGAACGAGAAGGTGGCTTGACAAAAGGACAAAGAAGAAGTGGAACATAGGAGACAAGCTGTTAATGAACAAGATACGCTAGAAGCCCATTAAGGAAAACTTCAAGAGGGAAGGAAAGAACGTCCCAACAACAAAAGGTAGCATCTTAAGGTAAGTAGGCAATATTTCCTTTGGCTCAATTATGCATATAACTAAATAAACAAACATGTTAGAGTTACAACTTTACTTGATATAAACTAACTAACTTAACATGTCCTCGATCATTAAAGTTTGTTCATAGCATTACTCTCTTGATCTCATAGTCTTAACCTTATGAGCTAAAATATTACTTTATCTTTGGAAGATCGTAGTTATTCATATTTAATGCATAGCTTATTTACTTCCTTGCATTGCATAATCATTTTCCCTTAGCATATTTACATTAGTACTGTATTAGAAAAGAAAATAAAAATATTTGATTCTTTGCATTTGCATTGAAAAACTCTAAACCCCATGTAAGTAATTTTGTGGTGTGTAACAACCCGCAAGGATATTCACCGTGGTGGCATAAAAGATAAAATAAATATGCATTCATCTAGTTGCATTTTCTGCATCATAGTTCTTTGTATGCATATAAATACATGAAACTTTTAAAAATATATTGAGAAGAGAAATCCTGCTGAAATTCTCGCTAGAATAATCATGATATATCTTAGAAAGCTCTAGGCAACTAAGGCCTAAATGGTCAACCACTAACGCTTAATCGGTGCCATGAGTTTTGTTGTCTATTTGAGTTTCAACAGGAATTGTGAGACATGACAAAAGGAGGCGTTTGACCACCCGACAGCACTCATTCAACAATCATCATCATCAATGCTCCATCAAGGGAGGACGACATCACCTCAATCTGTCTACCTTATTACAAAGACCGACATTACTTCAATCGGCTTGGGGAGAGCAACCCTAGTTATCGAGATAAGTATTTCTTTACTTTAATTTAATTATTATTAGCTTATTTATATTATTGTTTGCTTTAAAAAGAAATAAAAAGATGCATAATGGATTAAATCAAATAAAATTTTGTCTTAGTTATATATATATTAAGGTGTGGTTAATAAATTTAGAGTTAGAATAAATTTGCTTTGGAAATGATGAATAGTTGCTTTGCTCTAATTTCTTTTAAGTACCTTTATTTTAAATTAAAATTCCTCCGATGTTTTGATACACTTGTTTTGATCTAAGATTTGCTCTAAACCTGAACTTATGGGTATCATATACTTGATCTAAGTCTAAGTAATCGGGGGATATGATATGAGAAAGTCTGAGCTGCTATTTATCTTGTCCTTAGTGAAACTATAATTATGGAGATTTATCTTTTAAAAATTTAAAATCTTACATGATGAGCTCTTGTTTGGCAAAGTGTTAAATTCCTACTAAAGCCATATATCGATATTTAGATTAGGACAACTTACGGTTACATACCGCTAGCTTTGAGTTGAGTAGATCAAGCTTTCTTTGATACTGTGAGAGTTCAGTCATGAAAAATCAAGATTTATCCACACACCATCCACATATATTCATATGCATTGTTCCTACACTTTGGGAATAGATGTAACATCATTCTTTTTCCATCTAGATCTACTTGCAATTGTTTTATTCCTACTTTGGGAATAAATAACCCAAATAAACTATAGGAATCCCCGAATATCTACTCCAAATATTCTTGTTGCTATCTCTCAAAAAAAGTTTATCACGATAAAGAGATTTGGGTTGCTACTAAAAAAAAAAAGAGAGTGAAAAAAAAAAAGGTATAAAGTGTCCGCTATTAAAACAATGGTGCTTGACTTAGTGAGGAAAGGCTTAATATATTCCGCCTTAATCCAATACTACATATTTAAGAGAGAAGGCATAACACTATTATTGCCTTAGTGAGGATCCATAAATACCACATATTGAGAGACCGAGAGTGCCAAACAATAAAAGCTCGAGTTTTATTTAAAAACTTATAAAAAACTCTGGGATATTGGTTGATCGAAGACTTGAGACATAGTGCTTGACTTGATTGTTACGTGTCTTTGAATTACTCAAGACCCAAGTGAAAGTTAAAAAGCCCCATGGTTAAAAGGTAATATGGGTGAGTTTGAAGTCGAATAATTGTTATCTAATCGAGTAGAGTTTTTGTTTAAAAGCATGTGTACTTTTTAAGAATGAAAGCATTGAAGCAACTCTCGATCTAAGTTTATTATTAATAAATAGTTTTACTAAGGGAGTAGCAAAGGGTAAGCTTAGGGGAGCTTGTTGACGGTGGATAACGTCAACATTTTATAGTTAAATAAACATATAAAAGGATGATATCACTAGAGTCTAGGATTTGATTCTAACGGATTCTCGCGGTTTTTAGTGCTCTCACTTATTTTGTAGGTTAGGTAATTTTTCACTGATTAGAGTGCACCATTGTGAAGAGCTCGTCGAGACGATCAAAACAGATATATCATTTGCCACATTTAGAGTCCAGAATCAAAAGATATGAATCACGACCATTAGTATAAATTGGAAGGATCTAGAAGACACTAGAAGACACCACGTTGAAGATGGGGCCCATCTGGCATTGAGCTAGGGCGCCCGCCCCTAAGGTCTAGGGCGCCCGCCCTGCTCTGGTGACGACATGTGTCTGGCTTCTGGAATCTTCTTCTAACCGACCTTGAGATCTAATCTAGGCCATCCAATGAAGTCGTTTTGATCCAAGGGCTGAGATTCATCCTATGGGGCTATAAAAGCAGAGGCAGACTACCCCCTGAAACCCTAATTCATTAGTTCTAATTCATTGTCTCTTAATCTATTGATCATAGAAGTGTCCAAAGATATACACCTATCCACCATATTCCATACACATGCATTCTTGTTTTGATTGGCTAAACTCTCTATGGATCCCTTGTTTGACTTACAATATACTTATTTGCAAGTATGCTATATATTTTTAAGAGTGCCACTCCTATGAGCTCCATATAAGCCTTATTTAGAGAGTGAGTGAGTAAAAGAGAGATAGAGGAAAGGCTTCATATATTACGCCTTAATCCAATACTACATATTTAAGAGAGAAGGCATAACACTATTATTGCCTTAGTGAGGATCTATAAATACCACATATTGAGAGATTGAGAGTGTCAAACAATAAAAAGCTCTGAGTGTTATTTGAAAACTTATAAAAACTCTGGGATATTGGTTGATCGAAGACTTGAGACATAGTGCTTGACTTGATTGTTCTGTCTTTGAATTACTCAAGACCCAAGTGAAAGTTAAAAAGCCCCATGGTTAAAGGTAATATGGGTGAGTTTGAAGTCGAATGATTGTTATCTAATCCGGAGTAGAGTTTTTGTTTAAAAGCATGTTTACTTTTTAAGAATGAAAGCATTGAAGCAACTCTGATCCAAGTTTATTATTAATAAATAGTTTTGCTAAGAGACTAGCAAAGGGGTAAGCTTGGGAGAGCTTGTTGATGGTGGATAACGTCAACATTTTATAGTTAAATAAACATATAAAAGGATGATATCACTAGAGTCTAGGGTTTGATTCTAACGGATTCCACGAGTTTTGGTGCTCTCACTTATTTTTACAAGGTTAGGTAATTTTTCACTGATTAGAGTGCACCATTGCGAAGAGCTCGTCGAGACGATTGAAACAGATATATCATTTGCCATATTTGAAGTCCAGAATCAAAAGATATGAATCACGACCATTAGTATAAATTGGAAGGATCTAGAAGACACTAGAAGACACCACGCTGAAGATGGGGCCCATCTGGCATTGAGCCAGGGCGCCCGCCCTGCTCTGGTGACGACACGTGTCTGGCTTCTGGAATCTTCTTCTAACCGACCTTGAGATCCAATCTAAGCCGTCCAATAAAGTCTGTTTGATCCAAGGGCTGAGATTCATCCTATGGGGCTATATAAGCAGAGGCAGACCACCCCCCTGAAACCCTAATTCATTAGTTCTAATTCATTGTCTCTTGATCTATTGATCATAGAGGTGTCCCAATGTGAGGACAACCTCTCTACAATGTAATTAGATCTAGATACCTTCAATGTAGTAGATTAGATCTAGTTGAGAGTTAGGGAGAGTGAGTCGCGCCTCCGGTTCTTTAGAAGTCTTTCGAGTTTGGTATGTCTTTGTATCTTTACTTTACTAGACTTATGCTTTAATATATTTATCTTCTCTATTTACTTTTATGCCTTTCATATATATATGGTTAGTATAGTATTTATGCCATTGCATGAGATCTTTACTCGTATTGAGTGCTCTAGTTATTCGCGGTAGCTAGAGTAGTAATCTATAGTATAGACATGGTGTTAGACTATAGGTTACCTGAGGTTGCGCTCAACCCTCCGGGTTAGTTGTGGTAACCCCAGGGGTGACAGCTCTGTCAGGCCTTTGTAATCCACCACGTTAGGGTTGATGTTCGTAGAGCTCTCGGCAGCCTTCCCCCAACTACTCCTTCCCAGTCTTTCTCGAGAGTTGGAAAGGTACTGCTGCTCCAAAGTGTTTTTGTGTGATTGCTATACTATCCAAGATTTAGTTACCTTAGAACCAAAGTAATAGAGAAGTATTTAGGAACCTTTATCTCCCCGTTGTCTTCTTAATTAGCTAAACTACTCATTTATTATAGTATTCTCTTTAGTGTTATTATTCATAGATTTCTTTTATGTATTTTTAGATTCTTTAATAAATGTGAGTTATTAGATTCTTTAACCAAAGCTTTCCAGTGGATACGATACTCTAGAATACTCCTAGGGAAAAGCTACAATGGTATTCTGTGCGCTTGCAGAATCTTTAATATTCTTTTAGCACTTAACAAACATCAACGGCGGACTCCATCCGGGCGTGGCCTGCTCTGCCGTGGGCATGGCGGAGGAGGAGCCGCCCCGGCCGCAGGCGCTGCCTAGCTCGCGGTCTCAGGCGGGGGGCGCGGCCGGCAAAACAGCCTCCAGGCAGGAGCGCCCGGCGCGGTCGGTCCGTGGAGCGGCGCCGCGGCCATCGCCACCATGGGCAACCCCACCACGGTCGGTCCGTGGGCCGGGATCTTGGCCAGCGGAATGTGGAGGGAGCTGTTGCAGGGCCGTCGGCTGTCGGAGAAGTCGAACCGGGAGAAGCTGGGCGCATTCGCGGAGGAGCTGGCCAAGGAGCGGGGGAGCGGCGGGTGCGCAGCCCCGGCTGCTGCCCCGTGGTGATCAAGGGAGCGGTACATCATCCTGCCTCTCCCGCTACTGCTGTTATGGTTCTGACCATCTCATTTGATAGGAAGAAGATCTGGAGAGCAGTACATCCGTACATGATAGCCGGCCGTGTCAAGATCGATGGTAAGTGATCCAGTTCACACTGAATTTGGCTGTTTTCGTATTTGGGTTGTTGAAAGGTGCCTGCGTTTAGGGATTGTGTAACTCAGTTCTAAATTAGTTGCACCTGATGTTGTGCTGGGGTCGATATTTTACAATGCTCGGACATCT
Source organism: Hyparrhenia diplandra (assembly GCA_015847255.1). Taxonomy (NCBI): domain Eukaryota; kingdom Viridiplantae; phylum Streptophyta; class Magnoliopsida; order Poales; family Poaceae; genus Hyparrhenia; species Hyparrhenia diplandra. The sequence continues at coordinate 198,901 of JADLZK010002065.1, forward strand.
CGATTTAGTGTTCTAAAGCTGCACATCGAAGCGGTTTCGATTGCTAGGAAATTAGAGTTATGCAAGCATTCACTGACTATTTAACTGATGCAAACTGATGAGGCCCTGCTGTTCATTGGTTTTTGGATCCTCCATGGTAAACAATTTTTTGAAGTTTTAGCTAAATTTATAGCTCGCAAACTTAAGTACAGCTGAAAGCATATTCTGTAAACGCCTTTCATTGTATACAGAAAAAAGGCATGTTCAGTTAACCTCATAAAGGAGAGTTATTTCTATGGCTTTAGGACAGTGTTTGATTTGCAGCATAGCCTAGGTATGAATCGGAGGGGATGATCAACTGGTACCTTTATTTGATATGTTTTTACCTGTTTCAACCTTATTTTCAGCAGTTGTCAAAAAAAAACCCCTTATTTTCAGCAAGTAAATAAAATCAATTATGAAGCAAAAAACCTGAATATGTCTCTCTGTGATAATTCCACGGAGTGCATTAAAGCTTGTAACTGTAAACACAGAGTGCATTTGCATGGGACAGGTATGATCTTTTTTTTCTGCCATATCTCTGTGTGATAATTCCACAAGTAAACACTATTTATTTTGTGAAACTGGGCTGCTGTTTATGTTTGGTGAAGTTGACGAATTCTAGCGGGCTAAATTGAGAAAGAATTCAGATCTGACAAGAAGCTTCAGGTCTAATTTTGAAAGTGATTAATGACTATGAAAAGTTCACATCAGTAAGGAAACAATCATAACACAAGCTAACATATTTTTGAGGGGTTTTCCTTGTGAATTGTGATGAATGATAATCTGTCCAGAACTGGGAGTTAACATTCTGTTGTGATCACCTTTTCTGTCATTAATGTTTTCAAACACTTTATTTTTGGCACTTCCTCAGAATATTTTTGTGTGGCTGCTAGCCTATTTCAGCCCTCTAGAACCTTTGTGGACTGTATCCGTGTTGATACTATTTTCCATATTTGTTAATAGACAAAGAAATTGTTAGGGAAACTGTCAAGGATTTGAAGCTCATCAATGCTGGAAGGATGCTAGAGAATAGTAAAACGCTCACTCAATCTTAGTCAAATATTTTGGGCCTTGAATTCTTTATGCAACTTGTGACTTAAGAATTGGATTTGGATTTTGCTTTTCTATCATTTTTTTTAGAACAACTTTTCTATCCTTAGTGTTGTTGTTGTTTCTGTGGCAGGAGCTGATGGTGACTCCCAAGATGAAAACCATGCTTTTCTCATGCTGATTTAACTACTATCATGTCTTCCCATCAGTTGAGGAAAATGCAAGGTCCCCAAACGTGCTCCATGTACCTTGCGACTTGTGGTATGCTACTAAGGGACACCTGTGCACGTACTTAATATGCTGAATGATTTGAAAAGCCAGATAGGAAAGGGCCAGTCCGACCGGATGGCGAGAGAATTGGCTGGAACGCTCTGTCGTCTGGTCAGCTCAAAATCAACTCTGATGGCTCTTTCGTTCAGGAAACAATGCAGGGTAGCTGGGGCTTCACTGTTCGTGATCGTGACCATGATGGTGAAGTGGTGCTTGCAGGTGCTGGTTACCTAGGATAAATTCCAGATGCGCTTACTTCCGAAGCTGCAGCGTGTGCTCAGGCATTGCAAGCAGCTACAATTTCACGTGTGCAAGTTGAGGTGCACTCGACAGTTCTTGAGAAAGCTCCCCAAACGTGCTCCATGGACCTTGCGACTTGTGGTATGCTACTAAGGGACACCAGTGCATTATTGAACGAACATTTTGTTTTCTGTAAAATTATCTCTGCCTAGAGCTTGTAATGTAATAGCACATAATTTAGCAAAGCTGGCTTTGAGATGGGACCGGGGTGAATGCCATGTCTGGGGCAAGCCCCCTCCTAGAATCTGCAATGACCTTGTTTGCTCGCTATGTTTTCGAGCCTATGTTTCTAATAGAAAGGCCATAGAGCCTGGGTTTGCAAAAAAAAAAAAGGTTGAGCCTAATGGTCATATACAATTGCGAGAAACTTGAATTATAGTATAGATATCGTCGTTTGGTTGTATTTATGTGCACCCCTAAAATAAAGCTGTAGCATTAGCACGGGCCCTATACTAGTTACTAGTAGCATGCAAAATCCTTGAAAATATGTTTAGAGCTCCATGATCAATAAAAGTGTACTAACTGATTAGGATCATCTGTTGCAAGTTTGTGACTGAGCCCAGAGCAGTTGGTACAATCCTTTCACCTGGATGTTCGTGTGATTATTGGGTAATTTTCGGCAGGCTGCTGGTGCAAACACTGGACATCAGCAGAAGAGCAGTGGGGATTGGTGGCTTCTCAGTATCAATCCAAGTGAGACGCAGCTCTGCTCTGCTCTACTCTATTTTTTCTTGGTTCCTCAGATAATTGCAACAGACTAGCCCATTATATTTAGCCATCCAGCACCGAGGACATCGACGAGTCGTCTGCGGAGGGCCTGTGCAGCGCCAAGAGCTACGCCAAGGCGAACCCGCAGCTGATCCAGGTGCCCGTGCTAGGAACTACCAAGAGGTTCTGGAGGCTATCCGACAAGGCCACGCGAATCACCCAAAAGCTCGCGCTGATCCTGAGGAGCCACCAAGCTGTCGGCAAGCACCTGGCCGCCCCGCTGCAGGTATCCAACGTCTGGATTGGCAGCGCCGCCGGTGGCAACGTCAAGCTAAGAGGGGTCAGCTTCACCACCAAGGGCTTCGGCATCGAACGCGTCAGGGATCTGGTATCAGACACCGTCTCTTTGGCCTGTCAATCCGCCGCTCCTGTTCTTCTTCTTCCCCAGCAATTCCATTCTCTATTCGATCCTCGTTGCTAACATCTGGTATCAGAGACACTGTCCTCGGCTTGTCGATCCGCCGTGCTGGATCGTTTCCCTTGTCCTCCTCCCCTCCTACCCTCTCTCCACCCTCTCTCATTCAAATCTGATGGAAACCAACCTGTAAATCCAAACTAGTGAAGTACTTGAGCAAGGCCTTAGGACCGAAGACTCGCGGCCCTGTCAACATATGAAAAAAGAGTTCATGGCCATTTTGCCGGCGGTTCAAGCTTGGCGGTCCTATTTGCAGTTTCAAGAGTTTATTATCTTCACGGATCAGTGGAGCCTTACTCAGTTGACTGATCAGCGCTTGCACACCTATTGGCAACAGCGCGTCTTCTCTAAGCTACTCGGATTGCAATATTGCATCATCTACCGCCAAGGTTCTGCTAATCGGGCCGCATATGCTCTGTCCTGGCATCCCGCGCCGACGGCACAATGTGCAGCAATTTCCGCTGTGATTCCCTCTTGGAGTACTGCTGTACATAATAGCTATGCTTCCGATCTAGTTGCCTTAGACATGATCTCCAAATTGGCCTTGGATCCATCCGTGGTGCCGCATTTTACTCTGCTTTGGAAATTCTCAAGGCTTCAAGGCGCATCCGGGTTGGCGGGACCTAGAGTTGCAAAGAGAAACTTATTACTCGAATTCCATAGCAGTTCATGGGGTGGACATTCGGTGTGCCGGTGACTTATATGCGCCTCAAACAATGCTTTGCTTGGAAGGGCATGAAAGCCGCGGTTCAAGTGTTTGTGCGATCGTGTTCTATATGCGGCCGAGTCCAAATACGACCGCACCAGTCTCAGATTGCCCCGGCCTCTTCCGGTTCTCGATTCGGCATGGCGAGGTGATTTCAACGGACTTTATCGAAGGTTTGCCAATGTCTAAATCATTCAATTGCATCCTTGTTGTGGTGGATCTATTGACCAAATATGGTCACTTCATCCCTCTGCGGCACCCGGCTGCGAGCGGCGTGGCCAATTCATTCTTTCACTCTGTGTATCGTCATCATGGGTTACCAAGTGCCATGGTCTCGATCGTGATCGAATTTTCACCAGTAATTTTTGGTCCGAATTGTTCAAATTTGGCAGATGTCAATCTTTGCCGCAGGTCGGCATACCATCCGAGTCCGATGGCGGACGGAATGGCTCAATCGTGCTTGGAAACGTACCTCGTTTGCTATGTTCATGCTTGTCCAGAATTGGAGTTCATGGTCGTCTTGCCGGAGTTTCGTATAATTCATGTCGACGATTCGGCTATTGGTCGCACTCCGTTTGAAGCTTTGTATGGCTACAAGCCCGTTTTTCGAACATCTCGCCCTCGATGCAACCGATGCAACTAACCCAGAGGTGATAACTTGGTCTTCGACAGGCGGTGGATGGATCGCTCGTTTAAGCAAAGATCTCCACCGTGCCAAGAATCGCATGAAGCGGCAGGCTGACCGTAGCTGTTCCGATCGTACCTTTGAGGTTGGTGACTTGGTGTTTCTTAAGCTTCAGCCGTATGTACAGAGTTCGTTGGCTCCCCGGATCACATCGAAGCTGGCTTTCCGCTATTTCCGGACCATTTCGTGTCAGGATCGTGTGGGTTTCAGTTGCTTACCACTTGGAGTTGCTCGCTCATTCAAGCATTCACCCCTGTCTTCCACGTTCGCAACCGAAGAAGGTGATTGGGCCACAGCATCGGGTGACTCCGACTGGGTCGACGGACTTCGCTATTCATCTAGCTCACGAAAAGATTATGCGATATCGCGCCGGTGTCTCGCGGATCTGCAATCGTCCGGCAAGTTTCGTGAAGTGGAGCAACCCTGCCATCGTCATTGGCGACATGGGAAGGCTATGAAGCCCTTCGTCGGGGAGTTTCCCGTGCAATAGCTTGGGGGGAATGTCATTACTCGTCGCGTCTACCTTGTCTTCGTCGAAGGAAAGAAGGACACAAGCTGGAGATCAGCCCATGGGTCGAGGCCCAAGAAGGTCAACCCAAGTACTTCCGGAAACGAGTGGGCGGGTGATTACGCCTGCGGCGTCGCGAGGGCTGAGTCCCCTGTAACTATAAAAGAGAGCTGCGGCGGGGAGAGCGGGCATCGAATTTGAAAACCAAATACTCTGAACCGAACTAATCATTAGATACGCGCCTCGTTCTTCTTCTTCTTCCCCAGCAATTCCATTCTCTATTCGATCCATGTTGCTAACACCGCCCCGCTGCAGGTATCCAACGCCCGGATCGGGCAGCACCGCCGGTGGCAGCGTCAAGCTAAGAGGGGTCAGCTTCACCGCCAAAGGGCTTCGCATCGAACGCATCAGGGATGACTACAGGCACCTCTCCAGGATCCTACAGCGATCCTCAGAATCTCCTCCGGTGGTAGCGACGCCGCCATCGCCGAGCTGCTGCCGCCGGACTACCGGAGTTCCTCGCGCTCCCGGGGAGCGACACCCTCGCCATGGACGACGAGTTCCTCATCGTCAACAATGCCGTGCTGCTGCCCATGAAAAAACCGGTGAACTTTTCTGTTCCCGACGACTGTCATTCGATCTGAACAAAAACCAACTTTTTCTTTGTTTTGAAAACAACAAGTGTTAATTACTTGTGTTTGCGGCACGGAGGCGTTCCTGATGCTGCACGACAGGATCGTGAAGCACCTCGGCTGGACGGACAGGGCGAAGAAGAGGAGGATCCTCTCGGGGCTCCCCTACGAGAGCGACTGGCTGGAGACGGCCAGGGCGAACGCGCGGATCAACCAGTGGGGTGGTGAACGTGCAGCACGAGTACAGGAGGACCCAGAAAGACCTGCTGCGGCTCAACAGGAACGTGAGGAGCCACCTGCATGACCACAACGACGGCGACGCGGCATCGAGGAGGTCCTGTACTGCAGTGGCCCGAGTTGCTCATGGCCATGGTCACCTGGAAGGCGAGCTCGAGGCCACTGACATCGATAACAAGTTCGGCTAGCTAGTCAATATTCCTGCTGCAGAGGCAGAACAGATGTGTGCTAGGTAGCTCATCTGCGTTTGATGTGGTGGTTGGCATGCTATTGTTGGTTCGTCTTCGGTGCGAGTGTTTATGGCGACGAGGTGGGATGCTGCTACCTGGTTTATGTAATATAATTGGCTAGTTATTTCTTAGATTAGGTTCTCTCGACTTGGAGACAAAAAGGCTAGGGTCAGCTTTATAAAATATGCTCTAAAATATACCTGGTAAAATGTTGCCTTCAAACTCAAAACTATACTCATTCCGATCCTTTTTGGGTGCTTTTGTTTGAATGGATGGGTGGGCATGTCGAACAATACTAGAAAATATAAGCACACGTGTCACGAGGTGTACCCGCCTCAACACACAAAAAAATATACTCGTACCAGGTCTAGCTACACTATTTATGTGAATCATCTGTACTAGTAAATTCATTTTTGAGGCGGTCGTTAATCGGGTATCGGAGGCGGACACCGTGCCCGCCTCCGTTAATCCTACCTAACATGCACTTCTTCCTCTCGATCTACCACTGCATTTGTGTTTATATATAATATCCTATTGTATTAAATCAACATTTTCGTAATCTTATATTAGATATTTTAGCTACTAAATGAACTCGGCTAAAAAGCTTTTAACTACAAAGTTTTAAATCTTGTCAAGTAATCCTCCATCCCAAAATAATTGTCACAATGGTATTCATGCACTAGGTTTATTGAAAAAATTGTATATCAGAATAATTAAGTTTATTAAAAATAGATTCAATGATCTATATAATGATATTAATTATGTACTATAAATAAAATATTTTTGTGTATATTTGGTAAAAGTTAAAAGCATTTGACTCCTTGCAAAACGAGAACGCACTTATTTTTGTGGACGGAGTGTGCAAGTTTAAATTTTCAAATAAATCTCCAAAAATCTAGTGTCACTAGGAGTAAGATCAATAGCATTTCGGACTATCTTATATCATATCCGTCAATTACCTAGACTTTAGAGCAAGCAATTTGCAACCCACAGGTTTCAGGTTTAGAGTAAATCTCAAGTCAAAGCAATTTTGCATTTAGAGCTCAAGAGAAATTAAGCTTGAAAGCTAGGTACTAGAAAGGAATTACAAATGAGCAACTATTCATCATCTCCATATTGGCGAGATTTTAGGGTTCATTTTAGTTGAGCAAAGCAAACAGGTGCACACTCTCTCTTGATCATTTTATTCTCACATTCTAACAAAAGACTCTTTTAGACGACTAGACTTTAAAAAAAACTAGACTCTTAGCAAACTCTATAGCAAACCAAATATTTAACTAATAATATTAATACTATAATATAGTAGAGATACTTATCGGGATAATGGGGGTGCACTCCCCAAAATTTGGATTGAAGTGTGGTCGTCAATGATGTAGAAGTTGAGGTGGATGGCGACAATGGTGGCGCCTATCATATCTCTCCTCCTTTCAAAATCCTGCTTTGAACTCAAATAGACAACAAAGCTAGTGGAACTTGATTAAGCATTAGGGGTTAACCATATTACTTTAGGTTACCTGGGAACAGCATATATATATATTTTTGAATTTTTATTTTTCTATGCAAAGGAAGATAAAGTACTTATGCATCTTTATTTTATTTTTAAGCCACCACAAAGCAAATAGCCTAGAGGGTTAAGCCTCGGGGTTACTCACATGGGGCTTTAAGGTTTTCACAAAACAAAGCACAAAATATTTTTGTTGTTTTCAAATGATGCTAAAGATAAATATGTATTGCTGGGAATTTTAAATATGGATAACTATTGAGTTACCTTCGGCGAGGGTTCGCGATTAGAGTCCTCGAACAGGACTTCTAGTTACGCTCTTTACTACTCCCAAGGTACATCAGTTGTCACCATTGGTGGCACTGATGATTCTGTTGTCTCTTCTGATGATGATCTGGGAGATGTCTTCTTCTTCCTCCACTTTTGCTTAGCTGGTGGACTCTTCTCTGGAGTGGTTGGTTCTACTTTCTCCATGGATGGTTCAGGTGTAAGGGACTTAACCTCTTCATTTACCTTCTCTCATCTCACGAGTCTTTAATCCACTTTGCCTCCTTTGACGGCGACGAGTGACCTACTCTTCCCAGGTTTCTCATAATCATTATAACTATTAAAATACACACGTACCTTTTCTGTAGGAAACTGGAAGTGAATCTCTCCTGTATGGATGTAGATGATGGCGCGTGTAGTGTTGAGAAATGGTCTCCCCAGCACTAATGGAGGATCTTGATCTTTCCCCATGTCCATGACTATAAAGTCGTAGGGACATAGTGATCCATGATTTTGACTGCATGCGTCTTTAGCAATTCCTTACGGAAATCAATATGATTGGTCCGCCATCTATAGGCTGCATAAATGTTGGTTGCAAGGGCAATTTCCCAAATAATAGTTCATATGTTACCTTTGCCATCAAGTTGACGTAGGACCCGTATGACGCGAGAATGTGTTGTTGAAGGTTAAATAATTAATGGAGCATGCGATGGTAGGAGTACCGGATTATCTTGCTTACGAAGCATAGGTGATTCAAGTAGATGGTCATTTTCAGAACTTACCTTGTTGATCACCATTACCTTTGTAGGCTGCGCCTTCTTGTATCTATCCTGATTCTTCTTTCTATTCTTGTTGATGGTCTCGATCTTTGGTTCCGTAGATACGAATAGGACCATTCTTGGTGAACGGGGAGAGGTATGTGTCTTGTTCTTGAAGTTGAATTTCTCCTTTCTCCCTTTAATGTTGAAACATATCTTCGCACTGTCGGCGTAGATGATAGCTTTTGCTATACTCAGGAATGGGCGACCAAGTATGATCGTTGATCTTTCGCTTCCTCCTGTTTCCATGACTGCGAAGTCTGCTGGTACATAGAAGCTTCTAACTCCCACACACACGTCTTCAAGTATCCCCTTGGGGTAGCATAGTGACTGATCTGCCAGCTGCAAGCACATGGTTGTATACAAAAGTGGTTCACCATGAATCTTCTCATATATTACCTTAGGCATAATGTTGACGCTTGAGCCGAAGTCACATAGCGCATTGTCGAAGGTGTGCGGTCCTATCTGGATGGTGATGACTGGCCTTCCTGGATCTCCCTTCTTGGGTGGCATAGAGTCATCCAACCAGTTGCTTTCTGAGGTCTCTCTATAGTAGTGACCTGCATTAAAGATATCGACAAGATTTATAGATTCTAATTCTTCCGGCTGGCCCGGAATCTTACCTGGTGTGGTTAGTGGAACAGAAGTTGCCAGCTGAGAAATCTGAGAATCTATCATCTTATTAAAGCTATGTTGATTTTTAATTGCAGAAGAAAAGCTTTCCATTCTAGTGTTGATAGTTTCTAGAGCTTTATCATTGGAAGCTATCTTCCTAGACAGATTCTCCATGGTCTTACCTTGGCTAAGAACTAGGTCTCTCAAAGAAGGTTGATTATAATTATTAAAATTGTTACCTTGATTATTACCTTGGTAGTTGCCTTGGTAGTTGGGCCTCTGTTGGTTCCAACCTTGATTACGTTTGAGGACGATAATTATTGTTGTTGTTGATGAAGTTGACGTCCTCCACAATCTCTGGGCAATTCCTGCCGGTGTGGCCTGTGTTACCACATTCTTCACATGTCATGCGGGAATCTTGAATTTGCATGACCTCCTTGGGTTAAGAAACTCTATCCTCGAGCTTCTTCATGATTTGGTCCATCTTGGCGATAAAGCATATCTACCTCTTTGAGTTGGTGCATTCCTCTCTTACGGGGTTGACGCTCTTCGTTCCAACTTTGGTTGGAAGCCATCTTCTCCACAAGCTCTGTAGCATTGGTCAATGTAAGTGATAAGAAAGCACCTCCTGCTGCATCATCCATCGTCTCATGAGCACTAGGGACAAGCCCGTGATAGAAAGTCTGCATGAGCAGCCACTTCTCCATCCCATGATGTGGACATTCTGAAATGTATTCTTGGAAACGCTCCCATGCTTTCGGGACAGATTCATCGTGTTGCTGTCGGAAATTGGATATCTTCCCTCTTAAGGCATTTGTCTTGCCTATAGGGAAGAACTTGGCAAGAAAGCCTGTGGAGCATAGAGCCCAAGTTGTGTTCTTCTCTTTTGTAGCGTAGAACCATTGCTTTGCCTTCCCCAAGAGTGAGAATGGGAAGAGGCATAGCAAGATGGCGTCTCTTGGTACGTCCTTCATGGTGAAAGTGTTGCAGATCTCCAGGAAATGTTGGAGATGAGCACTCGCGTCTTCATGTGCCTTTCTGCAGAATTGGCTAGCTTGCACCATGTTGATGAGTCCAGGCTTGAGTTCGAAACCATTGTCTCCAACCTCTACCTTCGGACCAGTGAGAACATTGTCTGTGGTAGGAGCTGAAAACTCACGAAGTGTCTTGTTAACCATAGCCTCAAAATCAGGTGATAGGCTTCGCCTGACTTGATCAACGTCCAAATCAGAAGGTCTTGATGTCTGTGCTGGTGTTTGTCTGAGTTTAGCTTTGGCTCCTTTGATTATGTCTTCAGGATTGTCAACGTAATTATCCGGACGGTTGTTCCAATTCATACATTTACCCTGCATAAGATCAAAAACAAGTAGACAAACAAGGGTAAGCCAGTTTGAGTATGTGATAATGGGTTCTCAATGCATTATGTGATGCAAGTGATCTCTCTTAATTCCATGTATGTGTGTTAGGTTTTGGCTAGCACCCTTCCCCGGCAACGGCGCCAGAAATGCTTGTTGACATTTCTAACACGATCCAAAATAGGAAGGCGAAAGAAATGTATATGGTATCTATCAGAACTTGTCAGCTTGGATGTGGAGTTAATCTCACGATCCAATAAAGGCGGAGTTAGGCGGTGTTAGTTGTGGGGTGTAATCTCAGCACCATTATCCATAGTGGAGTTAATCTCACTAGGATATGTACACGAGGTGTACCACTCATTTCTAGGCATTATCTACATACTAGTCTGTCACCCTAGCAATAACGCTCTAAGAAATGCGTGTATGGTATTCTTGATATGCCTTGATAAAAGATGAACATGATATCTGCAAGCGCACAGATAGAAATACCATTGTAGCACTTACTCGAATGGAAGTCGAACAATCCACAAGATCTCAGAGTTGCGCTCCAATGGCACCAACTCCAGAGGAAGAAGAAGATGGAGGCGCCGACAGCTCCGGGCCTTCCTTCAACTCCGCCTCAACCGCGCTCTAATTCTCTCAACTTGAAGCTCTACTCTCAACTCTAATCTAGGGCTTCTAGTTCTACATCTTGTCTAATCTTCTACTTCTAGTTCTTGAACTAGAGCTAAGGCCGTCGACTAGATTTGGATCGATCGATATGATGATGAGTTGATGCGAGATGATTGAAGCCGGGGGCCGGGGGCTTGCTTATATATGGGTCTTCTTATGTCTCTTCGCCCTTCAGCAAGCAATATGGTACTAATCTTCATGGGCCTTGACAATGAACGATGACCATTGGATCAAACCGACATTATACGACCGGTTTAGATTGCGTCTTAGAGGCGGTGGAGGAAGCTTCCCGAGACAGGGGTGACTTGGCGCCAAGCCGGGGCCGATCGGCACTGGTTATTGGCCCGATCGGCCCAGGGTGGGTCCCACCCTAGGCCCGCGATGCGTCGTGGCTTACGGAGTCTTCTAGATGATGTTTTCTTCGGTGTCAAGTTTCGTTCCACGTCGGGAGTAATCCAAGCCTTCTAGACTTGTTTCGGAGTTGGATTGCGTTGCGTTATGACACATCAATTCTGTTTGTTTTTCTCGTTAAGTCCCCGCAAATTACAACTTTACCAAAACTCATGGAAATCATTAGTAGAAACCCCTAATAAGGTTATCTAATTATATTTTAGTCTTTTTCCATGTTTAGTTGATAATTAAAAGTATGCATTAACAAGTGTCAACAAACTCCCCACACTTAGGCTTTTACTCGTCCCTCGATAAAAGGATGGTCTAACTTTAATGTAACCGTAGAGACAAAGAATGGATCATAATTATACTCCATGGTCATACCGCACCTTGGGATATCGAGCATGAAATGGTTAGAAACAGATCACCTTAAATTCTTAAACCAAGTCACTTGGAGAGATTTTGCATAAGTTTTGAAAAAAAAAAACATAGCTCTACTTACTCCTTTGTGACACTCTCAAGTCTCTCAAAATATATTATATCCTCACAGTTCATTTATTATATCATATGTGGAGCTCAAGAACATGTAGCACACTTACCTTGTATTTATTGCTAAGTCAACTGTGGATCCATGGAGATAGATGTCATAAGTCATAGATCAAGATGTGTATGTGAGTCAAGATTATTATTACCCTTTGCTCTCTCTAGTTGAAAAATCGTCTATCTCCCTTTTTGGAACATTTTATTTTTCAAGCGAGGTAACCGGCTATTTAGTGGAGAGGTGGGTTCTACTCACCCTCGGACACTTGTCCATTTTTACTCTCTCAATTATTAGAGAAGTGGGCCCTACTCACCCTCGGACACTTGTCCATTATTCTTCTCTTTATTTTTGCCTTTTTCTCTTTTTTTTTTTTCAGAGGGGGTTCTTTTGACCCGTAGAACACTTGCTCATTTTCTCCTCTCTCTCACTTTTTCTCTCCACTCTTTAGAATTTTGAACATTTGGCTTTTTCATAGCTGTACCTTTTTCAACAATTAAAATTATGGGAGATAGAGATTAAAACTTTTTAGAGCATGGATACTTTAGTGAAAGCAGTGTATGTGATCTTGATCATAGACTTTAGACAAATTTCAACATGGGTCGTGGTTTTGACAAAGCTCAACACAAGAAAGCAACAATTAATTAGATATATCTTTAATGATTGCTACGGCTCTATTAGGATGTATCATTGATCACAAAGGAGAAGCATAACTAATAATTTTAATATTTTGAAATAAATAACTCTCCAAAGACAAGATAAAAGAAAGAGGATCTCATTATTCTAACTTTATTATTTCTCATGTTTTAAGCAATTAAAGCATCCCAACAAATGACAGGTATATGTAGGAATTTAATCATGCAAAACTTTGTTCATGGGTTAACAAGACATCTTTTTTTCATATAGGAAAACATACCATAACAGAAAAGACTTATTTTAATTGAACGGAAAGTAATTTGCGAAAATTGAAAAGTTTTAGGAAGCAAACCGAGCGATTGGACGAAAATTTGGGCCTGAGTGGGACGAGGGGGGCGGTCGGCTATATATGGGCGGTCGGCCTCCCACCGGACGTGTCGGGGCACGGTTCGTCGTGCGAAGTCGATGGTTCCGTCTTGGTTCGAATTTTTGATTTTAGTCGCGAAAAATTCTGTTTGGTTGTCGAGGATCTCCCCACACTTATTTTTTCTGTTATCTTGCATACAAAGCATGGTGGAGACAAAAACATATCCAGAAATATATGGAGAATAATTGACTCAACTTGTGGGACGACTCCCATAAGAGCACTTTATTATATAATTTCGAATCCTAATATTTAATAGTAAACTAATTTTGACTAAACCAAACTAAACAAATTAATCGAACTAACTTTTATAACTCACACGCTAAGACTTATTAACTCTAATCAAAGCAAACATATATAATAACTAGCTAATAATTTAAAAGATAGAATAGTGATACCTATCGTGATAATGGGGGGTGCTCTCCCCAATTTGGATATTGAAGTAGTCCTTTGATTAGTCCTTGGAAATTGTTCGCCTTGGGTTCTCCTTAAATGTTCTCCCCTGCAAATATTAATTCATATACCCGAAGGAACAAATTCTAGGAACATGTTGTGAGCCTTCATGTGCTCACGTATTTTTGGATTTTTTACGTAAAAGCGTGGACCTTCATGTGCCCACATATTTTTAGAATTTTTCTATGCAAAAGAATGATGATGCAAAAACATATGAATGCAATATTTTTGGATTTTTATTTTTATGCCGCCACAACAAGGGGTACTTGCATGGGGCTTAAAACCGATGCGTAAAGGTAAACATATTTTTTTATGATTTTTTTATGCAGGTATAGGAAAGTAAATATGCTAAAGGAAATATGTTAATTTAAATATGCCGTGCTGAAAAAATAAATATGCGAGATAAATACCGAGTTACCTCTCGGCGAGAGTTTTGAGTACTTACTCCCATGGCGTGCGTCATCGATGGCATCTCGTCGAATATCGGTAATGCGAAATGGTTCCTTCAATGATCTCGACGAGTGGCGTAGATGAGGTGGCCGATGGAGATGGTGTTTGTTCAGTTGATGACGCGGGTAGTGGTAGGTCTTCGAAGGTGTACTCTTGACGTCCTCTTGATTAGGTGATGCTTCTTTCTTTTTCATGTCGCTTCTTCGGAGGAGACCTTTCTTGGATTGGCGAGTCTTTTGAGTGTTCGGTTGGTCGAGGCCGAGCGAACTTCTTTAATCTTTCTTAATGTCTTCCTTGTTTGTCAACTCCGTTCCAAGCGGTCTTGTGATTTTTAGCGGCGTCTCGCGTCTTGTTTTTCTTGGGTCTTGTGGTGAGGTAGGCAATAGTGGTGGTGTAAGGCCTTCTTGATGGAGTATGGGGATGAATGTTGACCCATTACTCTTGTCAAGTGGTCTACACCTCCATCATGTCGTGCTCACTTTGATCTTCCTTGGTCACTCTTCAAGTCCATCATCCGATCTTAATAGCCACTTGGTGATGGCGTTGCCCATGTTCTTTTTGCCGATTCGGTGCTTGAAGAAAGATTGGATGGTGGCGGTGGCAAAGTGTCTTGTTTAGTGTGCATATTTGTAGGTCGGGGACTTCCACTTGTAGGAATTGGGAAGTAAGACTTCTCCTCTTATTGCGCAAGGTGGGTCACGCTTTGCAAAGACAAGGTAGAGATCAAGTGCATGGGCTCTGTTGGTGGGAAAACACCATCGAACCAAAATTTCATTTACTTCTACTCTAACCTTGTGGGCACTTTGAACAAGATAAAGATAATGTATAAGTTCTTTTTATGACAAGGGTGGTAAGATCAGAAGATGAATCTAGCACGTAAATCTTTTTTAGCAAAATAAAGAGCGATCAAGAAAATGATGCTAGAAATTAAAAGGCTAACATTGAAGTTAACAAGATTGAATTATGTGAAACTATAACTCTAGCATGTTTTGACTTTTCATTTATACTACATAAAGAGGAATTAACGACAACTTACCTCAAGGTGTTACCTTTATTATTGGAATATGATGGCGCTATTACACCTTGTGGTGGTCCTTCTCTCCTTCTTGAGTGGCATGTGGAGTAGCGGGTGCATGTCGGGAGGAAGAGGATGGCTTGATCATCTTTAATGGAGTTGGCCTCCCTCCTTGATGCTTCTATCACCCATGAATTCCCCATGAGTGAGTGCTTGATTGTGGATCTTGTCTTCGTCACTCTTCTTCTTCTTGGCTCATCGAATTCTTTTTATCCATAAGTCATGTCTCACATGTCTTGCTCCATCTCTAGTGAGTTCATCTCGACCTCCCCAAACTTGTTTTGAGTTTATTATTTTTTGCAGGGGGGGTTAGTCCAACAAAAGTATACGGCATCTACTATAGTTTACTATGGTTCAAAAGTCAACCTAGACACCACGTCTAATTTGATTTAGGAAGGCGTTCTAACCTAAGCACCACGCTTAATTTAAAAGCCTTTAGAAGAAAGATCACCACACCTTATGGTTTCGAGGGAATCAAACTAAACACCATGTTTAACTCGAGCCATGAAAACAATTTAAACTAAGCACCCCGCTTAATCTAAAAGGTGTATGAAAATACTTCAAAACCCTAAGCATACTATAGCAAACAACGGTAGCATGAAAGCATTCTGAGAGATTTATTCAAACAGAGATGATAGAGCATGATGAGTGTTTTAACAGATCGAGCATGGCATGAAGGTAAAGATAACCAAGCTAGTGCAACAACACGACAATAAATGTTTCTATGTATGTAATTCAATGTTGCATAATGGTGGTTGGACATACCTTGTATTGTCATCCTTCGTTCTTCTTTACTCCAAACCTGGCATGGTCGGTGACAAAATACCGAAGGAAAATATGCTCATAATGTAGGGGTATAAAGTGATATATAAGTTTTTATAGTATTTCCCCCTAGAGTGCTTGTTTTTAGGACAAAAAGCTCGTCCTTGGGAAACTTTTAAATTATGAATCAAGATGATGAAGTGGTTTCCCTTATATTGCCGGTCTCAAAATGTCAAGCCGTAAGAAAATTCATCAACAACCACCCTTTCTAAATTTTAAGAAAGAGAGTATTGGAGATCTCATGTGCGGCAAGAATTGAGATGGCAATCAATTTAGGAGTTTTCAAATGAGCATGGACTAGGTGGAAAAGTTCCATTTATGAAGTAGTCTTTATGCTCATTGATGTTCTCCATAAAATGCGCTCCTTTTGGTCTTCCTTAGATCGTTCATAATATTTTAGGATCGTGAGGAGACACAAGAAAAGGGCACAAGAGGATTCATTGGGCTCAAGGATGTGGTTAAAGATGGGTTCGAAAAGAATTATCTAATTTGAACATAGAAAGAGAGAGACAGAGTGGCTTCTTGATGGCTTTGCTCTCTTCCTATGGCATGATCCTTGAGGTTCCCCCAATGTTCTTGCGTAGCAATAAAGGTGCTTTCTAAGAGATTATCTCAAAAGAGGTTTGGATTATATATGGTCTCTTGTGAATTTGGAAGTTCGTGAAACTCATCATCTAAAGAAATATCCAAGGGTTGAATTTCTTCTCCCCTTAAAGTTTTTAAGCGCATTGATGGTTTGGGGTTGATAGCTAAGTCTTGGGATTGGAGTGATGGTGATATAGCTATCAGAACTTCTATATATTTTTTCTCGGGCTGGAGGATGATTCTTCTTCCTTTGGGTGGTCATAAAGAATGCTAGTATATGGGTTTCACCCATCGAGTTAGATCAAAGCAAACCTTGCTTAAAAAGGGAAAGAAAAGGTTCCTCCAAAAGCGCATGATGATCATGCGCACAACACTTTCATGATGTCGGCAAAGACTCCTACCATAGAAGATATGATCCCGCTTCTCACTCCCGAGAAGTATTGCTTCATGATCATTTTGATCAACCGTAGGCGTAGCTGATGGCGAGATGTAAGGATGAGATCTAAGGATTCTAGTGGCCGAGCTTCCGCTTAAAGGGTGCGGTATAAGATAGATAAATATGGAATCAATTGACCCCACGAAGATAGAAAAAGATGAGAAGATAGAATAAAAAAGAAAAAGATAAAAGTATGGTACAAGATTCAGCTATAGTTTTTCAACGTGGTCTCAAACCGTTTTCCCCGGCAACGGCGCCAGAAATGCTTGTTGGTATTTGTTAACCTACAGGAATATTATGATGGATAATCCATAGCGAACGGATACGGTGAGCACTTCACCCGGGAATAGGGCTTTAAATATCGAATCCCGAGGAGAAGGTGAGAGAGCATGTCGAGGTGTATAGCTAAATCGAGTGGCTATAAAACTAGATTAAAAAAGAGGTAAGGAGTTCCATTAGGAAGGTCTTGTTCTCACTTCAAGTAAATCATTTGCACATTGTTCTTAAGAGGGGTTGTCATGAAGAAACTCTTAATAAAGGGAATCTACGCTAACAACGCAGGGGCTCCTACGATTTCTATAAACGGGGGGCGTGACAAAGGACTCAATGGTATTTGTCACCACCACGATCAGTTTTAACAAGTGTCTTCACCCAGGCCTATAGAAGGTATTCGTAATAAGCTAGTCAATCTAAGCACCACGCTTACATTAATCTAACAACTTCAACTCAAGAGCAACCAAGAATCAAAGTAATCTTATCAAAGAAATACGAACCTTAAGAACAATAGAGACAATACCACTTACTCGAATGGAAGTCGAACAATCCACAAGATCTCGAGTTGCGCTCCAATGGCACCAACTCCGGAGGAAGAAGAAGATGGAGGCGCCGACGGCTCGGGCCTTCCTTCAACTCCGCCTCAACCGCGCTCTAATTCTCTCAACTTGAAGCTCTACTCTCAACTCTAATCTAGGGCTTCTAGTTCTACATCTTGTCTAATCTTCTATTTCTAGTTCTTGAACTAGAGCTAAGGCCGTCGACTAGAGCTGGATCTGATCTGATATGATGATGAGTTGATCCGAGATGATTGAAGCCGGGGGCCGGGGGCTTGCTTATATATGGGTCTTCTTATGTCTCTTCGACCAAAGCAAGCAATATGGTACTAATCTTCATGGGCCTTGACAATGAACGATGACCATTGGATCAAACCGACATTATACGACCGGTTTAGATTGCGTCTTAGAGGCGGTGGAGGAAGCTTCCCGGCGAGGGGTGACTTGGCCGCCAAGCCAGGCCGATCGGCCCTGGTTATTGGGCGATCGGCCCAGGGTGGGTCCCACCACGGGCCCCGCGATCGCGTCGTGGCTTACGGAGTCTTCTAGATGATGTTTTCTTCGGTGTCAAGTTTCGTTCACGTCGGGAGTAATCCGAAGCCTTCTAGACTTGTTTGAGTTGGATTGTGTTTGCGTTATGACACATCAATTCTGCTGTTTTTACGTTAAGTCCACGCAAATTACAACTTTACCAAAACTCATGGAAATCATTAGTAGAAACCCCTAATAAGGTTATCTAATTATATTTTAGTCCTTTTCCATGTTTAGTTGATAATTAAAAGTATGCATTAACAAGTGTCAACGATTATCGTATTTATATTTTACTACGGGGAAGGGGTAGTCTATGGAAAGTAAGAGAGATAGGTATGTCTAATGATTTAAGAGATGCTTAACTTGAGATTCACTTGCAGTTGTATAATGCAGTAGTCATATGCATCTAACAATACTCATAACAGGATAAGTCTCATAATAAAGATAAATGATAAATAAATGATAAATGCCCAAGTCTAAGATCATGGTATGCCACTAGTATCAAATGAGCTATTAACATGGTATAGAAAGAATAGAAAGAATATTCCTAAGTTACTCATAATCATATGTCAATGAATACTACAATTAGTGCAATTACATCTAGCTATCATGGCAAGGTTGCAATATATCTACACATGGTGAACATTACCAATGACAATCAAGGACGAAATAAGATTATCACCGTAATTATGGCTCAACTTGGCCTATCATTCGGGGTGGACTCCAAAGGACTCAACAGGACTGTCACTCCCCACGATCTACCACACGACCGGAATGTAGGTGCGGTCGCGAGTAAAGCGTTGTATAAACACCACGTTTACACATTGCTCACCACCCACATAGTGATCATCATCTACGTGGATGCTATACGACTCCATGCATAAAATATAAGACAAACTTACTAATCTAGACATATAATCATAGCAAGCATGGATACATATCACTAAGAATATAATTATTAAATAGAGCAAAGTCATAACAATTGTATTCCAACAAATATACTTACGATTGGATACAAGAGAGAAGCCACGAGAAGCTCGGCTCCTCGCTACTTCTTGACTATCGGGAATCCAAGGCAAGCTTGACTTCCTCTAGATCTAACTAGGTAGCTAACTGCTTCTAATATGATGAACTAGGGCTTAGGATCTAGACTTGGTTGGGACTTGAAGTAGTATGAATCAAGAATGAATTCGAATGAATTAGGGTTTTGCCACTGGGGTCGATGGTGCGCTTATATAGCCCTTGGCGATGAACGAGGGGACCCTTGGATCAAACCGACCTTGAACAACGGTATAGATGCAACCTCAATGTCGGTGGTAAACCGCCATAGAAAGGTGAGGCCGGCGGTGGGACCCACTGGCGGTCGCCCGATAATAGGCCGGCGTCGCCGAGGACTCTATGTCCTGGTGAGTTCTCCTTCCTCCTGGTGTCTTCTGGTGTCTTCTAGAATGTTTTAATTCACTTTTCGGATTGAGTTGCCTTAGGGTCAAGTCTTGTCATCGTATGGGATGCAAACTCTTAGGTTTCTCACTGCTCTTATCTTCTTTTATCTGTTCAGTCCCTGCAAAGTCATGAAATACCAAAACTCATGGAAAGATGTTAGTTGGACCCCTAGACTTATGTTGATATTCATTTTAAGCCCTTATTTCATGTTTAGTTGGCTAGTAATATTATGCTATAAGGCATACCAACAGCGTGTAAACTGCGTTCGATGAGATGGCCCCAGGACCGAATCTTGTAATGGGATGAAGTGCAGGCGAAGTGTTTGAAGATGACTTGTCTGGTCCTTCATAAGGACTTGTTCTCTGAGAATCGGCCCCTAGGGAATGTTTAGTGCACACCACACAGTACCCGTATGGGCGGGGGGCGGATTGCCCCTTTTAGTTAGGCGGTGCCATTACTGCTAGGTTTGTGAGGAGGATAGGGTGGGCGGAGACGGACGGAGGATTCCCGTCCCGTCCTAGTCGGCAGCACCCCTTGGCCCGGTGTTTGCCTCCCCCAGTCTCGGCGTCTGTTGACACCTGTTATAGCATAATATTACTAGTCAACTAAACATGAAATAAGGGCATAAAATAAATATCAACATAAGTCTAGGAGCTTTACTAACATAATTCCATGAGCTTTGGCGATTTATATCTTTTCAGGGATTAAACAGATAAAAGCAGATAAGAATGATGAGAAACCTAAGAGTTTGCATCCCATACGATGACAAGACTTGACCGTGAGGCAACTCAACCCAAAAAGTGGACTAAAGCATTCTAGAAGACACCAGAAGACACCAGGAGGAAGGAGATGTGGTTGTGGCCCGGGGCCCTAGCGATCACTAGGAAGATCCATGGCGACCGCCAGGTGGGACCCACATGTCAGCCTCTCCTTTCTATGGCGGTTTACCACCGACATTGAGGTTGTATCCATACCGTTGTTCAAGGTCGGTTTGATCCAATGGTCATCGTTCATTGCCAAGGCCTATATAAGGGACCCTTACCCGAGGGGTTAAACCCTAATTCATTATTCAACTCAATACTCAGCAGCCGAGGGCGACCTCTCCTCTCTAGTTCCAATCTAGATTAGAATACCATGTAGAACTAGAAGCCCTAGAGTGAGTTGAAGAGCAAAGCATCAAGTTGAGAGATTAGATCTGTAGTACCCCAAGAGAGTGACTAGATCTAGTCTTGAGAGCTAAAGAGTGGGTGGAGGAGAAGAAGGGGAAGCACTGAGGACTGTCGGTGACTCCTCTACGCTTGTACCTCTGGGATCAAAGGCCTCGTGGCTTTTGATCCCGAGACTTCTATAGTGGATCAACTTCTTGTTTGAGTAAGTAATTGTGTTCTTATTATTCTTATTGTTCACAACTCTTATTTGAGTACTTTAATCTGTAGGGACGCTATAGATTAGAGGGGTAGCTTAGGTTTAGGCTTGGTGCTTAGACCGAGGTTGCTTGTGAATGCACCCTACCTTAGGGAGCGTGGTAGTTCGTGGTAGTGACAGTACCATTGATTCCTTTGGAGTCCACATCCCGTTGGATAGGCCAAGCGGGACCCTATTCTTTGGAGGATTGCATGTTTTAGTCCATGTTTTCCTTTGAGTACGTCCCCCTTAAGACAACATCAACATCGCTTACAAGGATAAGAACTAGACAACCATAGGAATCTCCTTACCTCTTTATCCTCTCAAGTCCTTGATTTGCTTTCGGGCATTAGTTATATGCCTCGGTTATCTTCACATCATTCTCCCTGTGGATTCGATATTAAAACCCTCTCGGGTGAAGTACTCACCCGGTATCCGTTAAACATGCGGATTATACAAACTATAAATATTTCGTAGGCTTATCAAATACCACAACGGCGTCCGGTGGATTCGGACTTCCGGAGTTGAGTGGTAGGATGGCATCGTGCGGTTAGGAGGTCTCCGTTACCGCCGAGGTGTTTCATGAGCACTAATGATGGTGATCTTGTGGTTACGGGTGTACAGGCTCTGCAGAGTTAAAACCAATACGTATTGTCCTACCTTCAGGTATGGTTTTGTCTTAAGCCTGGACTCGCCCTTCGAGCTTGCGTCGGCTTACGACTTTCTTCCCTTGACCCACGTATCTCTGAGTAGTGAGAGGTGTCCCTTCTCTTCTTACCTTGGGAGTAGTTGTGTGTGGGGACTTACGGCTGAGAGCCTGAAGGGCTGAGAGCCGCTTAGGCAAGGCAGAAGGAGCTGGAGCTGCCTTGTCGCCGAGCGAGTGTTGTGAGACTTGAGTTTTTTTTCTTTGGTGGAGACTTGGGTTATGGTATGAGGATGGGAATGAGAATAAAACTTGAATAATATTATTATTATACTTGATGCATGCATAGGAAACTATAGCCCAATATTAGGCCTCTTGATTATTATCCTACTTGCATCCACTACCACAAAGCAACGCACATAGGGTGGGGAACATGGCTAGTACAATTTGTACTGATAGTTGTTTTAGGTGACGAGCTCGACTCTGGCTCTGACGAGTGGGAGGACTGAGGAGGAGTCTCGTGCCTACGCTCAAGTGAAGATGACGACGCTTCCGCTACTCGATTATGCCGTTCGGATGTTTCGTGCTAGTTTGATTACGCCAAGTGGTGATGTAATAAAGTTCTAGACCTCCTTATTTGCTTTTTGAGCGAAGTATTGTAATCGATATCGATTTGTGATTTGGATATTGTGATGGAATGATCATTTGGGACTATCACTTTATACTTCGAATCTGTGGATTTCCCTTCGAGGAAATCGTGATCGTTACACTCGCTTGGTCGAGAAGTTGGTGTGGATGCCCTTCAATCGTCGTCCAGAGACCGGGACCAACAAGATGTTGGGATCCACGGTGCCCCGTGTTTTTGGAATCTTGTGAAGTGGGTGTGGTGGATCTATTTTGGGATCTAGAAGGTGTCTCTACGATACCACTTGTTAACTCTTGTGACTTGGATGATGGGAAGAAGAGGTAGAGCGGGATAGCAACGTGGACAAAAAATAGAAGGCTTGTTCAAGTGGGTTGTTCGGTTACAATTCTAATACTTTAGCACACGTGGCACCCATAGGTACCGCGACGCAGCGGGCGTGATCAACTAATCCATTATTGGCCATAGATCTTCAAGTTGGGCTTTCTAGTCTTGGCTACCAATGGAGATGATAGCCCACTTGGTGAAACTTGATGACCATCGGAGACCTTCGCACAATCATCACAAATGTTCTTTGTTAGAATTGTCCAAGAACCAAGATGAGATGAGTTTGTGATTCAAATTTCAGGCACAATCACAAAGTATATTCCTCAATTATATTATACAAAGTGTAATATCTTTTTTGAATCACAAAGTATAAACGCACACTCATCCTTTATAAACACACGAGCATACATCATATTTCTATGACCACCATCGAAAGACTAAGACTATGTCGGCAAATCTTCAAATTGACAAGATCACCATGAGTGTCTCGTTGTCAATGGGCATATCATCTAACACCCAAAGAACAACACTGTTAAACAAAGCTTGGAAAATGTGAGCACCTATGTTAAGTTGACACCTTTGATCCGGATGGATAGGTTTCACCACAAAGAACCTAACCGGTTGAGCTACACTAAGCTTAAAATAGAAAATATAAAACCGAACACAAAAACAAATTTAAAATGGTATGAGGTGTAGCCGCACTATTTGTGTGAGAATCACTCTTAGGTACAACAATATCTAAAGAACAGGGCTAATGAAGTCAGCATGTTCACCACCAGGTCCACCAAGGAGAACCTTGAAATCACCACATTAAGCGAGAAAAAATAGCCTACACGGTTAGATTGTATGATCCAATGGATTAAATTAAACAAAAAAGTTTGCCTCCAACGTTAATTTGTAAATTTTAATAATAAATTGAAGAAAAATAAAATTTTAATCTCATAAGTGTTGAAAAAATATGAAAAAGGGTTCACCTAAAATATACAAATACTAAAAACAATTGAGAGAAAACTATGAAAAAATTATTTGAAGAAAAACATAAATAAATATCCATATGAATTATAATTAGGAATATCCAAATGAAATTTTAAAATTACAATAAAAACTATTTGTGCGAAGTCGCATGAAAAGCGAAATTTACAACCAAAAGAATAAAGAAATATATAATGAAAAACTAAAAAAATATTTGTGCAGCACCACCGTTCAGGCGTTCCAGCTGTTGTGCATCGTTGAATTCGGATGGCCCAGCCCAAAATTTCCCCAGCAGCCTGTTCACAACCGCTGGCCCAGCCCAATTTCCTCCCGCAGCCCAGCACAGCCCACGACTCATGGATGGCAGCCGAGTGCTGCTGGACTGCCGCCGCTGTACGAATGCAAACTTGCAAAGAAGCCACTCCTCCAGTTCCGACGACCTCCGCCGCCGCCGCAGATATGGCTCCGCCCTAGCTACAGTAACCGCGAACCAGCGCCTTCCTGCACAGCGCCGCCGCCCCAGTTCGTCCGCGCCGCCACCGGCAAAACCCCAATCCGCCCCATCCCCAAATCTTGGAGCTCGCCCCCGTCGCCTCCTGCCCTGGGGAGCTAGGTATCCTCCCGCAGCTGCCGGAATGCCTGCCAGTAAAGCGCTCGAGGGAGCGCGGCAAGAAGATCCGGCGAGCGGCGCCGACCGCATCGGCGCCCTCCCGGACGAGCTCCTGCACCGGATCCTCGCCTTCCTCCCCGCGCAGCAGACCGTGCGGACATGCGTGCTCGGCCGGCGTTGGCTCCGCCTCTGGAAGTCCGCCGCTGTCCTGCGCATCGTCGGCGCGGACGGGAAGGCGCCCGTGCCCTTCGAGGAGGCCCGGGAGTTCGTGGACAGCCTCTTGCTCCTACGTGGAAGTCTGCCTCTCGAATCTTTTGAGGTCAGCGTGGACGGCGCCGCCATTGACGTTCGCCGCGTGATGCTGTGGGTCAGTTACGCCGTGCAGTGCAAAGTCCAGGTGCTGCAGCTCAGCTTCCACGGGAGTAAACATGGTTTGCACTCGCTCCTGCCCGAGGATCCACCCCTCGCCTCCATGCACTTGACCAAGCTGTGGAGCTTCGCTACGTCGCGTTCAATGGTGACTTCCTTGACCTCTTGAGGTGTTCCACGTTGAAAGATCTAGAGACTGATGGCTGCTCCTTCGGGCTTGTGGGAAGAATCTCATCCCAGTCCTTGAAGCGGCTAAAAATCATAGGAGCTATATTCAACCGGAGCTCTCGAACCCGTATTCATGCCCCCAATCTCACTCAGCTGGAGCTACGACTCAACTATGGCAAAACTCCTGTACTTGAGAGTTGAGAGCATGCCCTTGTTGATTTTAGCAATTGTTCTGATTTGGGGGAAGTCTATCACAAGCACAGAATTTGGAGTTGGGAGCTAGCACTAATACGGTATGCTTACACCTCATATCATCATGTTCATATTCACCTTGTTCTAGACATATTAAGATTGTATTAAGGATGTAATGATCAACTTGATGTTTTCTGTCCAGTATATTTTCAGAAGGGATTTGAAATGCTGCCCTACTTTTAGTCGATTGAAGTC
Organism: Hyparrhenia diplandra; assembly: GCA_015847255.1. Taxonomy (NCBI): domain Eukaryota; kingdom Viridiplantae; phylum Streptophyta; class Magnoliopsida; order Poales; family Poaceae; genus Hyparrhenia; species Hyparrhenia diplandra. The sequence goes on from JADLZK010002065.1 coordinate 224,147, forward strand.
TCTAATACTCAACGAGCACTGGTGTGTGCCTGATATAAATGTGCTAGCACGTATTCTTCAACATTCACCCGTTTTAGAGGAGCTTTATCTTAATCTATTTTACAAGGTAAACAATTTCTAAATGGACAACTGTTAAATGGTGGAATTTTATGTAGATTGTTTGTTGATCTTGGTGAACTCTTTATGACACTGCAGATGTGGGAACTTAATGCAGATGTGGGAACTTAATGTTACATTGAAAGGAAAGTTCAGTCCAGAGCAGTTACCACCCACAATATCTGCACACCTTAAGAGAGTGGTAGTCAGATGTGGAACGGTTGACGAAAGAGTTATTCAAGTTTTGAAGTTCCTGAGTGAACTTAACATCAGTAAGCTAGCTAGTAGCTAGCGACATTCTTATCCTTTTTATTATTTTGTTGTTGTTGTTTGGCTTAATATATGGGGAAAATCAAAGTAGCAAGCAATGAGGAAACTCCATGTTAATTACTAAAGCAGATGTCAAGGTATTCTGGGCATGGAAATCTTGCACTGCATTGTGTCATTCTGGTGATGGGAAACAAAAAGAACCATTTGATCCATTTTGTTCATGAATCAGAAGTTTCGATAAAAAATGTTTACCTCTATATGTGGGGGAAGAGAAAGCAACATGTTGCTATTTTTTGGTGTTGCAGGGCAGCAGCGCAATGTGCTTGTCAGAGCCCTTTGTGATTGGGGCCCTGCGGCTATGGAGGGAGCTGTGGGCGGCGGCACAGGGAGAGGTCAGCGGCGCTAGGGCAGAGAGAGGGGAGGAGGTCGGCGCAGAGGAGGAGCGGGAGAGGGGAGATAATCCCTTAGGCAATTCCTTTTTGATCTTTAATGATTACATAGGCCATCTATTTATAGTCCCACGTAGACTTCTATCTTAAGCAATCTAATAATGGTAGTCCTTATAGATATGGACTCCTTCCTATCTTAACAAATCCTATTCCTTTGGAGATCCTCTGGATATGGATAGCGAGATGGCGGGGCCTGCCTTTTCATGCGCGCGCCCACCCTTGGTGGCGCCGTCGCCTTCCCGGTGCGGCTGCCGTGGTGCTGCCTGGGCCAATTGGGCCTTGGGCCCCCGACGAAGATGTGACAAAGTCTTTGCTTGGCGATTAGTTGTGTGCCTTAAAGAAAATATGCCATTATGTCTGATTTCGTTTAGCTCCTACTGTAAATGTAATTTTTGAGTTGTGCTAAGTATTTTTTTTTTCAGAAGTTCAGTAGAGTAACGGTCCTATTGCGCCTAGGGGAGACGCCCGAGCATCTCGGGAGGGTATCATCAATGGGCTCGTCATCAATCCGACTATTGTCTCCTCCGACTCCGGGGACTCCGACGCCTACATTGGATCGCACGCTAGCCGTTTGCTTAGAGAGCTCAAAGCGTGCATGGGTGCGCAGGAGAATGTTGCTTCGAACAGGTCGGTCGAGGTGGCCGATATGTGTGCTCGACTCGAGTCCGGACGCCATGGTTGCGGGTGGGGTTTTTGACAGGAAATTATTTTCTTGATCAAACCGTAGCTTTTCGGCGTCTACGGTTTTCCTTGATTCTGCCAGCACTGGCGAGCGTGGAGAACTTCTTTTGCCGCTGCCCGGCAATGCCGGTGCTACCGAGCGCCCGGCTAAAACCATGGAGTCTTCGTCTGCGGGGACATCGTGCTGCGCCAAAGGGAGTCGCGCACCACGGCGTGCGGCATCGTGCGTCCGTCGACCTGGCGGCTGCACAGGTGCAATCCGGCCATGACCTCACCTCGGTGGAGCCATGGTTCCCAGATCATGGTTGTCGAGGAGCCGCGGCGCTCGTCGTCGGCGTTCAGGTGACTACCGGCAGCCGGTGGGAGACAGGACCCCCTCCCGACCTTATCCTGAGCCTCCTGTTCTAGAACTACTAGTCTGTACCTGGGGTAGAATAATGGGCGAAAACCATGTTTATATATGTCGATGGTGTTTGCGATTATCATGTTATCTGGATGTGATTCATGTTATGTTCATGTTTACGATTCTCACGGCTATGCATGTCCCCTTGATGTTGGAATGCTACAGGTGTCGGCGGTTCAAGCCGCCGCCTTCGTTAATTACGTTGTCCGTGATGGCAACCCCTCTCCGACATGTCCCGCTTTGGGCGAGGTTCGGTGAGTCTTGTAGTGGCCGTCGCTAGGCGGCCGGCTAGACCTCATTTCTTGTGAGGCCGGCGCGACGCCGGAGTCCAGTGGCATGCCTAGCGAAGGGCGCGGTCGTCCCCAGCGGCGGGACGCAAGGCTGCTCCGCCCGCTTGAGCGGCGGGCGTCTTGCGCGGCGGGTGCGATATCGGCGAATACCGTATTGGAGGGGGTATCTGGCATTATCAAGCCGTCGGGGAAAGTATTCGGGGTAGCGTCTGGTGGTGCAGTATAGAATAGGGTGAGTCCTTCGTCCTCGTCTGCGGTGCCTCGCCCGATAGAGACGGGCATCGGTATCAGTATAATATGATGACAACTGCGGCTGCGCCGATGGCGAACATGTCTTGCGCCCGCGAGCTCTCCACACGATCGCCAAAGGATGCACCCGCGCAAGGTGTAAATGTTAGAGGCGCAGCTCTATCAAAAGCGTTGGCATTCATTACTATTTGTACTAACACCGGTCATGTCGTCGCGAGGCCTCACGGCCCGCTCTAAAAATGCCTACGTCCTACGCGGGAACGCACCCGGCCACCGTATTATTGCCTTTGCTCTCAGGCTCAAGCGGGCGCCCACGTTCTTTGTTCACCTCCCGCCCGCTCGGCATTGAGGTTCCAGCAAAAAAGCCCCGCCCGCGCTCGGCCTCAAGCCATCTTGCGAGAACCTTCCGGCCGGACATTCTTGTGGAGCTTGCGATGCGTGTCGCCATGCACTCGGATGATCCTATGGATGAGCTCTTCAATCTACAGGCCACCCGTCGCGGCGGTGGCGGCGTGCGGCAACCCCAGTGGGACGGGGCATCCCACTAGACCAGTGCTGCTGCCGGCGTGTCGGCTAGCGCGGGCATTTGTACTACTCGCGCGGTATCGTCATGAAGTCTCATCACCAAGCTCGCCAAGGTCGGCAACCGAGGAGCGTGCTTCGAGCAGGCATGTCTGCGCGTGTTCGTGGAAGGCGCGACCGTCTCGCCGCGCCGACATGCTGAAAAAGCCGCCCGACTCGGGGCATGCGCTTCGCCGTATGTTCACGCTCTTACGCTCTGAGGCGGAACGCCTCGCCGCCCGATGGCGAGCGGTGCGAGAGGTGTTGCGGGAGATTGAGCGCGACACGCGGCGGCGACGCTGCCTGCGACTTTGGGACGAACGTGAACTGCCGTGAGCACTTCGACAGGCATTGGAAGTGTTGCGGCGATGATTTGCCGGGTGCCGTATCCAATGTGGCGGCATCGTCTCCGCCGGCCCAACCGGTGCCTCGCCGGGGCGTGCACAAGTGGAGATTAGAAGACAACACTTGCGGCACCCCGGCGAATGGGAGCCGGGATTAGTGTGGCCGCTGCGGTGGGTGTACTGCAGCGAGGAGTGTAGGATCCGCGGCGAGTGCACTATGTTCTTCCTCATTTGCAAGGTTGAAATAAAGCACTTGCCCGGCGATGATGCTCTCATGCAATGTATGTCTAATATATATGTGTGTAATGCATTTGCTCTAGCTAGATCATCTAGATCGAGCGACTTTTGCTAGCTTTTGGTTGTGTGCATGCATGGATTGGTTGATGTTTGATTGATCCTCTAAGTAGCATGCGGTGATGAACACCGGTGAGATGTTTTAATTAGATTTGTAATCTTGTGTTATATTTTGTGCGGGATGGTGTTGTGTTACTCTAATTCATGTCTTTGCGTGGATGTTTGATTAATTGCATACGAAATGATGAATGAATAGAGTGACAATGGTACAAATATACTATTCATGTTTTGCGATGGTGTATAATTAAGATTCGTGAACAATCACTAGCATGGATGTTAGATGGGGAAACATCAACCAAATTGAGATTTAATTGTAGATCTTGCTAGGTTATGAAACTTTCTAGTTTATTTTTTTTTATTTTTGGCATTATCTTGTAATGGAAAACTAGGTCACGAATTTTTAAAAAATGGAAATTTAAATTTTTTGGATGACCTCCGACAAACTACCAATATAAAGGCTGTAGTTCCCAAATATCCATGAAATTTTGTGCAAAATATCACTTCTTTTGTTGTGGCTTGATTTATTAACAAATGGTATTTAAGAATGACTTAAATTTGACTCTTTTTTGTACAAATTTTTTGAATAAGACGATTTGGTCAAACTTAGGGTCAAAAAAGTCAAAGGAGCTATAATTTGAAGCGGAGGGGCCTTTATATTTGGGATCATCTTGTCATGGAGAAACATGTAACGGTTTGAAAACATTTAGTAGATTACACATACTACACACATTGGGATAGTTTAGTATGAAGAAAGACGCCGCTTTAGCGCGGTATTTGCATGCGATTTTTGACGTTTGGCTCACGGGCGCTTGGCGGCGGCATCGCCCCTAATTAAGCATCCGACGCTTGTGCTGGGCTTGAAGGAAATCCTACCGTGACAAGCTAATTATAGTATTGTTGACTAGTTATTCAGTTAATGAAGCACCTACTACACCATTGTACTAGTAAAGTAGAAAAAGTTTTACTATGCCTTCAATGTTTACGTGCCCTCATGCCCGTCGCGGGGAGGGCACCGGCCATCCCACGTGGAGGTGGCTTGCGCGGCCTGCACCAAGGATTGGGCCGAACGACAGTGGCGGGCGTTTCTCCACTATAACTATAGCGAGGTGTGAAGCATACGCAAAGGATTCGCATGCAAAGGGCGTGGATATGATCGGACGTGTCACGGGAATAGTCCGGAGAGTCTTGTACATGTGTACTGATCATTTTATTATATTGCCAAAACCTTACTTTTTACGAGGGGACTCGTGCGGCCGGCCAAACGCTTCTAGTTCCTTGTCGCGAGCGTCGGTTGTTGCCTCCGTTCGGGGCGTCGTCGCTACTAGACAGACCGAGTGGGCCGGGCGGCTACTCTAGAGGGCAAGAGCGAGGGCCAGCGGCTCGTTGTCAAAGAAGAAGGGCAAGAGGCGGCAACACGGCCAGACGCGATGGCTTGTACTCCGTGCGTAGCTTGTCTTGAAATTAAAATACCCTTCGTTCCACAATACTTGCAATTCTTTGACTCATATAAAGCGTGTTTGACCTCTCGTCTTATTCAACTTTTTTAATAAATATTACCACTTTTGTTATGACTTATTACATCACTAAAGATATTGTAATGACGTTTTCTTTGTTTTATAATTCACATAAAAAATTTGAATAAGACGGCGGTCAAAACACGGTTTATATGAGTCAAAGAATTGCAAGTATTGTGGAACGGAGGGTAGTATCAAGTAATAGGTCACGAAACAACAATAAAAAGACAAAACAACGGTAGCTGGTGGCCAGAGCGAGCAGGTAGTACGCGTTTGAAGAAAGAAGAAAGCGAACAAATACGGTGAAGAAGCACAAATCACGAGAGACCAAGTACTTTATTCAAAGTTTCATCGGGTACTCCCTCCGTTCCAAATTATAGTTCACTTTGGCTTTTCTAGATACATTGGTTTTGTTATGCATCTAGTTATACATTATGTCTAGATACATACTAAAAAGAAATGGATCTAGAAAAGCCAAAGTGAACTACAATTTGGAGGCGAGGGAGTACAAACTAATCCTCAAGGAATTCACCGATAAGAGTTTGAGGATCAAGGAGATCGACTACTGGCCCGGCGGCATGATTGCGAAACTCCCCTCAATCCGGGCTCGGTCCTCCTCGGCCGATTGGAGCCCACGAAAATTTGGGAGCATGGATACACAAATCTCTGCAGGTTTGGGTTGTGAGTCGCCAAACCCTTGTCGAAGGGCGGGAAAAAAACGCCCGTGCACGATGAGCGCCATCACCGAGGAAACGCCGCCGCGAGGCGTTTAATCGGGATTCACCTTGTACACATTCGTAGTGATTACTTTGGTTGTGTGAACGCTAGTGTTGTCAATGCATTCTGGCGAGGTCAAAACTTAATAAAAACTTGTGCTCCTTGAGATGGCTAGTTTTTATTAAAAATGTGAATCAAGCGGCCATGTTTTGTAGAATTATTTATTTTTAACATCAACATATTACGTTTTATGAAAATTAAATAATTCTACAAAATATGGCCGATTTCATGACATCTCAAGGCACTACACAAAAAAAAATTGGTTCACCAAAATTGGAGTTACCAAACTCTAGTTATGAATTTCCAAAAGTGACGAAATTTTGGATTCCTAACAATTTTTCGTTTTGATTTGAGGCGATTCCCAAATTAAAAAACAAATGATGCGATTCCTAAGACAAACTTTCTTGAGGGGCCAAATTCCTAATTCTCCCAAAGTCCTATTACTCCAAACAATGTTTAACATTTTGAAATACTACTAGCACTAGCACACAAGTTACAGTCCCCTTTTACATTATTAGGTGGGGACCATGGTGTGCGCATCAAACACTCTGATTTGCCACCTCGGATTCCCTCAAATGCTCCATATAGTGCTATGGGCAGTTCTCTCTCGCAGTCTCTCGTCTCTTCCTTCTCCCATACTACACACCTACTAGTAGTACTCACACAATACACCGCTCTCTACACAGGGGGGGCCCGCCTTCGCCTTCGTCTCCATCCAGGCGGGTGCACCTCTTTATCACATCCATGCGGTGCAAGCTAGATATGGTTTTTCATGTGGTTTTTGAAACAAAGCAAATACATGATTTTTTTTTTTTGTATGGTTGCAGATGCGGATCGAGTCCCGGCCGTTCGGATCTCGACTTCATGTGGTCTCGAAGTCCCGGCGCTCTCGATCTCTAGTGTTGGGTTGGGAAGGAGGCCGAAAGAAAATGTCGCAAGAGAAGCACATACGCTTGGGTAAGCACCGAAGTCTAGATTCTAAAGTGCATTATCCTTCCTTTCTTGAAGTGTTTTTACGAATGGATCTAAAAAAGTTTTTGTGTTTGTCTTGCATATCTTTGTGACTCATGCTACCTTCTACAACCACAGAGATCTACGCGGGGAGATTATCAAAGGATGAGGAGGACCGACGTGCACAAAAAAAGTGAGCATATTGTTCTCCTCTAATCGACACCACGGCTCGAGGCGAGACTCAAAACTCTTGCTTGTTTCTTGAGTTGACTTTGACGAGTGGGGCTCACGGCCGTAGGACTATAATCTCCGTGTAGGTCTCGAGCCCTGGTCATGGCCATGGCTAGCGCTTAAGACCTGCTTATTTGGAGATTATAATCCAACCGCAAGCTCCTCGAGGGTGTCGCCGTCCCTACTCGAAGTCCGGACCCGAGAGACGCCCATATATGTCTTCGTAGCTTAGGTCTTGCTTCCTCTTTTTGACAATGTCCGCTTGCTCTTGCTTCATCTTGTTTTAGCTTGTTATGTCTCACGGAATACTATTAAATCGGCCAAAATCGGCGTTAGCAAAACAACCTGTTCTCCGTAATGTTGTTATATTATCAAAAAAATTGTTCAAATTTGGAATGCTCTGGCTCTCCAAGAATGCATGATCGAACTGTATTGCTAGTTTGTGCATTGTCGCTCAACAAACAAATTCAGCTTGATAAGAGGCAAATTTTGGCCTTGTGTTGAAACAAATTTGTCATCGAACACTTGCCTCATTCTCTCTCTCGATCGAAGAGGCATGTGAAATGACACCATGCGTGACCCGCACGGTACACCTACTCTACACATGTGTTCGGGCATGTCATGATTACGATTCTACAGACCCGTCTTTGGAAAAAAGGAGTGCGTAGTGCGGTGTGAGATGACACTTCGCGCGCCTGCACCAAGGGTGGGCGGAACGGCGAGTTTTTATATTCCCAAAAAAGTTTTGACCAAAACGTTTTCCAACAAATACTACGGGGACTCGGCCGGCAGCGAGGCAGAGCCGGCCGGCCGTGGGCCCGTGGCAACGTGAATGCTTACGGTTCCTTCGCACAAGCGTCGGATTAGTACTACTCCTAGGCGAGAGGCCACCGGCGGGCCCCACAATTTAAAATACCTAAAAATGTTATAGCCCGACAAACCAAAAATCTAAATTAAGTTCGATTACGCCATTAAATTTGTTTCAATTAATTCTTCAAAACAAGATATCACATGGATATATTTAGATAAAATTACAAGTGGGCCCACACAAAGGATATAAAGTATATGTATGAATGCGAGAAACCGGTGTTGTGTGGGCACTATGAGCAAGTTTTGAATTCCTAACAAATTTTTCGTTTTGAGGCGGATTCCCAAATTCAAAAAAAATGATGCGATTCCTAAGACAAACTTTTGTCGGGGCTAAATTTACTCCAAACAAGTTACAAACTTTTGCGGGGCTAAATTAACTAGTGGGACCATGGTGTGCGCATCAAACACTCTACTGATTTTGCCACCTCGGATTCCCTCATACGGTATGCTCCATATATAGTGCTATGGGCAGTTTTTCTCTCAGATCTCTCGTCTCTTCCTTCTCCCATACTACACCTAGTACTAGTTACTTCTCACCTCTTCGTCCCGACTTTCCAAACTCATCTCAACCAAACAAGAGTAGAGAGCGGTCCGACCACGAGGGTCCGCCTCGCCCAGGATTGCCGACGCCGTGTCGTCGTGAAGTCTTGGCCGCTCGATCTACGGGTGTTTTGGGCGGAGGCCAAAAAAAATGTCGCAAGAGAAGCACATCTTCTTGGGTAAGCACCGAATTCTAGATTGTAAAGTGCATTATCCTTCCTTTTTTTTGAAGGTTTTTTTGAATGGCTCTAAAAAGGTTTGCTATCTAGCTTGGCAAGCATTACAACATTGCTCAATAATTTTGTTGTCTTATACCTTTTCGATTCATCCTAGGTACAAACACAAAGACCTATGCGGGGAGATTATAAAAGGATGGGGAGGAGGCGAAGAAAATGTCGTAAGAAAAGCACATCTTCTTCGCTTGGAGATCCTTTTCCACCTCTCTTCTATTATCCTTCTTGCGGGCTATCGGTGGCCTCGGCCTCATAAGTGAGGCAATTTGTTCATGCCGTGCATCTTGTGCATCCTATGCCTTAGCCCGCTGCTTTGGATTGGAATGTCGACTTCATCTTTGGACCTTGGCAGCGCCCTCCCACTCATCCATCTTTGCCGGAGTAATTTGAAGATAATAGATTTTGCATTGTGAGCCCGAGGTGTGGTGCGGTCCAAGTGAATAGTAGCGAAAGCGGTTAGATACTCATTATCCCTGTTAACATTGACAAGAGGGGCTCGCGGACCGTAGGACTATAATCTCGTGTAGGTCTCGAGCCTTAATCATGCCCATGGCTAGAGCTTAAGATCCGTCTTTGGAGATTATAATCATGCCGAGGGCCGCAAAGCGTCTCGGCGGTGTTGTTGTGCGTACTCGAGTGCGGACGGGAGGAGGCGCCTTCTAAGCGGATGCTTCCTACTCGAACCGTATTGAACCTGTATTGCTAGTTTATGCATTGTGGCTCAACAAACGAATTCAGCTTGATTTGTTCGTAAAGAGGCAAATTGTGGCCTTGTGTAGTTGTGTTGAAACAAATTTGGCATCGAACGCTCACCTCATTCTCTCTCGATTGATCGAGCGGGCATGTGAAATGACTCCATACGTGACCCACGATGTACAAGTACACCCTCGCGGCCGAGAGAGGCACTGACGGGCGGCGGCGTGGCAACGTGAACGCTTCCGGTTCCCTTCGCACAAGCGTCGGATTAGTACTACTCCTAGGCGAGAGGCCACCGGCGGGCCCCACAATTTAAAATACCTAAAAAATGTTTAAACCGACAAACCAAAAATCTAAATTAAATTCCGATTACAGTAAATTTGTTTTTGACCGAAACCTTTTCCAACAATCTGTACTTTTTACGGGGACTCGCGGCCGGCGAGAGCGGGCCGGCCGGCCGTTGCAACGTGAACACTTCGGTTCCTTGTCGCGAAGCGTTGGATTAAATTATAGTAAAAATTTTTGTCTCGCGGTTTCCAAGCACGCAATGAGGCCACGCCGGACGAGCTGCGAGGGGAGGAGGCAAAGATGAAGCGAACGAGAGAGAAAGAGCATGGCCACCCGGCGGGCCCCACAATTTAACAAATTTTAGTGATGCCTTTCTCTACTTATAATTAGGTTGCAATTTTTAGTGTTTCATCTAGATTTTTGTCTGCGAAACCCAATGTTGTGTGCTAAATAACATTGTTATTTTGAATAATAACCGTCTTGAAAAATCTATTGTAAAAATGCCATCTTGAAATAAGATGTTACACTCCGTTGTAACCTATCACTCTCTTTTGTAGCCGGTGAGAAGAACAAGTTCATAATCTTGTATGAATATCATACCCCATCTTGATTCCATGACGGTTGACGGGCAAATAATTATGCGACCAAAGATTTGTTTACCATCGACAATATACATCATGTAGTGCTCTTTGCTAATAGATATAAAAAACAATGTACTAATAGTGTTGTTTTTTATCGTTCTCATCATGGTTTAAAGCAAGAGTCCTTTGTTGTGTGGTGTCATGCGAGAGTTGATGAGGTAATGTTGATGGGCCTTGCATTAGGCCAAACCGGTGATCGGGTATCTTTTGGGAACCTTACCAATAGAAATCATGGAGGTATATTTCATGTTATGTGGCAGGAGCAAACAAACTTGAGAGATAGAAGACTTTTTACAATGTAAGGTATATTCATGTCATGCTTTGTAACTTACGCCAAAATATTGTACTAACAAATTGTTTTTATCATCCTCATGATTTAAAGCAAGAGTCCTTTGCTTTGTTGTTTCATGCATAGTTGACGGGTAGTGTTGATGGACACACGTGGGCTAACCGGTGATCGGGTACCTTTTGGGGACCTTACAAATAGAAATCATGGAGGTATATTTCATTTTCACGAGAATGTTTCATATGTTTGCATGTCCTCACCAAATTTCAATAAAGCTAACTATACTCGTAGGTGTTGATGCCATTAGATGTGGATCGTAGCGGCAACAAGAGGCGAGAGGAAAGAGACCGATTGTGCGACAACGATTGATGAAAAGAGACGTTCGAGAGGCATATAAGAAAGAAAGAAAGAAAAATTATTGGCAAATAAAAGAAAAGAAAAAAATCATGGAGCCTTCGCATGCAGAATAAATGGATATCAAAGATTTCTTCCGGCCGATATAAAACATTATCTTAGTCGAATTATAAAAAAGCCCATAAAATAGAGTTTACAAACCTGTGATATAAATGATTAATTGTGTTACTTTCAAAACTTGTTTTGGATTAAATGTTACTTTAATATTATTGTTTAATTTATAGTATTATTATCTTATCATGTGATCCATGTTATTTTATATAAAATTTTGTTATCCCGTAGCAACGCACGGGCGTTTAACTAGTCAAATATAAATGAGAAGTTAGTTTCCCCAAATGATGATCTTTTTTCGCATTCTATCATTACAAGTTTCAAAGCGAAAAAAAGCCAAAGCTTTATATCGGCAAAAAGTATAAAAATAAAACAAAGCGAGGTTTAATTTTTCAAAATCAGCAAAAATTATTACCTACAAGTTTCCTAAAGGGACGACGTTTTCAAATTTCCTAAGGGAAAATTTGACTTCAAAATCGAAGTCTTCGCTCTCACTTCAAGAAAAAAGAAGGGGACGGCGTTTTCAAATTTTCCTAAGGGAAAAATTTGACTTCAAAATCGAAGTCTTCGCTCTCACCGCGAAAAAAAAAAAAAGAAGGGGGCGGCGTTTTTCAAATTTTCCTAAGGGAAAAATTTGACTTCAAAATCGAAGTCTTCGCTCTCACGCCGCAAAAAAAGAAGGGGACGACGTTTTCAAATTTCCTAAGGGAAAATTTGACTTCAAAATCAAAGTCTTCGCTCTCACGCCGCAAAAAAAAGGGCGACGTTTTCAAATTTCCTAAAGGAAAATTTGACTTCAAAATCAAAGTCTTCGCTCTCACTTTGCAAAAAGGAAGGGGACGGCGTTTTCAAATTTTCCTAAGGGAAAAATCTAACTTCAAAATTGAAGTCTTCGCTCTCTCACAAAAAAAAAGGGGCGGCGTTTTCAAATTTTCCTAAGGGAAAAAAAATCGACTTCAAAATCGAAGTCTTCGCTCTCACTTACGCAAAAAAAGAAGGGGATGACGTTTTCCAATTTTCCTAAAGGGAAAAATTTGACTTCAAAATCGAAGTCTTCGCTCTCACTTCAAAAAAGAAGGGGAAGACGTTTTCAAAATTCCTAAGGGAAAGTTTGAATTCAAAATCGAAGCCTTCACTCCTACTTCACAAAAAAAAAGGAGGGGACAACGTTTTCAAATTTCCTAAGGGAAAGTTTGACCTCAAAATTGAAGTCTTCGTTTCGCACTTAAAAAAAAAAACATAGAACAAATTTCTTAAAACAATTCACAAAATTAGCATCATCGAAAAATTCTTAAAAAACATCATTATTTTACCAAAAATTCAAAAGAAGGGAACTTTACACAAACAAGCCCTTAAATTACAACACTTTATCAAGTTACAAATAACAAATTTATTAATCTTCGGAAGCAACACTAGTCATTTGCTTTCGGCTTAAAATATCTTCAACAACCGTCTATAATCTTGTCAACGTCTTACGAAGATCAACTTGAGAAATAAAACTTGGGGAAGCACTTTCGAACAAGAAGACTGAAGCAACCATAAAAACACATAAGTAAAAAAAGGAAAAGGGCGAAAAGACAAAATAAAAAGCAAAAAACACCCTCACACGCCCAACCATGCTAAAATAAACAACTCGAGGCATCCTATAAGAGGATTGAGCCTCTGAATTTTTAAAACCCATTTGTATCGGTATCTTGGCAATACTTCATAAACTTCGGAGGTTTTGAAAACAAAGTTTCCAATGGCAACCGTCAAAGGTAATACGGGGAACAACATCCTGCAAGAAGCCCATTTGGAAAAACCATGCGAGGACATTTTCACAATCAAAACTCATGACATAATATAGAACAACTAGCACATAATATTAAAACATCCTCGCCACTTCGCATAAGTTAAGGTAAAACAAATTCACATCATTAACACATGTTTTAGGCATCCTCTCCAAATCCCTCAAACAAAAAATCTAAGTCCTATTTTGAGCACCAACGTTTTCTTGACTTCTTCCTTCCTCTTCCGAGCTCTTTTTTTTTCCTCATCCTCTTTCAACTTCTTCAAAGCGGCTTCTTCACGCAAAATGTCGAAATCTTTTAAAACTAAATTAGCGAGAAACAAGCAACCAAAAGCCAAAGAAAAAAAGCAAAGTCAAATCTCTCAAACCAACCTTGTTCAATTTTTCCTTCACTTTCTCAAAGCAGTGTTCTCGTCCACATTTGCACCGGTACTCTTCAAAGAACTTCTTGCAAAGAAGATGAGTGCAGTAGAAATCTTCTTTGGACAAAGCATCCCCACGAAATTTGAAGTCATCCGCACAAAATTTAGAATACAAAGGATCATTGGCCTCCTTCATAAGATGAAAAAAGCGCGGGTAGAATACATGATGCTTTCGTATCGGGCGGCGGCTTGCACAACAACACCAAGATCTTCATACTATCGGCATAACCGGCTAAAAATGGGATCATATTCACCAAGCTCCCAACATGGATCTTTAGGCATAGCTCCCCACTTCTCATAAGCAATCTTGCAAAGTTCCCACATACGGTTAAACTTTTTAAGCATAGATTCATCCATTTCAAGCCTTTTCTTCTCAAGATATTGCTTATCCTTAGTAAGAGCATTAATAGTAGACTTCAGCGTGGCCATTTCGGCATCTTTATCCTTAATAGTATCAAACGCCTCATGATAAAGGCCATCCACCTTATGAAGCTCATCAACAAACATCAGCTCTTTCTTTTTCTTTATACGCAAGTTGAGACTTCAAAGACGCAATCTCATTTTGAAGAGATCTTTTGCGAAGAGCAAAAAGCGGTGGCACTATCTTCAAGAGATTTCCTCAACCCTCGTTGCATCAAAACTCTCACGAAAAATACAACATTCAGAAAAATAACAATGGAACAACAAACAATAATAATATTCAACAACAAACAAAAGAATACCTTATACATCGAGGTAAGCTAGCATCTATAAGCTCTAATGGATTCATCCGCGCAAGCTCGCCTTCGACATCCAGTGCTTTGAAAAAGCATCATCAATACACCGAGAGTTGAAGCTCGGTCTTCTTTGGCGACAATCGAAGCTTATCAACACCAACACCAATAAATTTATAAGAATCTAAATTAACCCCCACCATCACAGCGGAATTTGAGTATTTTCAAGCTGTCTTCGAGATAGCCTCATGATAAAAGGAGGAAGTTCAGCTATAGTAGGAGTAGCTTGATCTTGCATCACACTCTTCATTGCTTCCACATCAACAATTTTTCTTGAGAAGAAGTTGAGGCATACGGAAAAAAGTCGGCTACAAAAATAAAGGAAAAAAATAAAACTCGAAGGAAATTCCCATAGAAAAACAAGACAAGCTTTTGTAAAAAAAAAAAACTAACCAACTTTTTCACCATCCTTTCAGCGAGCAAGGCACCTTCTCCCGAGCTTCAACATTAATCATCGAACGGAAAAGGCGAGCGGTGATGGCCTCCATTTCTTCATCTTCTACATCGGAAAAATCATCAAAAGAAAAGCCGGTTGTGCGCGAGTGCCTTTCTTCGAAAAGACCCTTTGATAACATTCCACGACCTCATGAGCTTTTTCCTTTAAAGCTTCATCTACACAAAAAGTGCACATACACATATATCATAAACAACTAACTATTAATACAAAAGTATATATAGAAGTAATAATACTTGAGAAAAAAACCTATAGAAGACTTTCTTTGAAACTTTTTCCCGCGAAACATTTGTCTTCGACAAATCAATTTCAGTATCTTTAGATGGCCCGAGAACCAACGATTCTAGCGGCTTCAACAACAAGCTGTAGTCTCTCGCAACTCTCACATCCCTAGAAGATTTTTCAACACCAACCAAACCAACAATTGTTGCAGTAGAAGTTGGACTACCATCATTACCACCGCCTTCCGACGCAATCCCGGCCAAACAAGAAAGGCGGTTTGAGAAGTCGACTTATAATTCGCATAAGCGGTTCTAGCTAACATCGCTAAATTAGGCAAAGATGGATCATCACATGAAGCGGTGCAAAAGCATTTCGAGTGGGAAGAATAGGCGTAGAATGTCTAAACCTAGGTGAGGAAGGAGTAAGTGGACCAAGAGGGAGAAGGCGTATCCACGCCCGGCATTATCATCCCCAACATCACCACCCGAAGTCCCCAACCGTGACACACCAAAATTTTGTAAAAAATCGGCAAGAGGTGTAAGCAACTCGAGTCATTACGCTAGAAGAAAATGCCGCCAAATCTTTCTCACCTCCAATTCATCCATCGAAGTACCAAACATCCTAGCATCGGCATCTTCGCTATCGAGAAAAATGAATAGTAGAAAGCAAAGCTTTCTTTTGTTTCTTCGAAGACTTAGCAGGGTTTATTTGTAGTTTTGGTGTAGTCTTCGCTTTCGAGCAATCACCTCATTTTCTCTTCAAATCTTTTCCATCATCCTTATCACCTTTGGACCTCGCATAAGCGGGAGGCGGACACTTCTTATAAACAATTTTTCCAAGATCAAAAGTGCGGTTTAATCGACATAGTCGAGATCAATTATACCATCCATGAAATTTCTCTCTTTACGCATATACTTCCCGAAGCTCCAGCGGTGTTATTCTCAACGGCTTCGACAAAATCTTCATCACGGTCATACTTGGTAGGCTTCACGGCTTCCTTGTCGGGGATAAAGATAATCTTTGCCCCTCATAGTCTTAGTATGGAATCGAATAAAGTTCCATTCTCTCGAAGAGGCCACACCCTTGCAACAACATACTCCTCAACAAGATCACGCGTGAACGTTCGAAACCACTTTCGATTAAAGGCCTTCATACATTCAAGATAACCTTTAGTTTTTCGAGAACTTGGGTTTGCATTCAAACGACTCTTTATGCATTCTCCGGCGGCCAAAGGATATCTCTTAACTAGATCTTTCTTTCCTTTGCTCTTCTCCTCAACCATAGGAACCTTGTGATAAAACCAGAAGTTAAACCAACCATCAGGCCACTTGTTACGCGAAGCAGGCGAAATTTGCTTAGCATTACGAGGCGATCTTGAAATTACGGCAACCAAAATATTTGATTACTTTCTTGCCATCAACCATCTTATTGCGAAATTGCCAGTGCAATTCATGAAGAGCACGAGAAGGCATCAATATACGGTTGAACATTCAGCCATACGGCCGCCTGAATACAAAAAGTCTAACAATCGAGTTTGGGGTGAGGTGATGCATCTCAATGTTAAAAGCATTGAAGATATCTTCCAAGAAATCTTGACATGGCATACGAAGTCTAGGAGAAAAAGATCCTTGAAAACAACACACTCATCGGCGGCCCGGCCCGAATTGTTTTGAAACCCCGCTGGCCTATCTTTGCCCGGGCTTCAAGATTGAGTTTTTCTCCAACTCTTCATAATTAGATTTAGACATCCTACTCTTGCGAAAACCAAATAAATCCCATCATTTGAAATAAGTTCGGATTCGAGGAAGCATCCCGTCACTTAGCCTCTCTTCATCCGTCCTTGACCCCGAAACTTGACTATCATCATCTTGAGAAAGCGGGGAACAACATCCTCTTCGAGAGCCATCGCTAAGAAAAACATCAATACAAAATCAAGATTAGAAGAACAAAAATAAACAACACTAAGATCCAGAAAACTAAACAAAACTTACCAAGAAACTTCGCGCAATCAACAGTCAAGAGGCTTCGCAGCAAATTTTGACTTCGCAAAACTCAGAAAATTTTCAAAAAGGTGGCCCCTCTTCGAAAAGATGAAGGAAACAAGGGGGTAAGCTTCGCTATTTATAGGCACCAAAAAAAAAGAGTCCAACTTCAAAGCACGGGGCGGCGTTTTAGGGAGTCAAAATTTAAAATTAGATTCGTGGGATTCACGCCTTTGAAGTTGGCCTTCGCCCACGAGGGGCTGCTGTTGGGATCTAACTTCGATTGTTCAAAACTTTGTGCCATACTTTGAAGTTGCAGGATGGTGAAAATCTCCAAGATGAGTAGCAGGCTTCGCAGGGAAGTACGAAAGTGCCTTCGCGGACGATTCAAGAGACAACTCTACAAAACAAGAAAGCAGCCAGCGAAGAACCTGGAAGGGACTTCGCATAAAGTAACTTCGCAAAGTCGTCATCAAAAGTTGCCATCAAAGATAAGGAAGAAAGAGGACAACAAAAGAAGCAAAACATGGAGCAAAGTTCACGAAGACCGCTGTCCATTTAGTGATAGAATTGTTAGATGGAACTTTTTATGAATCTGTGTAATTACGAAGTCGGGGGCCCCTATAAATACCCCACGACATTCTTGTGAACCATATCATTATCAATAAAGTGTTGCTCGAGTATTCACCCATGAGGGGGCTAAGTGTGAATTTCCCCAAACCGACCATCTCTCGGGCGTCTAGGTTCACTGAACCGGCCGATCCACCCCCGCACCGCCCTCCTAGATAGTTAATGCACCGCCTCACCAAAGCTAGGCCGGATCGGCGCCGAGGTGGGTGCGGGCGCACACCCTAGGGTGCGCGCGCACCCTTTCTGGCCTGGTTCGGGCTGGGCTTTTCCTGGTTGGCGTGTTTGGGCCTGAAAAGTAGTAGGGTGGTGTTGGCTCGGCCCAGTTCTGCGTGTTTGGTCCATTTCTCCCTTGGGCTTGATATTCTTCAGGAATGCGCTTTCTAGGGAGGCGCCTTTTGGTACATTTTCCACTTGCTTTTTATATAAATCCTGCAAAATAATATTTCTACACTACAAGTGGAATTATGTCAATAATAAATGTATATGAGTATGATAATATATAGTTTTACTCCCTTTTTGGTAGGATGTTGACGTTTAAAAATTGTAGTTGGTTACTGTCGGGTACCAAAATAATTGGCACCCTCGGAAACACAAAAAATCCCCATGGTATACCGAGGCTCTCGACGAGGCTGGGATCAGCGGCTCGCCCGACCCCCCTCGCGGGAGGGGGGATCGGACTCGTTCGCCCGAGACCACCTTCGTCGGAACAGGCCCTCGGCATTTTGACCCTCGACAGCGGGACGCGACAACAAGGGCGGCGGGGTGTCCATACGACAAATTTGTACACCACGACACCGGATTCCCTCACCATGGCGGGACGGCGGTCAAAATCAAGCGTAACGGGCGTCGGCCCGTCCTAGCAACACTATTAGGTCTTTGTTTACACCTCACCTTCTCTTTGTGACAACCACCCGCAGGCGGTCACCTACTTGGCGCCCATCGCGGAAGGTCTCGGGCGCGCCAGCCAGCACCATGGCGTCGACACGGGGCGGGTACACAGCGAGTACCCGTCGTTGTCAAGACACCCCTCGGGGCGCCCCTCGGGAAGACTAAAGCCTCGGAAGTCAATACACCCCTCGAGAATCAAATCATTACAAAAGTACCGTCCTCCCACGAAGGATTTGTTGACACTTCTTGAGCTATATTTTTATGTGTCAACTAAACATAATAAAAGGGTATAAAACACGATAAACACCTAGACTAGGGCTGTACTAACATATTTTCCACGAGTTTTGGTGATTTATCTACTTTTCAGTACTTAACGGGAAAACACGAGGAAAAGCCCATCAAAAGAAGCCCATACAATAAAGATAATTATCCTCGGCAATTTCTATCCAAAAAGTTGACTAAAACATTCTAGAAGACACGA
>JADLZK010002066.1:0-82257 GCA_015847255.1 Hyparrhenia diplandra
AATTTGAACTCATTGTGATCCAAGGCAATCGGGCGATCGCCGGGCCTTTTCATGGCGACCGCCGGAGATTGAGCCCAAATCGATCAACTTTTTAGGTGGGTTTTATGCTTAGGCATTAGGAATTAATATCTACACCGTTGCCAAGGTAGGTTTGATCAAGGGCCGTCGTTAATCGCCAAGAGGCTATACTCATGAGACCCCACGACCCGAGGGTGAAACCTAATTCATTATTCAAACCATACTTTCGGCGGTGGGCACGATCTCTCCTCTCTAGTTCCATCCAGACTAGAACACCATCAAGAACTAGAAGCTACAGAGTGAGTTGAAGAGCAAAGCATCAAGTTGAGAGATTTTGATGCATGGCACCCAAGAGAGTGACTAGATCTAGTCTTGAGAGCTAAAAGAGTGGGTGGGAGGAGAAGAAGGGGAAGCAATCGGACTTGTCGGTGACCCTCTATGCTTGTACCTCCGGGATCAAAGCCCTCGTGGCGCTGGATCCCGAGAGACTTCTCATAGTGGATCAACTTCTGTTTGAGTAAGTACTGTGTTCTTATTATTCTTATTGTTCACAACTCTTATTTGAGTACTTTTAACTGTAGGGCGCTTATAGATTAGAGGGGTAACTTAGGTTTAGGCTTGGTGCTTAGACCGAGGTTTGCTTGTGAATGCACCCTACCTTCGAGCGTGGATTCGTGGTAGTGTAGCCCATTACCATTGAATCCCTTTGGAGTCCACATCCCGTTGGATAGGCCAAGCGAGGACCATGTTCTTTGGAGGATTGCATGTTTTGCGTCCATGTTTTCCTTTGAGTACGTCCCTTAAGTCCCAAGGATTAAGACAAACTGATAGAATCTCCCTTTACCTTCTTATCCTCCAAGTCCTTTACATTGTTGCTCGTGATTAGTTATTATATGTCTTCTCACATCATTCTCTCCGGTGATCATATTAAAACCCTTCTCGGGTGATGCTCACTCGCATCCGCTCGCTTATGATTATGCTGAAAACTATAAATATTTCTGTAGGCTTATCAAATGCCAACATCTGTCCCACCCTGTTTCTCCACCTGAATTCCTTTCTCGGGCGCTAATCGAGCGCCTTGTCGGCGGCTCCGTCTTCCACGCCTCGCACCATCCGTTGTCCAGCGTGGTGCGCATCATCTCACATGGAATCCGTCAAACCTCTCTTGTTCATCGCGCCGAACTGCTTGATGAACTCCTCCCATGGACTTCTCCATTTCAACATGAAACTTGGTCACTTCCGCCGGGCGCTACGCCTGCAATCGGCGAACACCGCCACCCTCGTGTCACCGCCGACGAGCACGGGACTGGAGCTAAATACCAATTGTTAATCTCGCGATGGATCAGGACCGGCGCGAGCTTAAGTGGGAATTGCTGTGATCACAAGGAAGCTTGGAACCAAAGTTAATGACGCAAGAACGAAGACGAACAAAGATAACTGACCTAACTGAAACAAAAACTGGAATGAATGATGGATTGTTCTCGTGTTCCATGACGGACCACCCATCCACCTCAGCTAATGTAGCCGGGCTTACAAGGCCATGGCCCATGGACTCAACACAAGTCGGTTTATAAACTGGAACACGACAGCGCTATCATACTCAGCCACCGTGACGCTTTGTCGGACAAACAACAGTGTCATCCGTCTTCATCCTGACACTGCCTGGCCGACGGTTGGCGTTGTGTTTCCAGTCTCATTGAACCAATCACCCCATGCATAATACATATCCATTTTTTGATCAACGATGGCGAGCGGAATTGATCCGACGAAAGAAACAATTTCAGTGTTTATATAACGCAAGTAAGCTAGTAGTTCATGGAATTTGCCACGTTGAGTGAATCCGCCGCATAGGTAGCAGCTTACATTGGTAGGATTCATACTCGATTAAGCCAGCATCATGCATGTGCATTCTGTCGGTGGTGGCAAGCAACTCCTAATTAATTTATGTCGACTTACGCGGGACTAGCGCGCTGTCCCAAGTTTGTCGAATACGATCGCTACCCACGTTGAAAGAATAAATCTGCACGAAAACAAAGATTTTGTTAGGACCTCGCAAACAGATTCGCGCTGGGTTATTGCTCCTGAGCGCTTGCGGCGCCTTTGGGATTCGCGCTTGGTTGATCAACGTTCATGAGCGCTGGTTCTGATGAAGAAAATATTGTAATATGTTTAGTAGATGGAAGAAGGTACATATATGTTAATGTGATTTATTTTAAGTTAAGGTCACATATTTAGTATACTAGCCAGCATTAATATATAACCACATGCACGGGAAAAAAAACATACACGGAAATAACCCGGATCGTAAAGTCAGCTCGTTAACGTGTCACCTTGCCTTTGTTTATTTATGACCTAGTTTATGTGTAGTGCTAAGCCACCTCGCTTTCCTAGAATTGAGATCCGAGAAATGTAGTGCATGTGAAGGATTAGAGAACTCCGTGAGCACGCAGATTCGAGACAAGAGATAGTCAAGTCTAGAGCTTGAGGTTAATTTCGTAACAAGACCTCATGTCTCTCATCACAGATTCCTCTGCCAGTCCTGTCTAACTATGCAGTTCCTCGTACTATATATATATCCCTAGGGATCAATCAGCCATTTTTGTCCATCAGCTGTAAAGCTTCACAGCACACGCAAAAAGCTAGTAGCGCGCTTTTACACTCACATTGAGAGAGAGCGAGAGAGAGGAGAAAAGCACACCACCATGGCGGACATGGCACTTAGTTTGACCAAGAGGGCAGTCGAGGGGACTGTGAGCCGGGTGCTGGTGGCGATCGATGACAGGCTTAAAGCTGAGGGCAGCACAACAAGACCTGAGGTTCATCGTTGGAGAATTCCCAAATGATGCAATCTTCGCTCAAAGGTGGCCGAATAACAAGGAGATTACAAGCAACGAGGTGGAAGACATTAAGGTGCGCCAGCTCCGTGAGCTGGCCAGCCGACGTCGAAGACTGGCGCTGAGATTGTGTCATCCACATGGACACCCACTCGGCCCGGGTCAGTGGTCCTGGGTGGCGCGTGGTGCGTTGCCATCCCGCGTTGCACCGGTTTGGGCCAGAGACCTGGACGGGCAGTTGCTCAGTTGCAGCGAAGCTCAAGGCCAGGGGTTCAAGAGGTGGCGATAGGAACCAGCCGCTACAACCTCTTGGGCAGCGGTGACTCCGGATTTGCTCCAACACCACCCCACGGCTGGTACCGCGGGGCTTGGCTCGGCGTCACCACTTCCCTCAACGGTCGGCGTCACAAGGAACCAGTGGGAGGCCAACGAAGCAAACCTCGTCGTTCAAAGTGCAACCTCAAATATTTGGTCACCCAAGGACCAAGCAAAGAGCTAGAGTGATCTCAGTGTGGAGATCTGCAGGAGCAGATCTTGAAGCTGCGGACATTGTCAACGCAGCTTACTCTGACAGAAAATCTGTGAAGATTTCAAAGCTCGTGCCAGGGTGAAGCTGATGCATCCTTTTAACATCCAAGAGTTCCTCAAAAGCTTGCTGCATCAGCTCTACGTGACATCGCAGCAGGACAATGCGGACCACTCTCCAGAACACACTAGTGACGTACATTATGAGCTCAAGGAACTATCAAGCGAGCTCATGGAACTATCAAGCAAGCTCAAGGGAACTATCAAGCAAGCACAAGTTCCTCATTATCCTAGAAGATTTGTCCTCCTCGGTGGAATGGGATCTCATCCTTTCCTATCTGAAGGGGCCATGACAATTATCCTGATCGTCATATCGGCAAAGCAACTAGGGATTGCACTTTTGGTGCTCGAGGACCATATCGAGTATCACAGCTTGCTTTTCTCCCCAATAATGATGGATACATTTACGCATTTTACAAGGTAATTAACAGCACCTCTTGTGGGACAGAGAAAAATTATATATTGCGGCATCTATAAAAGTTAGTTTTTCAACTTTATCAAGCAATTCCTGTACTTAGAGAGTTTATTGGTGCATCAACAACCCATGCTCTCGCACAATCTCTAGAAACATAAGCATATTAGTCATTGTTATTTAATGCTTTACTAATAAAATTAGTTATATTAAATTGTGTATTTTTTATTATTTTATTTTTTCGCGAACAGGTCATAGACTTGTTTTTTCATGAAGACGACATTTGCTTATTTTCTAACATAATAATAGGCATAGCTAGATACTTCTATGTAATCATGATAGACTTCTCAACTGATAATCTATATGATTTCTCATACATCTACTAATTTTTTCCTTTTTCGTGGCACTCAATGTGTCCTTGATAATCATTTAGTTAAAACATTAATCATTTTCCAAATATTAGTGTTATTGATTGCTACAGTTTTAAAGTCCTCAAGTTAAGTTGAAAATTTATGTTTATCGTATATATTTTTATGAACACTCTTTTGTACTTTTGAAAGGGAATAAATTACACTAGTGAAGCTATTGCACGTTTCTTGTCTAGGTCCCTCAAACTATAAAAATTGCATATCTAATATCTAAGTCCCCAAACTATTGAAGTATACCATGTCAGTCAAAAGTAGCCATCTCACATTACATAGCTAACATGGCGCTCCAGTGTGGACTTAACGTGTCATCCACGGCTCATAACCAGGAACAGTCCCCTTAACTAGCATATGATGATTCTCATGTCGTCCCAAACTATAAAATTAGTCATTTGATCCTAATCTACCAAAGTACTACAATCCCAGTGCAAGCGACTTCCTAGTTATGAATTTAGTTAAAACATTGTACTTAAAAACTAAACTGAATGTTGATGTGACATAGTGCTTTATTTAGAATGTATTTACTTGTTTAGAATAATAACTTTGAAATTTATTAAGAAACTATTGACATAAATTAAAAAGTGAATCGCCTTTGTCATTTCTATGTGGCTTGTTAAGGGGAATATTTTTTCCTGCCTCATATAGCTCATATCATTTTTATAACAGTTGTAGGAAGTGTGTAAATGTTTACTTGGTCTTCATATAGTCAAATAATATACCATTTTGCTTATTAATTGTCATAGAGTTATGCAATTTAGAAAAAATATAATGTATTTTTATGGATATTGAATTATATTTTTGTAATATAGTATTTATATGTAAAAAAAATTTAAGAGTATAATCTAGGTAAGTAACATCTTTTAATAATATACACTGACAATTTTGATATACATGGTACAATAAGCGCCAGAGTTTTGGTAACACATGAATAAAATTTAATCTATATTTTAATAATATAGTAGCTAAAATGTTCAATCCAGGTATGTCACCCATAGCTCTTAATAAGGGACAGTCCTTAACTAGCATTTGTTTATACATACAGGCGCCCGCTATTGATATCACAGAACTCGTTAAATAACTTTGGACAGCGTCGTGTGATCTCGCTGTGGGGACAACGGTGGTGACACAACATGCCTTGTGAGAGATGTGTGTACGATGCCATGTACGATGCCATGGGAGAACAAGACTGCAAAATTCAACGGAGTAAATTTTGAAAAGTTCGAATGGGTCCATGTTCCAAATCCATTCAGTTTGCAAGGCTTGCGTTGTAGATTGCCATACCGATTATTGTCGGGAGTCTGATGATGCTCTTTTTCATAAACGCTGCATTGCTCAATACTGGAAACAGGAAGTCTGAGTCCAGCCTACCTTATCGTT
Organism: Hyparrhenia diplandra; assembly: GCA_015847255.1. NCBI lineage: Eukaryota > Viridiplantae > Streptophyta > Magnoliopsida > Poales > Poaceae > Hyparrhenia > Hyparrhenia diplandra. The sequence continues at coordinate 5,652 of JADLZK010002066.1, forward strand.
ATTGAGGGCCGCGAGTCCGAAAAAGGATTGGGATGAGATAAAAAGCTGCAAGATTAGTACCTAAGAAACAGTAAGAGCTGTATCGTCATCATCGCAAATGAAGAATCGTAGGGCCCAATGCCTGCCCGGCTTGATCCGGCTGTCGAGGAAGGTGGATGACAATGGTGAGGAAGAAGCTGCCATTATTCCATTATTGGCACGAAGGTACTCCTATGTACATATATTCCTCTGCTTTTTAACAAATTCTTCTTCAATTTTAGTACTACTACCAACGTTTTACATGGTACTCCTAATGCATAACGTGGGTCATACATAGAAGTCTTAAATTCAAAATTTAAGCAACGTTTTAAAACACACAGAAAGGTACTTCTATGTACATATACTAGCATTATTCATTAATTACTCCTCCATTCCAACAGAGTACTGCCATTATTCCATTACTCCCTCCATTCCAACTATAATTTACATTAACTTTTTTTTTTCATATCTATTTTCCTATATATCTAGATATAATATTATATCTATATCCATAACAAAATGTATCAACCAAGAAAGTCAAAGTGACTTATAATTTAGAATAGAGGGAAGTATATACCATGGTGTCAACGTCTTCCCCATCATATATAGTCTCTTGCCACCAAACTCCACCACTAATCTTTTCCTGGACATAGCATAGGTGTAAAAATTATTATACAAATATTTACTCCCTACAGTTCTAACGCTATGAGAGCCACCAATGGTAAATTACCTCATGCGTAGCATGTTAATCAAGACTCGTAATATATAGGTACTCTTATATATATATCCAGTCATTGGTTTTTTCTTTGTTTTTTAACGCTCAACTGTGGTTTTCTTGTACAGTTCGTTTCTCGAAATGTAATTTTCTTATAATCAAGGTGACACTAATTGCATATCTGTACATTCATTCTCACAGGTGCAAGGGGGCATCGTCGTTGCTCACGGAACTTATTCAACCAGCTCAACTAGCTGGAGGGCGTCACTACGACGCTGGTCCACTGGGATATTATCTATTATGAGAAGGACGAGGTTTGTTTTTGCGGTGTGGGGGTGTGTTGGAAAATCAGCTTTTGTCAGATTCTTGTACGACACAAGTGATGGGCTACTCATTGAAATTGATAAATGCAGATAAGCATCCACTGCTGGGGAGGATGTACCCACCTACACCCAGTTTAGCCCGGTTTAATAAGTTCGGTTGGGTGGATGTCACCTCATCCGTTTGATCTTGCCGAATTCTCACGCCGCTTACTTCTTAGTTCAATTCATATGATCCCAAGGATCCTGAGGCAATGGAGAAACAGCAGTTGGTCTCATTCAAGGCGATAACTTTATTCAACAGTGTTATGAAATTATGCGTATGCATAGATGCCTTGTGGTTATTGATGGTCTGAGCTCCAAAAGCGACTGGGACTCCATCAAACAAGCCATCTGCGGTCACGGGCATCCGCAGTCCGTATTTTGTCATCACACTGAGAAGAGTGTCGCAGAACATTGGCGTCACTAAAGACTACAAGAACGATAAAGCAGGAACCTTTCATCCTCCATATGAAAGCTCTAGATGATGATGAATCAGCCCATCGAGCTCTTCAAAACAGTATGTTTACTTACTACTTTCCTCTCAAATAGTAGTTGTTATTTTTGAGGTTTTTGCAAAAAAAAAACAAATAGTAAAGTTATATATATTTCCATGCACAAAGAAAGTATTAACAATCAGTTAATTGGTGTACTGGCAGTGTTACTTCTGTCGTGTAACAGGTGAATTCTTTTATTAGAGGCCCAGCCCCTCCAGAGAAAAGAAAAGAAATATAGTGTATTTTAGAAATTGTAAGACAAATTAACAGAGAAAAATAAAGATGCATGTACCTCTCTTTCATTTTATTTTTCTAATCAAACATTCTTACCAACGTGATTACAGGTGATTGGTGAATAAGTAGAATGTATTTAATATAAAATTGGCTTTTGTCCCTCTACACAATGTACCTCATATTTGAGCACATCCTCACAAAAGGCCAGAACACACTCTTATTCCAAGCATCTGAGGGAGTATATAGAGTACCTTTTACAATTCTAGTTTCTACAGGGGTGGGTGTGTGTGTGTGTGGTGGGTTTGGTGGTTACTCTCCCGATCACGTCCAAAGTGCAGTCCCATTTAGTCACTTTTACCAAAACACTATGACTATAAGTGGAACTAAAGGCACATTAGCCAACTTAGTAGTCATCCAACTGTTGCTAAAGGGACTGTACAGCCTTCACACATTTTGGGTCAAGGTGCCTAGCATCAATCTTTGTCACTTTCGAGCTAAACAACTTGACTAAAAGGACTAAAAGGCCCTCGTTTAGTCCACCAAACCAAACATGGGGTGATTAAACTTTAGGAGAGTGCTACAACGATGAACCTTACGTACTCACAACTTGGCCCCCAACATCGCCTCACCATAGGCCCCCGCCGGAGCCTCCACCCGGCTGTTGCCACCGTCCTCCGGTGACTAGCAACGTCAGCCTCAGGCCTCAAAAAAAGTGTCCAGTCATGACCTCCCTCTCCCCTCCATTTTTCTCTCCCACGTCTTCCTTGCCCATGGCTATTCGACGAGCTCGGTGCTGCTGCCCGGGGTGCTGGTGCACATCAAGCTCATGGTCACCCTCCTTGGGGCATGGATCTACGTCGTGCTGGGCCATCAATATGTGTCCTCCCTCGCTCCTGCTACAAACCCGCCATCCCCTTCACCATCGGCATTGAATGTCGACATGTAGCAGCCTGATCCGGACCCCCTTTGGGGTTGCTCCAGGGCGCGCCCTGACTAAATGCACTGCCTCCTTGTCAATGGCAGGTTCCATCGCCCGAGCGGCTAGAGGTGGGACTAGGGCTATGCGCCTGCATTACAGGGGCTAGATTTGTTCCTCTTTGGTGGCTAGTCATGGTTAGCACGACCCCTTTGGCAGTCGCTGGTAGCTGGCAGGGGCATGGTTAGCCACTCCCTATGGCGGCCAGATCTGCATTGCGGCTTGCTAGTGCATGGCTAGGCCACCCTCTGGAGGCACCCAATCAGGAGGCTTTTGGGAGGTTCCTAGCCGGCAGTGGCTAGCATCCCTGGATCTCGGTTGCTGGGGCCAAAGGACAACCCAGCGACCATGGTCAAAGAAACTCCTGGGTGAAAACTCTACCAAGCTTCTCGCATTGGGCCCGTGGCAGTGGCATAGCCTGCATCATTGACATTCCTGAAGGCGTCGTCAAAGGAGTTTGTTGTGTGGGTCGTTGGAGCAGTTCTAGGACGAAAGTCCTTGTGCCCTCTTCAACATTGTTGGCGTCTATGGGTGTCTTTCCTTTCTTCGAGGCTAGGTTGACGACGACCATCAGTCGGTGTTGTTCATTGTGAACTTCCTCTTCGCTTTGGTCTGTCCACTAAGGTTTTGGTGTTGCCACAATCGTCGTCCTCTCCGTAGCAGCTACCTAGTCCCCCGGTAGACATGTCACATTCTCGCAGCAGCTACCTGGTCGCTGGTGGACCGCAATGGCTACATGGTCACTGGATGACCCTGTCACCTCTTACCCTCATAGCAGGTACCTGGTCGCTTGCGATCGAATGCAGAATTATGGCCTGTATATGTGCCCGGCAGGTTTATCCTAACAGTGAAAGTGTCCTTGGCATTCAGATTCATGCGAGCGCAGCCAAAAGCTCAACGAGTGATGAGCAATGCGGTTGGTGAAGCCAAGGCTGATAGGTTCGCGGGGGAGGATAGAGGAGTAGGGTCGGAGGGAATTGTGGCGCAGTACACAAGAATTGCTTGCGACAAGAATACATGAGGGAAGAACCTTCCCCTCCAAAACACCAACTGACTCGAATATGCCTGCAATTCCGGCCAACACATCATCACATGGGCAAAAAGAGCTGATGTAGGTACCCCTGGTGTGCAGAGTGACGGAAGCCTAGCGTCCATTTTCTCCAATTGGAATATAGAAGGGTACTCTAGCGCTAGAATGGTCTAGGCCCGACCCATCTCCCTTCCTGCAACACACACATACCGCTGCCCACGCTGCTGAACACATAGACGCCTCACCCCGACACGTACACACACATGCGAGCACAAACAGGTGAATCCCCCTCCCCCTCCCCTCAGAAACACCCCCTGCGTGCCCCCTCGCTCCTCCGTGACATCACGTCCCGCCGCCGCCACCCCTACTACATGGCGGTCGCTGCCATCCAACCATGAACGCCGTGCTTCTAGAAACACAAAAATTGCAATTAGAAAACGCGAGAAAAAGAACTAATAACAAAAATTAGAAACAAAAACAAAAAGAATGAAAATGTTTTTGAAACAAAATAAAAAGGAAATAGAAATAATTAGAAAAACATATATGAAACAAATAACTAAGAGAAAAAGAAACAACCAAAAAAGTATAGGAACAAAAAAAAAACAACAACCGCCGCTCTATCAAAACAGCAGTAGGGAGAAAAGTCGCGGAAAACAAAACACAAGAACACCACATGGAAACACACACAAGCGATATCATCGTGAGAAAATGTGAAAAAAGAAGCATCAACTTAAAAGGTGCTGAAAAAACCCTAGCAACAAAAACATCTAAAACAAAATTTAGGAAAATAGAGAAATGGTGAAGAACAAACAACTGCAACACAAAGAGAACCATCCTCAAACAAGCATGGTGAATGCTTGTAATCAAAAACAAAAAATCGGGAACTTCAAGGCACTGACCGGCTGGAGACACAACGCGTGTGTAGTTGATGAACCAAGGGGCGACGGGCTCCTGCTGAAACATCGGGAGAGATGCGGGGGAGGGAGGGAGGGGAGGGACGCCCGCTGGGATCGAACCCTAAGATCCGCGACCGGAGTTGGAGGAGGCGAGCGGTGAAGAGGATGGGGAGGGAAGAGGCCTACCGGGTTCCCGCCCCGATTTCGGCGCCGGAAGAGCTGTCCCTCGGGAGGAGGTGGAAGGGCGGATGCAGCCATGGCCGAATAGCTCCCCGGGTCCACCGCCGCCCTCCCTCCGCCAAAAACCCCCGCCGGGTCCGTGGCCGCCACCGCCGGATCCCCGCGGCCACGCAGCCACCGCGCTGCCATGGGGGAGGAGGGAGGAGTAGGCGAGGACGCTGGGTGGACCTCGCTGTCGCCATGGGGGGAGGAGGGGAGGAGCATGGCAGGCCAAAGGTAGGATGACCTCGGCGCCGGCCATGGTGAGGACGGGAGAGGGAGGAGTGGACGCCGCCGCTGTCTGCCGCTGCTCATCGGGAGAGAGAAAGCGGGGGAAAGTGAGTGAGAGAAGAGTGAGCGGCGCAGGGGAGGAGGGCAAGTTTGTCCATGCTAGCCGCAGACCGCCGGCGCCGCTGCGTAAAATTACCATTCTACCCCCCTGACGAGCCGCCAGGGGTATTGCCGCGAGCACGCCCTACTAGTGTACAAACCCAAATATATTTCACCAACCAAACGTTTCCATGGTCTTGGAGAATCGGACGAAGAACTAATGAGAACCACACCACGCCGCCAGGCCACAAACAGGTTCTCCCCAGGCCTCCCCACACCGCTTTTTTCTATTTTCTATTTTCTATTCCTACAAGTGGCCGGACAGCATATGATGGATGGACTGTTTTTTACTAGTGTATGTAGTCCCTCCGGCCCATAAATAATTTATCTTTTTTGACTTTTGAGACATCATGTTTGACCACCGCCTTATTTAAATTTTATACAAGTTAAAAATTAATAAATCATTACTAAAGTATATCATATGATTAAAATAAGTCATATCAAAATGGACATTTGATGTTTATATAAAATTTTGAATAAGATGAGTTTCAAACATGATATCTTGAAGTGAACATGATGAGTTATCTTGCGGATGGAGGGAAAGTACGGCCATAGGGTCATGAAGTAGTAGCATGTTGTTGATTCATTATTTTGAATTATTCTCCCTCCTGTCTCATATGGAACTACCCAGGGTCCAGCCAACGAAATTCATTTTATTATATAATTATAAACAGTTGAAGAATAAAGCTGACTGCCGTATTTTAGGATGTGCTTCTAAATTACTTCGCTGTCAGATGAAGTGCTTCGGAAATTCATTTATTAGATGTGTTAATAGTATTATTGTTTTATCTTCCTTTTGAATCAATTCTTTGTGTTCAATTCTTTGTCTACAGTTGAATTTGATCTGGGGATGCTTTATGTTCAGTTGAGTGCATTGCTAAATATATCTTGAAACTGAAATGCTTATAATAGCTTTAAACTATGCAGATGCAGTATTATTTCAAATTGAATTTGTATATCTAGAAAATTGACAAACCCAATTTGAATGCAGGTTGCTAAGAAGCAGGAAAAACCAACGGATTACTATGGACCAAAAGTTGGAGCATGCAGAACGCATCGTGCCTTAAATTTGGTGGACTTCCCAAAAATAATAGATGCTGTGGCCAAATCTGATGACTCATTCTGGGAAAAATATAAATGATGACCTTGTGACCAAGTTGAAGAAGGACAAACAATTTGATCATTTTTGGGGTGTTTATCATGGTTGCATTCCTATGCTTTTGATGGTTGTTCAGACGATCCAGTAAAGCCATGCATCTTCTATCTGTCTGTCTTCCTACAAAACCATGAAATCAGGGGCACCCACTTTGCTGAGGCGATGGATCGCAGAAGGTTACTGTAGAGAGAAAACTGGTTGTAGTGCGAAGGAGAATGCTGTGCACCCTTCAAGCAGCTTGTTGACCAAGATATATCCGGTTGATAGGAAGCATGCCAGTGTGGTACATCATTCACGAGCTTCTTCCCGTGAATACATCATCTCGCAAGAAATGGAAGATAATCTTGTATTTGCACTGGAAGGAAAATGTAAGCCAAATTCACAACGCAGAGTACAACACCTCAGCATAATGGTGCACCGGGAGAGGGATAAGTTTGTGTTTTGAGAGCATTGATGTATCACGGCTGCGGTCTTTGACAGTGTATGGAAGTGGGAATCATTCCTCATCTCTGACAAGATGAAGCGGATCCGAGTGCTAGGATTTAGAGGGCACATCTGGTGTCGAAGATTGCCTTGAGCATATCTTTGAGTTCTTGCTGAGTCTCAAGTTCATCTGTCTAAGAGGATGCAAAAAACATTACTCGTTTGCCAAAACATTGGCGGCCTAAGGCAGCTGGAGACCCCAGGATGTGCGCGCGACACCCCGTAGTCACACCGCCATGGATCATTGCTGCAGAAGATTCAATGCATTCGGGCTGGCCGTATGTTTTGCTAGATGAAGACTGCACATTAGCAGCATCAGATGATGGGTTGGGGACACAAGGTCTCCTGCACCACACTCATTAGCACAACAGGAACAAGATGATGGCGCAAGGCAAAAAGAAGAAGGGATGGACACCGGCAGCCATCCGGGAGAAGAACAGCAAGACGTGAAGCTGAAGGCAGTGATGGTGGTCTTGAGGGACAACATCAACACCACAAGAAAAACGAATTGAGAAGATAAAGAAGTTGGGATGCAGCTGGACATCCAGACTGTCGTCACGGTCCCGTCATCGTAAGATTAATGGTGGGGTGGACGTTCCTGTGGGGATTTTGGACATGCCTGCCTTGCATACCTGGTACTGTGAATATCAGCAGAGTGAGGTGGGAAGGCCTTCTGAACATGTTCAAAAGAAAAACTTCCAACTGCAACAAGCTCAGCGTGTGTGGTATTAATAGTGAAAAACTGGAAGGATTTATGTGATGCCCCCTCAGCCCATGATCATCTTTTGAATCATTGTCACTCGGGACTCGACGAGGATTTCATGCAAAAGATAGCTTGCTTTGTCAAGCCACCTATGGCCCCTCATAAGAGCCTTAGGCTGTATGGGCATATACACAGATTACCAACCTGGCCCTGATAAAAACAACTGGAAGAGTTTGATATTGAGGCGATTATATCAGGACAAGAGTGCATGGATCTATTAGTGGAATCGTTGCCAGGTACAAGCGATCCCACGTCGTTCTTTGTATCGTTGACTCAACAAGTAACAGAGCTCAAAATTCAAGAAAAATGATATCATCAGCAGACCACAGGTTCTCAAGATTAATTGCAGCTCCATGTTAAAGGTACATTTTCGGAAAGTGGCAGTATAGCGGAAGTTGATGTGCTGATAGTCCATTTCTCCTCAAGGATCGGATTCCAGATTTCATTTCTTCAAACGAGGGTGGCCTTTGAGCATCTAAAAGAACTCAACACAGTGTGGCTTATGTTATGGTAAAAAAAGCAGACTACCCTGACGCCGCACTTGAGGTTCAACTTGACGCACATCCACGCAAAACCTGTTCCAAGTTTGAGGAACTAAAGTCAGAATAATCAAACATTTCGCTCCACGGCTGCGTAAAGTACATTCATCTTTAATTTCTCTGTATTCATCTTTAGTTTTTTCATTCGACATTGTTGTAACGCATATGCTTTCTTGCTTTTCAAGATTTTCTCCTGTATTGTCGTACATATTCATCTTAATTTTTAGATACAAACAGGGAGGGGTTTCCCCTACTGGGCTTTTTATTTGAATTAAAAAGGTAAATAAAGGCCCAGCCAAAAGGTTCATGAAACATAAAAAGTGTATGGAAGAAAATAAAGAAGATTACAAATGTGTTCAAGAGCCATAAATCTAAACTGATTTTTTTCGTGCCTTTGCTCTGCCATTAACTAGAGCACCTCTTTTAAAGACCTCCCTTTGCATCTACAGAGTGTTGAAGGCTTCGAAGATCATATCATTTCATTGCCCATATGGACCAACACATGGTGACAATAATTTCCCATGAAACAAGGCACACTAACTGGTTCTTATGTCTGAACCATGATGCAGGGATCTGGGGAAGTGGTAATAACACCGACCAAAATGATCCAGCAGGCCGAAAAGGACAGTTGAAAAGATGTGGGAGGTCTTCTTAATTCCCAATTGACACAAACACACAATTATAACCAGTAGATGCATATTCCTTTCTTTAAGCAAAGATCTTGTACTAACTCCGGTCATGCAACACAACTTAAGAACACCTTTCTTATTTTTTGACAAGCGAGCTCCGCAGCCATTTAAATGAAGAGTGTGGATTGCGGGCCTAATCAACATCTTGTAAGCCTTGTTAGGAAGAAACATATCCCCTCAATCAGAGTACTCCAAGTGTCGACACTTGTCAGAGATCAAGATTCTGAATCAACACAAGAAACTCATTGAATTCATCAAAGGCCTCAATAGATGTAAAGGTAGATGGAAGAGATCATGGAGTGGATCAGTTTAGCGCTGCTTGGAGCAACCGAAGAAACCCCTTTTTCACATATGAGAGAAGATGAGGGAACCCGACAGAGAGAAAGTCCCTATCCCAAAGATCATGCACAGGAGCATATGTGCTTCCATCCTGAATAGTGAGCCTTCGCTCTTGAAATTAACTTATTAGCTTTGAAATGTCCCTCCACCAAAAGAAACTCTTTGCATTTGACCAGAATATAGCAAAGGTTGTCTTGAGTAGTATTTGTACCATACTAGATGGACCCATGGTATGTCCAATTTATTATAGAATTTGTGAAGATGCTTCAAAAGGAGACTCTCATTTTGAATTCGATAAGTCCGGTAACACCCAAACCCTCCCTTATCCGTGGTAATGTCACCAAGGGCCAAGGCAAATTTTGAGGGTTTCCTTTTTGCTTTAGATCGTGACCTCAGAGACCATGTTTTCTATATTTATCCAATTGCTTTCACAAACTGCTTTTTGGGAGATGAAAGATGCACATAGTAAAAAATAGGTAAAGCAATTAAAATGGCATTAGTAAGTGCCCTGCCTCGCAAACTTCATTGAGGAAAGAAGAAAAGGCCACCATTCTTCTTTCTCACACCTTGAGACCATTGGCCAAACCTAAACATTAGGTTTACAAGTAACCCAAAGGAAGTCCCAGACGGGTGAAGGGCAAAAAGAGCCCTAGAACAGCCAAAAGAGGGAAGCCAGGATGTTCAATCTTTCATCGTAAAATATTAATTGGCACCACTGGCGGATTTATCATAATTCACTCGCCCGATGCATCAGCAAAAGTGCGGAAAGAATGTCTTTTAGATGATTTAACTCATTCAAATCCCCTTTTAAGAAAATTAGGGTATCTGCATACCGTAGAACAGTGGAAATCTAATCCACCGTTGATGCTAGAGGCAGGTTGATTGTACCATTGATCCCGGGCTTGATTCAAAAGAGATTGCAGAAATCGCCAGCCTAGAACAAACATGAGTGGTGATAAAAAGGATCCCCTTTGTCTAACTCCACGCTTTTGCAATGAAAAACCTTCCTGAACTCCATTCAAGGTACCGATGTCCCCTAACTGAAAATACTTTGCATCCAAGCTAGCCATTTGAAGGGAACTTTCAACTCCATTATTTTACATATACATGTTCCACCTTTTTATCAAAGGCTTTTTCAAAGTCAAGCTTTAAGAATAATTATTTCCTCTTACTCCGTGACACAAATGAAGATATTCCAAAGCCCAGCAACACAAATCCCGTAGATAAATTCTATTTTTTTTAATAAAACCATACTGATTTTTGTGAAGAAGCAAAGGTAGGGCTTGTTGGAGTCTATTTGCGCAGCAATTTGGTCGATCTTCACCGAAGCATTGAGGAGGAAATAGGCCTAAAATCGTAGACCTTTTGGGCACCATCCTTTTTAGGTACAAGGTGATGTGGGATCCATTTATACCGCAAACACAAATTTTCATGATAGAAGCTGAATCACACATATTATAGAAATCACCCTTTATAATATTCCAACAGTGCTTTTACAAAGTCAGATTGAATAATCCGGACCCGGGCTTTATCTCGGTAAAGCTTTTTAACAACCGTATCAATTTCATCTCGCCAAAAGGCTCAATGAGAGAACTCAGTCTTGCCGGTTTTGAGGTAAAGCATCTTGGTTTACGTGAACAAAGAAAAGCATTTTGAGACCCCCGCCTATCCTAAAAGAATGCCAAATAATTTTGCCTTTTCATCATGGTCCACTATTAAGGACCCATCATCCTTTTCCGTATGGGAGATAAAATTCTTCCGTATTTAATTGTTTGCATGGGCATGGAAAATTTAGTACTTGCATCATCTAGAGTAGCCCATTTAATGGGAGCCCTTTGCTTTCCAATATGTCTTCGTTGTTCTAGAGTAAAGTACCTAAATGTTCCCTGTACAAAATTTTCCTGGAAGTTCCATTCTACTGCACTTAGATCCGAAATTCTTCTAGCATATTTATAAAAGTGAGAACCGATTTCATATTTTTTTATAGACTCTTTCAGAGAGGATAAATTCAGCTTCCATTACTTAAAAAACACTTCTCGATTTTTGAATTTAGCAGTTAACTTTTTGCGGGGTCCAAGATGTGAGAGGGAGCAGTCCAACCAGCTTGGACTTGAGGGATAAAGTCTTCTCTCACGAAGCCGTGAAATTCTCAAACCTAAAGATGGAACCTTTGGGTATTTTGGTGGAGACAAGTGATCAAGCATGGCACATGATCGAGGTTTCTTTGTGAGGGTTGAAGCATAGGAATTAGGAAAGCTAGTTACCCAGTTTGCTGATGTAAAAAACCAGTCCAAACGTTCCAATAAAGGGAGGATGTTCTTTGGTTAGACCCGGGTGTATCTTTTGTCCTCTTAAAGGCAATTCTATGAGACCCAAAGCACCGATAGCACCATTAAATAGAAGCATTTTACCAGCTACATCAGCCCCTCTCACAATTCCTATCTTCTCGGATTTCGATAGAGATTAAAATCCCCAACAACAAGCCATTTGATATTTGCTGGCATATTGATGTTCTTAAACCACCGACAAAAGATCTCTTAGCAGAGCAAAAGATTGTGGAGCATACACATTTGTGAGGACTAAGTTGTCATCATTATGAGTTGAAGTCAAGAGGATCCAAATAGGTATTCATTTTGGAAAATGCATGATCCCGAAAAACCGTGAGCCTTTCAAGCCGTTATCAAACCACCGAGAAGCACCTTGAGAGGGTAAATATTCATAGCAATCAAAAGAGGTGTGATGTATAGACTTAATAAAGTTGTTATCAAAAGAAGAACGTTTTGTTTCTTGCAGACACGTAACATCACAAAAGTATGCCCGCACTCGTGTCCCTAATCGAAGTTCCACTTTCTCTCAAAGATTTAGACCTCTCACATTCCAACTAAGAAATTTCCATTGTCTTACAGCCATAAACACTACCGATAAGAGGATAGAGTAGTATCTTAAGTATTAAGATAACTAAGGAAGGATTTGCAAAGATTATTTCTTGTCCTTCTTGCCCTTACTAGCCCGACGATCGGAGTTTGGGGCTTAGATTTGTCCTTGTCTTGATCTTTCTCCTTTGGAACAACCGCCTTCTTCTCCCGTTTCTTGGCTTTGGGCTTGACCGCGCTTCGCAAGTCCTGCCTTGCCCAAAAGGAGTTCTTCGCATGCAGCTTCGTGTGGGGAATCTTACAGAGGGTTGACCCAAGTTCTCGAACTACGAGGAGATAGATAAAAATGTGGATTAGCACAGTCCGAGGCAATGTTTGTCCTTACAGGTTGGAGATTTATATCCCCTTGTCACACCATGTAACCCGTCACTTCTTCTAAGTTCAGATTCACAAAGATAAGTCCGTTTACCTCTCTTTTTGTCTTTGGAGGCGTGGAGGGTGCTTTTATAGTAGAGGTAGGGTCCGGGATTTGGAGAGACAGATCCTTCATCCCGTGAGACACCGCAAATAGTCCCGAGAGGTTTGCATAGAATTATGAGCCGTGAGTTCACAGATTATGCATAAATATCAAGATCAGATGGGGTACTTACACCAACATGAGCGTATGCCGGGTGCTGTTATTTTGGGTGCCACCATCAACGGTGGAGGAAATTCCCACTTCCTTTGTAGCAAGGTTGTTAAGAGTCGCTTTGGAGTTACATGGGGGTCGGGCAGGTCACGCTTCTTTGACACCCGCATCCAAATCATCCAAATCTTGTGTAGACTCAAATCAACAAATGAGATTGATTGAGAGCAAGATTCACAAGTAAGCTCGTGATAGAGACCAAGGTTTATCCATAGGAAGGGTAAAAGAAAAAGCTATTACCATTATTAAAGTATGGCTAATGATTTGCCAACCCGAGATTGAAGAAAGGACTTTTGCCAACCCAATCAAGATTGCCGCAACATCAACATAGTGAAAAAGTTCATCCATTGGGTCGGGCATGGTGACGGTTGGAAGACTTTTGATCCATAGAATTGAAGTATTTTGGCCCACATTCTGACAAGTAGTTGGACTTGGGCCAAAAGTTATTTGGGGAGAAATTGGGAGGGATCCACAGGTGAGGGATGAAAGTCTCCCTAAAAAGCCCAACCGCAGTTATCATTTTTGAATTGCTGGACCATTTGGTAGTGGATCTTGTGGCGCCAAATCATCAAAGGGCACCAATTCCTCTAATGGCACATCCTCCACTATGAAAGCTTGCATATTCGAGAAGGTTAGGAAAGTCAACGATCCGGGATCGGAGCAAGAGCTTGGATGGCGGGTTGAGCTTCATCATCTCGTAGACCGATTCGTGTTGTCATCCATGGCAAAGCACATCTTCTTCTAACCGCATGACAAGACCACTGGCGAACTGAGGACCCTCAACTTGAATATCTCTTCACGTGAGGCAAGATGTTATCCCCAACATTCATAGCGGTGTTCGAGTCGATAGGGGACCGGCCGCTTTGTACTTGCCGGAGGAATAACTTGTTGGACAAGGTTGTCGCGACGTTTTTTGAGCAGGTGGATGCTTTCTAGGGCCGATACCCCAACCCAAAGTCGCTAAATGCTCCAAATTGAGGGTGCATCGGTGGACCATTATCATTATCGGAGAAGGTGGGGGCCTTTGTCCAACCGACCAAACCCATGGAAGTGGAACCCATGGGGTTGAAGTCATCATCATCGGGAGGGATCCGCTCATCACCGTCCTCCACCGAAGCATTCGCTTGCAAGATTTCACATTGAACACCCAACTGGAGATTCAAAACCAAGGCCTTCAATCGAAGAAAAAACCATGGATTTCATCTAAAGCGGACACTCGACTTTCACAATTGCCCTTGGATTTGAAAGAAGGCATCTTCTTCCCATCGCCAGTCGTCAAAAGAAGCAAATAAACTCTATCGATCAAAGGCGAGACCACATATCCAAATTCTTACCCGAGCATCATAATCAGGACCTCTCATGTGTCATTACAGTGACTCTATTATTCCGGGCCTCATCATGGGGATGAAGGAGATAGTACCATTACCAAAGGGATAGGACCCATGTCGATCGGTGCATCTCTCTCAAACAAGTAGTTAAACTCGACATATGCCACGCCCATAGGGACGGGGTTGAATTTGATCGGAAGCCAACTCCATTGGCATTGAGAAAATCTTCTAATAATAATGTTGTAGATGGCCATGAAATTGATTGGTCCATTCGCATGGGGTTCGTAAGCAATAGCAACATCATTGTTACGCGGATAATCGGTCCCGGTGAAAACATCGTCGCATGACTGGTGCGCGGGGGGATGATTCTCATACTGAGCATTTCTTGGCATAAAGGTTCAGGATCAACCAACCGAAAAGCCATGGGTGGGTTGCTAGAGGACGAGATGAAGCGAGGGGATGAGGGGGTTTTTTCTTGCTAGGAATATGCACAATGGTACGAGATGGTGGCGCTTTAAATGCCAAGAACTTTTTCACAAACTCACCAAGGAGGCGAAACGGAGGCTCCCGCGACGGCGATGAAGGGGACTATCGAGTCGCCGACGAGCTCCTACCAAATTTCGTTGTCATCGCCGGTCAATGAACTCGGAGCTTTGAGTCTCAAGATAAAGTCCGGTACAATGACGGGGCGGTGGAGGAAAACCATTTAGATGGTAAAGGTAATCACCATGGAAATATACCACCACACTCACTAGGGGTCCCACTGTCATTGGCTGATGTCACGATGGAAGGTCTTTGGAAATGGCATTGAATCGCGATAGAATTGATAAGTGTCCCCAACTACCACAAGCTTTGCATTTGATACGGTTTCGCCTTTGGGCCTCATGGCTTTGACCAAAGGCAAGACATCTCTCACACGAAAGGGAAGGCTGTTTCCCAAAATGCCGGTGCAGCTTGCTATTTTGAGAGAAGATGGTTTGGGCTGGGCCAGAGAAATCCGGTCATCCCATAGATTGCGGACCAAATTGAGACGGAAAAAACCGATCGAGGGTTTGTGGGCCAAAATTGATACTGGAGAACATAGGATCGTCGATTGGCACTTTCCTTATTACGATTTGAATTTGAAACTGAGCCAAACGGTCTCCTACCCACCGGAATTGAGTTAGCTCGGTGGCCCGCAAACCTCGCGTAGTTGATGGATTGCGTGCTTCGAGATATGCCTGCTGGACCTGAGTCCATTCAGCAGCCTGCTCGGCTTCTCGGGTGTTGAATTCAAGAACATAATTTTGGCCCCTCCATTGTGCCACAAATTAAAGTAGAGTTTTGAAAGAAGAACACTCAAAAGATGATCCGAGCTTATAGATGTGGAACCCTACCGCCGAAGAGGATACGTGAATCGGGAAAACTCTATCCCCCAAAGGGACAATCCTAAAGGCACAAGCTTGCCCACCCAATGACCGAGGTGCGGGAGAAAAGCGACATTTACAATTGAAAGCCAAAACTTGCATCGACCAAAGGAGACCACCGGGGAAAGAAACCAGTAGAGGTGGAGAATGGATGCAAGGCAAACCGGTGAGCCATGACGCGGAGGATCTCTACTTCAACAACCTTGCCGGCGGGAGGTTCGGCCAAAGAAGTTCGGGGAGGGCCGGGCGATCGCCATGGGGAGATCAACTCGACGTCGGGGACGTCATCTCGGCGACTTCCATCGACCGCTATTGCGCCGCCAATCCATATTCATCTTTAATTTATTAGTATGCATGTTTTGTAATCTTAATTTCTGCGTTGACGAAGAAAACTAAATAATGTTACGTGTTTTGATTGATTTCACGTTTTGGTGACGTACAAGGAACAAGCGAGGAAAAATGGCTATGCATGCGGCATGTCCTATTTCTTTGGAAAGGCTAGCCTTGCCGGTTCTAGGATAGATGATCAATCAAGGTATATATGAGCGGAAAGCACGAGCCCGGTGGCGCGGCACGAGAGCGCGGATTTTTGGCCGGCACGAGCGCCAGATGGCACGCGGTTGGATCGGGGCGGCACGCACGAAGCCCTTCTGATACCGGCCCCGGCGACCCCGGGGGCACGTGGGCCGGCAGCACGGCACGAACGAAATTCAACCTAGGCACGGTAGAGGCCCGATGACACTAAGGCCTACTAAGAGCCCACGTTTCTTCGGGCTGCGAAGAGATAACCCTAGCAAATTTCCACCTTCCCTACCTACTGCCTACTCCTTCTCTTTCCTGTCACTCCCATGCTACTTTCTGCGGCGCCGCCTTTTCACTTTTCCTGACGCCCGCGCATACATATCAAGCGACGCCGGCGCATCGAGCGAACAACGCTTCTTAGCGGCGGCGCGGCAGCATCGACGCTTTATCCGTCGGCGGGCGGCATCGAAAGCGGCGGTGGCGGTGCCCGGCGCGGCGGGGGTCAGCGTGCGGCGCACTCCCCGTCGCGGCAGCCGGGATCGATTGGAGCGACATCCGATCCCCGCTGCTGGCGTGGTCGAATCGACCGGTGGAAGCGGCGGCTTGTCGCGCACCCGACGACGTGAGGTCGAGCACATCCACCTCGGCGCCCCTTTCTGCTAACATCCATGGCGCGACGCGCTTCGCGCCCCATCCGCTGGTATCAGCGACGGCGCTACCATGGTGTCGGGCGGCGGAGTTCACGCACGGCGTCAAGCACGGCGGCGGTGGCCACCTCAGCCGGCGGCGGCGAAACGCGGCGGCCAGCTCCGGCCTCTCTTCCCCCTTCACGGGCCTTGGGCGGCAGACAATTTTCTTTTGGGCCCGTGCGATCGGGCCGGCACGGCCGAAAAATGCGTCCGTGGGCCGTGCACAGGCCACCCCGTGGCACGGAGGTCAGTCTGGGCCCGACACGGCCCGCGGGCCATCGGACCCGTGCCCTCGGCCGTGCTGGCATGGGCCCGCCGGGTCGAAAGTAAAGTGTAAAGGGAGATAGTCCTTCCCGGCGTGTGTGTTTATGCACGGTTTGTGGTGTCTAGAAACCTTTCGAGGCGAAACGGAAAACACCGAAAACCGCCGATGGCAACCACATCCAGCCGGTGAAAATCAAAGAAGTGCGTTGTTTGGATATGCTTAGCACTAACTCCTCTCTTTCGATCCTAGCGTAACCATTATCAATCGCAAATTGGGCTTTACGAGTAGAATCCACCAAGCACGAGCAGGGCAAGTGCCACACTCTCCCCCATGGCGTCCAGTGCGCTAAGAAGAAGATACCATTGAAATAATCACGTGCATGCCGCATCCCAAAGGCGGGCTCCCAAAATGGCGAAGGAATCTATAGATGGATCCAATCTCGGCTTGCATTATTTATTCTCGTTTGATTAGGAAGTCATCACGAGTAAAAGAATATAGCGAAAATGTCAAGTGGTCGCTTCTATAAATTATATAATATATATAGTGACCTAGCTTGTCCTCCTTCTATTCTCGAGAGACCTATTAGCGGTCTCATTTTCCAAAATATAAGTAGCGTGTCTCGGCGTCATCGATAGTGTATCATCGTATCTCACTCTCGGACTCCGTGGTCTTTGCCTTGGTATGTGTGATGTACGCGACAAAGGCGTTTTTCCCGCCCGACTTAGCCTTTCCGTGGGTTACTCACGGAAAGGCAAGTCGAAAAAGACGTCGGGAAAGACCTTTCCCATGAGCCAAATCGAGTGCACTCGGTTTATCCTTTTCTCGTGTACCCCCTAACTCACGGGAAAGGGTTAACGGCGGGGCAACAGTGAAGGCTCCTTTCAAAGTGGGTCGCTTCATTAAGGTTGTTTAGAGTTGTGCATCAAAAAATAAGAAGTTGATAAGACTATTTAGCTAGATGCGTAGGCTGGGAGGGTAAAGTTGCCTTGATGGTGTGGTACACCGCATCATCAAACGCCACTCCGGTGCTCGTGGTGCTCCTTTCCGACGAGAGACAAAGAGGTTGGATGCATATCGACTCTGGAGAATAAGTTATTTGAGAGTTGTGACTTACTATATATATGTAAGGCAACATTTCCTCAAGGTTTATTAGTATATATATCATGATATTTGCCCACTCTTTACATGTCAAGGTCTTTGGGGTACAATCACTTGCACTTCTAGTTGCCCTCGGAAAAGGTCGAGGGTTGATTCATTTTTCTTCAACATTGTAACGAAAGTGGGTGGATAATATAATGCGAGCTAGGAAGGTTTTTACCATAGTACTTTGATGTGAAGTCGACACCTCCTCCAAAACCTTTGCTTCTGCAATGGAAGCCTTAATCGATACTTATTTTACATTTTGTCGAGAACGGACTTCGGGACTCTCTCAATAGCATAGCACCAACGAAAAGCGCACGGGGCCACCCATCCGTGCCTCATATGGAAGGTGCAAAATCAAATGCACCATCGAACAAAGAAGTTAGATGAAATATCTTCTCAACACATGTGCCATTTTTTCCATGGATTCAAGTGTTGTCCGAGATAAATCCTTAGCACAAAGTTGGCGAAGAAATGGCTCAACTCTGTCATCACTTGCCAGACATGCTCTGGGCAGCCTCGAAGCATCACCTAAGGAGCCGCTCAATCCATATGTGGTAGTCATGACTCTTGAGCCCATTGATTCGCATAGTAGATAAGTTCTCCCCTCCTCGGATTTTTTTGTGATACCCATCAATGAGGATTAACTTTTGAAACCATTGCAGTACTTCGATCCTTTGCGGCCTGCTCAACACAAAATCAGCCTTAGTTTTTTTCCATTTCTTGCCATTGCTAGGAGGCTTTCATTTCTTGCTTCGGTCTATCACACAACTGCGCGAGATCAACTCTAGCCTTACCGTTGTCCTTTGACTTGTTAGTGTCCATGAATGTTCCAGAAAAATACTCAATGATATTCTTTTTCGGTGTGCGTTAAATCAATGTTATGTGAAAGAAGAAGGTCATCGCGGATAGGGGAGGCTCTCTAAGCCCGACTTGTGAGTCCATGCATGATCCTCACCATAACCCATAAATCCACCTTTTTCATCACCACAAGAGAATCTATCCGAAAGCACATACCTTGGCCGTTGTCATCATCTCTGGTGGAGGATCTATAACTTTGAGAGCTTTCATAAAAGTTCTTCTTGTCTAGTACGAATGGATGGTCAGAGGGAGGAATTGTCGATGTTTGTCAAATGCGAATACTTTGTCACCCTTCTTCAACCGGGTGAACATCGAGCCATCTTGTATACTAGGCAAGGGAACTTCCCATGAACACACTAGCCAATGTGTAATATCCCATACACGCCAAGAAATCATGCGGGAGTATCGGTACCAAACATACATCCCCGAATTTTTCTTCATTGATTGGTCATATCTCCAAAACCCTTTGTCCCAAGCTTTGATCAATTCATCAACCACGAGTCTCTATGAACACACCCATTTTATTTCCCGTGTGGCCACGTATTGTCAATGACAAAGGATGTTCTTCTATTGAAAGTAGACACCTAGAGGGGAGATTGAGCGGGATAACGAATACATGCCAACATGTGTATGGGGCCGCCATCATTCCATAAGGATTAACGCATTTGTTGCCCATGCAACATGCACATTCCTGAGCCTCAGAAAGCTTTATCGTGATGAATATTATCAAAATGGGTCCATGCTTTAGCATCGGAAGAGTATGTACCATCTTATCTTTGGATTGTAGCGGCGCCCATCTTTGGGCCATGTCATCTACGTTTTCGCGGACTCCTCGATCATGTACATCTATTGTATCCTCGGTATGAAGGGAAGTTGCCGTAGGATTTTTCACGGGGATGTCAAAGCGCCTCTTGTGACCATCACGAGTCTACCTCTATGTATCTAGAGGATTTACACTTTTGATAGTGCATAGCTTCTTCATGTTCTTTCCTAAATAAGGCGCCAACTTCGTATGTACCTTGAGGAGTTCTCGCCAACTCGTATGTTCTCAACAATGTATCTACTCATATGGCATCTTAAGTACCTTGAGGAGTTCACGCAGCTTCGTAGAGATGTTCTTTGCGGGGATGTGACCTCGCGGAAGCAAGGTCTCAAAGGCTGCCAACATGTTGTCAAAAGCCGAAGTCGTCTCATGTTACACCGGGCCTTCAAGTCCATAAGGTGTCCTCGGCACCTAGTTGAGAGACCTTTTTACATGGTCGTGATGGGGTTTCGCGTCGCCTCCTACATAGCATAATAGTCCTTTGCGGTTTGTTCTGGCTCCTCCTCCTCATCCCAATGTCCTTGACCAAAGTTTCCATCATGGAAGTCATCTAACATGTCTCCTACCCCGGCATCAAAAGCAAGATCATCAACGCGTTGCCTCACCACCTCATCTCTCGGACGATCAATTTCACCATGGAATATCTACGCTTATATATAGTTTGCCTTCCATCCATTCATGCAAAGATGTTTAGCCATCTTATCCATACTTTATTGAACCTTATTCCCACACTTGCAGCATGGACTCCAAACCTTACTCGCACCTTAAGCATTCTCAAAAGTTTTGTTTTCTAGAAAATCACTAGTCTTCTTGATTCATTCATTGTCGTAATCTCCAAAACTCCTCCAACCATTGTACATCCACTCACGGTCATCCATTCTCTATCATATAGGTGAGGAAATAAGAATGCATTGCATCTACACAACGATTCTACCATCTAATAGGTGAAGATGGGTCCTAATCCCACCTCGTGGATGCGTAGATGAGTTTAGTTCCATGCCCAACTCTTATCCTCGGGACGTAATTCTGCGGTAGCACCTAGTAACGCCCTGCCTCCTCTCGGGGCGGGCCCGCTTACATCTGGATGCTCTCTAAGGATCAAGACTTCCCTCATAAACCAACAAGTCTTTTTCGGCGCACTTTGTCCTCACTCATGCACACCGGGAAAGACTTCCGTCGGTCACCATCGCTCCAAGCCAAAGCACGCTTAACTTTGGAGTTTTTATCGGTCGGGCTTAGGAAAGAAGTTGCAACTTGTTTGTATGAGTATTCTATCAACCTTTATAAAGCCCTAGGCCGGGGTGTCACATACTCACCCTTAGGAGACCGACGTCCTCGTCGGTCAACAAAGTCGAGAACGTCCCCTCTTGGCCGCGTCCATGTGTCTAGTGCGGCGCATGTGCCATCTTTGTGTGACCACGCGGGTCCCACCGACCATGCGCAGCCATGCTCGCGCCAAGCTGACACGCAGCGCCGGAAACCGCGCGGGGTCGGCTCGATACCATTTGTAACGATCCTGCCTCCTCGAGGCGGGCTATTTACATCGGCGGCTCTCTAAGGATCAAGACTTTTCTCACAAACCAACACGGTCTTTTCCGGCGCACTTTGTCCTCACTCATGCACACGGGAAAGACTTCATACGGTCGATCACTATCGCTCCAAGCCAAGCACGCTTAACTTTGGAGTTTTATCGGTTCGGGCTTAGGAAAAGAAGTTACAACTTGTTTGTATGAGTATTCTATCAACCTTATAAAGCCCTAGCCCTAGGGGTGTCACACACATCCCCATTTGTTCTCCAAATACGACCCGATAGGGAGATTGTGTATCGGGAAGAACAACAAGGAGATGTTGTTGAAACTCTAAATCGACGAGGGAGTAGAACATGGAAACTAACCCCATCTACACATCCTTGGGCTGTCCAAAAAACATGGACAATTCAAAACATATACGGTTATAGGTATATGTAGAGATCGATATACTTCCAAGCGTATCTCTTTTGAATGGGAGACGCCTAAGCGAAGTTGCGCGATCTAACTACGACCATGATCTGAGAGGAAAGAGGGGTTATACCTAGGGTTCTGCGGTGGAGGCAAGCTAGCGGCGAGGAAGAAGAAGATGGTCGCCAAGGCACTCCGGCTCAACATCGATGGGCTCCTCTCTTGCAAAAAACGAAACAAAACGGGCTTAGTTGAAAAAATTCAAGTAACCTCCAGATACATGGTGAAGTTTCTAAAACCACGCAAAAAATCATACGACACGATGGCCGACAAACACATATTCATAACCACATTCATATGGCTTGATGGACAACAACTGCATGAAGCCGAGGGGGCGAGGACATGGATGTCGGGACCCGTCTGCCAATTTTACCCTAGAGCGGCTCACTCGCCGGGAACACCTCACCTAATCGAGCTCGGGCCGGTGACCTCGTCTTCCCGATTTGGGGCAAATTGAGATGGAGAGGGAGGGAGGTGAAAGGGAAGGAATGGAGGGGAGCACAGCGTCTTCTGATCACGGCAAAAGCTCATAAGTGGAGGCGAGGCGATCTCACGGACCTCGTGGGGCTATTTCTGACCTCGCCATGGAGCACTTTTGTCGGGCGATATTTTTCAGCGGCATTCAATATCTTCCGACCAGCCCACGGCGACATGGCTAACCCGGCTGCAGCCTAGCTGTGTCGTGCTGTTGTTGTTCGCGCCGCCGCCATGTGCTCGGCAAGCTTCGCTCGTCGATGCGGTCATGTCGTCTTAATCTCCGGTTACCGCTTGCCATGGCGGCAAGGCATCTTTGTTGGTCTTGGCGTCCGGTGTGCGTGAGCCGCGGGGCGACATCACTCACGGGTCCGCGGACTCATTTGTCCGGGGAGGTCGATCCCGACGGTCATTTCGTCGCCTAGTCTTGTCATGGTAGGCGGCGGCTAAGCCATGCGAGGCCGCCCGATCGTTCCCGTGTGGTGTGACCATGGCAAGAGGAGGTGGCGACCGGCGTGACCAGTTCGGCGTCACAATGTTGTAGGTCTCGGGTTGGGTTCCATTTTCTATGCAAGGTCATTTGAAAATTTAGAATTTCAAAATCTTAGAACATCAGACACATATTTGAGACCATAACTGATTTATAATGAAAATATTTTCAAGATCTACAACTTTGCCTTTGGTCTTTTCCATCTGGGGTAGTAAATTCGAGAACTTCAATTATAATTTCGAGACCATAAATGATTTTAATTTTTTTAGATAAAGGATAGAAACTATCGGCTTTATCTACCCATGGGTAGAATCGGGCCAAAATATTACAACATCGGCAATAAAAAGAAAGAAAATGATGGAAGAAAATACATCCCAACAAGGGCTCAAGTAGTCCCCATGACCTATGACATCATGATGTCAACTCCACTAGAATAAGATCACCACGTCAAGATGAAGCCGCCAATCACGTTTGTCAATAAATGATTTTAAATGAAACAGTCAACAACAAAAAAATTGTTAATACTTTGATATAAAGATTATTTTTATTTGACTTTGTTTTGAAAAAAGATAAAATTTATGGAAAAATCTAAATGACCCCCTGAAGTATGCACAATGGTCTACATAAGTCCACGACCTATAAAACCAGCCATTACGCATCCTAAACTTTAGAAAAACCAGACAAAGCACCCCTAGGTGGTATTGGAAGGTGGTTTTGCTTATGTGTCAATCCTTGCTGGCTAGCTTTAACCATGTGGCATCTCGCCCCATCTGTCAGCTTCCTTGTGTGAATTTAGCCAAGGGCGTCATGACCTCCTCGCACTCCCTATAGCTGCCACATCATCACCGCCCGGTGCGGCCAGCAAGACACGCCACAGATTGGGAGCGCGGTGCGGATGTGCTGGAAAATAAAGAACTTCACTGGCGGTTTTGTTATGTAAGCCGCCGGTGAAAGTATCGTTCCACTTGCGGATATTAGGTGGGGTCCATCTTTTCTTCTCTACTCGCGCTGCCTACTACTCACCCGCCAGTGAAAGTTTGGGCATGGTGCCATGAAAAATTGATTTTCTAGTAGCACCACCGCCCGCCGCGCGCGCGCACAGATGTGTCCCCGCCGCTCGCACTTGCTGTCGTCTCGTGGCGCCTGATCACCTCCCACAAAGCTATGCTCACGACCATGAGTTAGTATGGTCTAGTCCAGGAGCCGGAAGCGATGCAGTGAGATTAGCATCGATGCATGCATCGTGGAGCTTCAAGCTGGACATGCATGGTTTGTCACAGATAATTTAGAATGTAGTCTGTAGTGTAGATGCATTAGTTTAGGCGTCATGTGGTCACCTGTTGTGCGGTTCTTGCATGTCCTAGAACAATGAGGAAATCTAGCTAGTGCATGTGTGTATATAGGCCTGCATGTACTCATCATCGTTTGGAAAATCAAGAGAAATAGAGAGAAAAGGCCTGTATGTGTTCCTCTTTCTTGTTTTGTCGTGTATTCTTTCTGTATTCGTTCGATATCCAGCAACCAGCATGCCGGGCGTCTAGATAGCGTGCAGCATCTTATCGATGGACAGTAGCAGGTCCACCCCGAAGGGCTATAAGTCGGTCTCGTACCCACCACGGCCCCATTCCAGCACATCGTCATCGAGCCATGTGACCGAGGCTACGACCGCCAAGCTGTCATCACCGAGCAACTCATCTCCACAAAGCACGGGCCGAGGCAGTAATTTCCTAGCTTGGTGAGCACGAGCGGCTACGACCCGCCAAGCCGTCGCCACCGAGCAACTCATCTCCACAAAGCACCGGTGGTGGCAGTTGCGCCTAGGTGAGCACGAACGATGCGATGACCAGCTTCGGAGGTGGGCCTGCTGCCGGCCTGCCAATTGCCGGACGTCGTCCGTGGCATAGTCGGAAAAGCTCGCGGGAGCTTCGGCACCCGCGCGTACAGTACAGCTGCCATTGAGAGGCTGTCGAAACTCTAGGCGACTGTGAGCTGGGCGGCCTCGCCCGCATCCCCACCCGCATGTCAAGCAGAGAACAGAGAACAACAGAGAACACCGTGCAGGCTGACAGGTTGGCTTAGAAGCCATGTCATCGAATCCAGCTTGTGTGGATTGCCAGATCACCAAAACCACTCTCCAATACCACCATAGGGGGATTTTTATCCGGTTTCCCAAAGTTTAGGGTGTACAATACCCGGTTTTATAGCTTGGGGGGATTATGCAGACCACCTTGTATACCTCAAGGGGGTTATCTAGATTTTTTCCTTACTTTTATTATGCTGCAGCATAGGTGAAAGTGATTTTCATCACCGGTTCCTAATAAAAACCGGCCGCTGAAAATGGGTCTACCCTCACAGTCAATTGCTAACACAAATTAACCGGAGGTAATGATAGCTTATCATCACCAGTTCGTGTTACCGGCCGTTTCACCACCAACGGTTCGTATCACAAACCGGCAATTAAAATCATGTCACCAGCAGTTCATAATGCGAACCTGCTTTAGAGATTACCTTCAGAGAAGCATAATTACCCATTAGCAGCAGTACTTATCTCAAATCAAGATGGAGGGGAGCTACTCTGTTCCTTCTAATGGTTCCTAACAGCAACTGCAATGTATTACTACATTAAAAACTGCAACTGCAATTGAGACTATCATGGAGTTCCGAAAAAAATAACTATGCATGATTAATATCGAATTAACACTTGACATCACCCTTTTTGGTCAACTATTTTTGTAACTTTCTACTGAATGCAGTGGTGGCAAGACAGACACGCACAAAGGCACAAGCTGTATGCAAAATGAGCATCTAGGGAAAGGAATCAACAAGCTCCTTAAGTACTGTTATAGCACAAAGGCAATACCAATGAAAGTGTCGGGGAGCCCAGTGCTGGTCTTGACTTAAGTATTGCTCTCGGGTTTCCAGCGATTGTTTGTGAAGTTCCTTTAGGCCGAGTTACGTGTGTCCATGATTGAGCTTTGTAGCTTGTCAGATCCACGCACAACCCATAGCCTCAGCAAGTCATCAGACAGCCGCTTCCATCGCTCTCTGTCTTGCTGGAGGTTTATTTCCCTTTTGTTCTGAGCACGCCTAGCAGCTTCACTTCTTACCATACCAGCTGTTTGGATTTCTGTGATTGCTTTTTCCACACAAAGATGAGCAGTGCCATGTCTAGAATTCAGGGACATTTGACATGTCTTGGATTCAGAATTCTGCTGGAGGTAATCTATGGCGCTTGGCAACAACTTATCACCCAAGTCTTGTAGGTCTGCATTCGTGTGTATCTTTCCTTGTTTCTTTCCATCAATTACCTCCAGAGCATAGCTCTCAACTGTAGGATCTATGTCCTCAGCAGATTCATGGGGTATGAATAGAAATCCTAGCTTAAGAGCGTGCAATTCTGAATTTGGAGAACGACATCCTCCACGTACATCAGTTAAACCCATACTGTCAGTGCCATGATCAGAGAGTGGGACATGCCACTTCAAAAGCATGTTAATAACCTCCTCTGGAAATAAACTCGACAGCAACCTTGACGAAGGTGCCACTGTGTTACTGGAGCTAGAAGAGGAGGTAGGATGATGCCTGTGCTCACTGCAACAGAAAGGATTTGGACGGTGCCACTGTGTCATAGTGTTGTGTACATTGACCCAAAATTCACTTTCTCTGTAAGGTGAATCCCAGCAAAAATCCTGGGTAGGGAGCTGAATGAGCCCTCTCCTGATACCTTCTGCTGTAAACTTGAAGTGAGGTGCAACTGCCTGCACACACTTCATTATGACACCAAATATGTCAGTGCTTTCAGAGAGACGCAGAATGCATGCTACATAGAAACCCTTTTCAGGCTCACTGAAATCTTGGCAAGAAAACCCCATCATTGCCTCTACACCACGCTCTGCAGAGCTCATGGCCCGTAAGTTCAACTGATAAAACCTGTGTTCCTGAGATGCATGATACCTTACAGATTTCCCTGTAAGAAGCTGTCTGATGACAGGGTTCAAGAACGTGTACTTCCGCAGCGCTCCACCAAACTGGATGGTCTTTAAGAATTCATTTGCACCATTTGCAAACCTCTCAAATTTTTGGACATTTGCAAAGCTACTGCTTGAATCATCAGTACAATTACTGGTTCCGGTGAAAGATGATATTAACGACTTGGTAGCATGAGCAATCCGTTTGGGAAATGAGGACTGGCTCACCTGCTGCCTCATCTGTTCCTCTTCAATGGCTTGCTGCTTGCATCTTAGCAAAGTGTTGTCGCACTCCTGAGCAGCGCGTTTGAGTGTCCTCTGCCACTGTAGCAATTGCCTATCAGTGATGTGCCATCCACTAGACACTTGCAGCGCTGCCTCCATCTTGATGTGTGCCATCTCCAACCTTTCTATGTTTTCTTTTGTCTCAGACTTCTCTTCATCCTTGTCAGTAAGACCTGACATGATTCTCTTCGCTTTTCCCCCTACGATGGTGGAACTCAACACGACATCATCTCTGTTTGGGTTCCTCAATAATCCACAGAAAACTGCATAGGGACGAAGAGATTAACATGCATGAATTGAAAAGGGAGAGTATATGTTGCTAGAAATAATTAATGATAAATGAAGTACCTTCTCGGAGTGGCTGCCAAAACAATGCAGCTGAAGATTTAGTTGGAGTGTAGGATCATGCTCATAAGCAATTATATAGCTACTTTACATATAACTTAAAGTCGTGAAATTGAAGAGGCGGCTTACGACCACGGGAGGCTGATGAGACTCAGCGGACTTTGAGGATACAGCATGGAAGTGGGATCTCAGTGACAAAAGGTGCGTAAGGGGCCACCTTTCATTAGCAGAATTTTCAGAGCTAGTTCTCTTTTCTCTGTATTTGCCTGCTGTCATCAAGCTCCACCACAAAGGAGAAACGAAACTTTGACTATAATGAATTACATAATAACTACTCCCTCCATAGTTGAAAAAGAAGACGTTTAGGGGCGACACGGTCTCCAAAGCGCAACTTTGACTTCTCTTTTCTATTAAAATATTTATTAAAAAATTATATATGTATACTTTTATGAAAGTATTTTTCAAGACAAATCTATTGATATGATTTTCACATTTCTAAACTCATTGACTTAAAAGTTATTAATGATTTATGTTCCCAATGTTTGACCAAAGCCTTTTCCAAAACGCGTCTTCCTTTTCAACCATGGAGTAGTACTAAATAAGGGCTTGACTTATTGGGCTCAATCAATTAGTGTCCCTTGAATATTCGACAGACTAGACCAATTTTGTTCAAACCTGACAGTAACATCAGTTGACCAAAAGAGAAAGGAAAAGGAGGGTGGAAAATATGCCTGTACATGTGAATAATTACTAACACAACAAGGCAAGCATTTGAGTTGCTAATTAAATATCACCTGGCCAGTTGCGCTCTTTTTTTCAAACACAAATAAATCCTTTGAGCTCCATCCAACTCGCTTGTAGTTTTCATTAAACAAAAGGTCTCGCTTCAATAATTGCTGTTTGGATACCGTGGCTGCTACAGACTTAATAGAAAAAATATTGTCCTTTTTAGGTAGTGTAAATAAAATAAATTTCACTAGATGATGGAATAGAAATAAAAAAATATATAAAACAGACTTAATAGATTGCAGAAGAAGCAAAACCGAGCACCAAAAAAACAGAAAATACAGAGAAAAGAACCAACCAACCACATTTTAACATGTTGCTGTCTGTCGGCGATGGATTTCCATGGTGTCCTTGGCCATCGGCGGCGGTAAGATGTCTTGATGTCAATGAGTGCAGCTGCCCAGTTCCTCCGGTTAGACCGATCCTCTGGGACAACAGTGGAGGACTGGTCAAGGCCGGCATGCTCTCCTCTCATGGGCCGGCATATTGTGAACCCAAGCGGAAGCAGTGCCGGCTGCGGACGACCAGAATATCACTCTCTGGAAATTGGAAACAGTTAGATAGAGCAAGGTTTTCTCTTTATTAGGAAAATCAAGAACAAGAAATAAGGAGCCTTCGATCAGTGATACTGGTCTTGGACTCCTAAGCAAGCGTGCAGCCCCGATAATGTCTTGTATCCTCAACCAACAATGACATGTTATAT
Source organism: Hyparrhenia diplandra (assembly GCA_015847255.1). Classification (NCBI taxonomy): domain Eukaryota; kingdom Viridiplantae; phylum Streptophyta; class Magnoliopsida; order Poales; family Poaceae; genus Hyparrhenia; species Hyparrhenia diplandra. The sequence continues at coordinate 34,595 of JADLZK010002066.1, forward strand.
CTAATACTCTCTTATATATCTAATATAATACTCTCTCAACCTTAAATTGTTAGTCATATTTTAGTTTTGATATAGGTGAATCTTGGCTTCTCACTTTTAACTATGTTTATGAAAAAGAAGTATTACACTACTACCAGGATGATTTTAGGAGATAATCCTTTTGTTTACAGAGATAGTTCAACAGTGTATTTGTTTCAAAAAATAACTAGCAAATTTATAGAGATAGTAACAAATCATATCATCTATGCACCAAGGTTAAGAGGGAAGCCTATTAAAAAAGATCACCTCTTAAAATATATGTAAATCAATTTACAGAGACGGCACCATACTAGGAGGTCCCCCTCTATAAATCTATAAATTAATAACTTCTAACATATATATGGATGTGGATAAAAGAAACTTTATAAGTATATATTAAAAAAAAGATCTACATCTTTATGGTTATTTAGACCCCATACATTTTTAAGTTCTCAGGTTTTGAAATTCAAAATTTTTAAACAACCTGAACTTAACATGGTCTTTGCAAAAAGTTATAGTGATTGTCATCTATAACATTGTTGTTGATAAATTTTTTATTCCAAACTATTTAAAGTACTAAATATTTAATTTATGTTCTCATATTTTGAAATTCGAAAGATATAAACAACTACAGACGTTGACATAATCTATGTATACCAATGTTGTATTTGTTAACTCATTATATGTTGCATATCTTGCTGAGGACGATGTTCCAGTGTCAACATGAAAGCTATGGTTACTATGAGATGAGTTTGAAATTAAATCCGACTACCCAAAACATTTCTCCAAAAGTGGATTAGTGCATCAGTTTATGATTACAGTGGGCAAAAGTAAAATGTTATCTTGAGACAACAAATGGTTCTGCTAGACATCTTAAAGAAATTGAGAATTTTGTCCTCCTATTTATTCTAGGTACAACTGATAGACATGTAAGATAAAACATGGATGACATCAATATGGATACTCACAACACATGACAAAGATAACATCTCAGACCTGTTACTATACTATGTATTATTTCTACATTCTACATGACCATCTTACAAATATCATACAGAAAAGTATATATCTATCATGCTCCACCATACAGATTGTAGTTTGACAGAATTAGAAGGATGCAATGTTTTACTACCATGTCGTGCTAGACACCTTCCTGGATGCATTCATTCGTACACACCTATTCATATCATTTTCTGAGCCAACTTCTAAGCCAGTGTCCTTGTGGCCATGATTGCGCGTTGTAGCTTGTCAGATGAACGCACAACCCACAACGTTAGCAGGTCCTGAGACACCTGCTTCCATTGTTCTATGTCTTGCTGTAGAGTTGACATTCTATTCTGTGCATGTCTAGTGGCTTCATGTTGAACCATAACGGCTGTTTGTATTTTTACGCTTGACTTCTCCAAACAAATGTGGGCAGTACCATGCCTAGACTTCAAAGACATTTGATATGTCTCGGATTGAGAATTCTGATGCAGGTACTCCATGGCTTTCGGCAGTAATTCCTCACCCAAGTCCTGTAGGTGTGCATTGGCGTGTATCACTCCTTGTTCCTTTCCATCAATCACCTCTAAAGCATAGCTCTCAGCTGCAGGCTGTATGTCCTCCGAAGATTCATGGGGTATGACTAAAACTCCTAGCTTCAGAGTAGGAATATCTGAAGTCTGACAACTAGTTTGTCCATGTACAACAGTTGAGCTCTTATTGTTTGTGCGAGATCAGATAATGGGACGTGCCACTTCAAAAGCAAGTTGATAACCTCCTCTGGAAATATATTAGACAACCGCCATGGATTGGCCATTATATTGTTGGTGCTAGAGGAAGAAATGTGGTGATGCCCATGTTCATTGCAATTGCAACAGAGTGGATTTGGGACGGTGCCATTCTGTCATCATGTTGTGAACTTTGACCCAAACCTCACTTTGGCCGTAAGGAGAATCCCAGGTAAAATCCTGTGTAGGCAATTGAATGAGCCCTCTTGAAAGACCTTCAGCGACAAACTTAAAGTGAGGTGCGACTGGTTGAACACACTTGATTATGACATCAAATATGTCCGTGCTTTCAGAAAGACGCAGCATGCATGCTACATAGAAGCCCTTTGTAGGATCCTTGAAATCTTGGCAGGCAAAACCCATCAATGCCTCTACACCACGCTCTGCAGAGCTAAAAGGTTGTATGTTTAAGTAGTAAAGCTTGTCGTCCTGAATTGCTCGATACTTTACAGACTATCCTGTAAGAAGATGTCTGATGAGAGGGTTGAAGAACGTGTACCTTCGTGGAGTTCCACCAAACTCAACAGTCTTCAAAAATTCAGTTGCGCCATTAGCATACCTCTCAAACCTTCGAACATTAGAAGAGCTGCTGCTTGACTCATCATTAGTTCCAATGAAAGATGATACTAGTGACTTGGTAGCATGGGCAATCCGTTTGGGAAATGAGGATTCCCTCATCCTCTTCCTTGTCTCATCCTCTTCAAGGGCACGCTGCTTGCATTTTAGCAGGGTATCATCACATTCCTGAGCAGCACGCTTAAGTTTGCTTCGCCACCGTAGCAGTGGCACCTCCGTGATCTGCCATCTGTCAGAGACTTGGAGCACAGCCTCCATCTTGATGTGTGCCATCTCCAACCTTTCTATGTTTTCTTTTTTGCTTGGACTTCTCTTCATCCTTGCCAGTAATGCTTGACATGATTCTATTCACTGTCTCTCCAACAATGGCAGAACTCACCATCTCTGCCATGACTGATCAATACTGTAATTTACAGAAATCTGCGTAGGAAAGATGAAATATATTAACATATATGTATCAAATAGAAGGGGATGAGTGATGTGTGTATATAAAGAATACTGAAGTACATACTAGTTTCTTGTTGTTGCAGAAAAAAAAAAGGCAGGTGAAGACTGAGTTTGAGTGCAGGACGAATCTAATTAGAGCTGATGTATAGCTTGCTTTATAGAGATGTCTTGCAATTAAGATGAGGCTTGACAATTCAATGGAAGTGAGGACAGCACGGAAGTCTGGTAGATTTCATTGACAAAATTAGTGGCAGAGGCCCCTGCTTCTTAGGATTTCTGAGGAAATAGCTTATTTTACACACCAGAAAAATGATATAAAGAGTACAATTTTTCTTAACAGTACTAATATATGTTTATCATCAAGCATTGCCACCTGTTGTAAAAAGTACTAGTAGTAAACAAGGACATCTAACAAGTATGATTAGTACACAAGGACATGGGCTCAATCAGTTCAATGCCTTTTGAATATTTGACAATCAGGAGCATTTTTATTAAGACACTACTACACACTATGCCATTAGATCATTGAAGTGCAACCCTGACAGATATCCTCAAGGCTACAGTATTTGCACTTAATAAGTTTTCATGTCAAAGAAATGCATGCCTTCAACCGTTGGCGCATCTACTTCTCTTGTACTGATTGCTGTGCGGACGATAATTACTAGAAGTAAACAAGGACCTGACAGATTGGCTCAATCAGTTCAGTACCTTTCGAATATTTTGGCATCCTGGACAGGATTTTTATTGTTACATGGAGTTTAGACGATAAGTCATTGAGGCGAGGCTAGACAATTGAATGGAAAATCAGGATATATATAGCACGGCAGTGTTTGCATTGACAAAATTAGTGGCAGAGGGCCCCTGTTTCCTCAGATTTATTGAGAAAATAGCTGATTCTATTGACAAAGAAAAAAATCAGAGCATGATTTCTCCTAGACTTATTGGCTTCACTGTTCACTAGTAAACAAGGACTAGACTTATTGGCTAAATCAGTTGAGCTCCATTGGAATATTTGACATGCTAAATCAGTTGAGCTCCATTGGAATATTTGACATTCTGTTGACTATCAGATAGGTACCATCCTTGAATAATTGTTGAGAGTTACTGCAGCTGACTATCAGATAGGTACCATCTACCATCCTTGAATTATTGCTGAGAGCTACTGCATCTGACAGATAGGTACCATCCTTCATTATTATTGCATCTATCAAAGCCAAAGAAATCCCTTGTATTCAGATACTGTACCATCTAGTACTTCCGCTTCTTGTACCACCAATTCTATCGGTTAGCCTATCATCTACTACTCTTGTGATGCTAATTCTACCGGTTACTCTAGCGCCTGGCACTCTTGCACTACTATTTCTACCGGTTACTGTATCATCCAGTTGCACTACTAATTCTATCTGTTATAATTAAACTTGAGAGTTCGTTCAAAACTAATTAAACGTACCAGAGACAGCACACATAATAATGGAGTTGAACTGCAGGGAAGGGGGGAAAGAATCAACCAACCAAACGGCGACATGATGCTTCCCGCTGGCTACAGATTTCCATGCTGTCGCTGGCGGCGGCGAGATGTTTTGTCGTCGATGGATACGGCTGGAGCACCGACTGCGAGCTCCCGCCGCCACTCTGTTCTGACTGCGACCAAGCTCCGGTCCGGACGGGCGGTGGACTATGCGATCCATCTCTGCGAAGAGGTCAAGCGCGGCGGCATACCGCCCTGGTACGGCAGACTCGAGAGGCACGGCGTGACGTCAACGAGAGGAGGCGGCGGCGGCGGCACGAGAGGCTCGCCGGAAAGGGTTACGAGTTGCAATAAATGATTGGGCCTGTCCCTTCTCTAACATGTCCATTTAGGCCTATGTCGTAAGACAGAAGCCCAATAATAATTCAAATGAAAAAAAGGAAAAAGTCCACATTACCTATCCCAACTATCACAAGTTCACTTTTCCTCCCTCAACTTCAAAAACCGGACATATCACCTCCCTCAACTTTTCAAACCATGCATTTTACCTCCCTCGAGGCGGTTTTGAAGGCGGTATTGCTACATTAAACACGGGTTTGCTACAGTAAGCATGGGTTTGCTACAGTACCAGTCCCAATAATGATTATCATTGCAGTTAAGCGCCCGCCCATGGGCCATGACCGGCCAGGATAGGATGTAATTGGATCTTTTCTTCATAAAGAAAAAAAAAGTAATTGGATCACATATGGAATTGACATGATCGGAAATCTGAAATCGGATACGTAATGAATGCAAATTGTCCTACTTATGATTATGATTACCAATAAATATTTGTCGAATACGCATACATGCCGGTTATGAATATTTGTGTCGAATACGTATACATGTCGGTTATGAATATTTGTGGGGTTTGAATCCCGCGAACGATCTGGCCTTTCTTTTTCGAGAGAGAGAGAGATCACCAGACCCGAGCATCCTCAGATTGGGATGCTGCAAAGGAAATGGGCCAATACTTTGTGAAACCAGGCTGTGGGCATCGAACCAGCAGTATGTATTTGTAGCCATCAGGCGACGTCCCCGTCGGCAAATGGGCGCGCACGTGGTGACCGTGAATTTCAAGATTGCCATTTCGATCCTTGAAGGTGCTCATAGGGGTAGGGTTTTACGTGCGCGTGTGTTCATAGGGGTGAGTGTGCGTGCGTGTTGGCGTCTGCCGTTGTATGCTGGGTAATCTCAAAAAAAAAAAAAAAAAAAAAAATGGGGCAGAGCAAAGAGTAGAAATAGTTAGGATGGATAACCACATTTTGAACGTACATCTACATCTTGGTTTTCAAGGTTTGAATTAATTTTGAATTTTAATATATTGATAAGAAAAAAATGTTACATTTCGACATAGGTTTAATATGAGAATATATTGAATGATTAATAATCTATCTTAATCTTAATATTAGTTGACTCCTTAAAAAGCAAGATATGTACTTTCTTGTGGACCATGGTTTAGTGGTTCTGGTCTCGACCAGAGTGCTAGTTGGGGTCTTGCCGTTCGTGACAAGTTCGTGATTAAAAAGATCTGCCTACTCACCACCAGGGTGATCTAGACCTTCCTGTCACCTGGGTGACCATTCACCTCAAAAATCAGTGATTTAAGCACTCCTGTCACCAAAATTCCATATCCACAAGATCTAAATCCAACGAACCAAAAAAAAAACAAGTCAAAACCAAAGAAAAAATTATACATATTTGCTCAGATATTTTTCTATGAAAGGAAAGTTATATGTAAAATGATCAGATATAACAAGAGAGAAAAAATACAAATTTAATCATATATCTATTTCTATAGAAGGTAAATTAGAAGACGAACAAAATGAAAAGGGCTTGTCTATGTAACAATCTGGTTGTTTTAGCCCCTAAAAACAATCGGCTGTTTTAGACATACACTTACACCATAAGTGTACTATATTAACACCCCTGTACTACTATATTTACATTGATTTTTCTAGTGTAATTTATTAGATGGAGTGATGTAACGAGGAGATGTTGTTACACCACTGTACTACTATAATTGGTTGTTTTCCACTTTGCTCCTCCACGTCTGCATCCACGTATGCACCCCACCTCTATCCCCTAGTCCTGTGTTTGTTCGCCGCCGCGCCGCCATTGCAACGCTTAGCTCAAATAGCCTTCGCCGCATGTCTTAGGCCTCCCCCGCCCCACCTTCTCGGCATCCAGGTGTCTCATTGCTGCCCGGCTCGAATCGACACGGACCGTGGACAACTCCACCCGACCCGCCCTTCCACCAACGTTATTTGGGGCAAGGACAACTCAATGCGAGCCTCCTCCAAATGTGGGTGCTAGGCCAAGGATAACTCCAAATACGAGCCATGCCACAACAGGAGGCTTCCGCCTACCCCGTCCGTCAAAAGCCGCCCCAGATGCGTGTAGCGTGTAAGTCCAATTTTCTTCTCACGCTCCACGGATTAGTCACCCATGAGCGATTGACATTCCTTAATTAATAGGCAATGTATGCTATGAAAATTAGCTTCGTGTGCAAACTATGAAAACTTTAATGAAGGCCACAAGATTTGGATCCAACGCTCTAGGAGGCGGGTGGGTTTTTCATAAACCCCCTACTTGTGGGGTTTAAATCTAACCCGTGCGTATCCGGTGAGAGGGTTTAACCATCTGCCGGCGGCAAGGCGTTATGGCGTGGAGGTTGGAGGCCTAGCGAGAAGATTCGGGTTTCGTGATTAGGGTGGAGGAAGGCGTGTGGAGGAGATCATTGGCATAGGGATCGGAGGGCTTCTGGCGCTTGGCGAGTTGCACCCCACGAAGATGGTGTGGATGTATTGATTTTTTGAGAGGTGGCGAGGAGGCCCAGCATGGGAGGTGGTGGCCAGCAGATTTGAGTTGCCAAAGTGACCCACAAGAATGTTATCGACTCGACTCTGGTGGCACTTTGACAGTTGAGTAGCTAGGTTGTTGGAATCTACCTTGTACGGTGTGCTTTTAGTGTAATAATGAATTAGCTATATGCATTTTTTGATCTAGAGGCTAGGATCCAAAACAAATAACACACTAATGCCAATCTTGGTGGAAGTTTTAGTTGGATTAAATAGGTTACCACATAGGTGTGTTTTATGACATGACGGCATATTTAAGAAGAGGGAGGTTTCATCTAGATGAAACTCTCTTGCTGCGATGTACCAACTCTCTACGAGTCATGGAATTAAATGGCTATGAAGCTTTAGAATAAAACTTTACGCTGAGAGAGAATGCTTCATCCAAGTTTTATTTCATTTAGTTGTCTTAGAAATAGGAAAATTAACACTACGCTAAGACTGGCCTAAGTATTTCATCTAGGGTTCAAATTTCACAAACGTCATGATTTATAGTAGTACGTGGACATTAATATGTCCTCGCTCCATCAAAAAGTGTAAATCATCCCAAATATCTAACCGTCAAAGTATCTAAAGTTTCACTATATTTATATGATAAGATAATAATATCTAGAGCAAATCAATCCCTCTGTACAAAATCATGTAAACTTCTAATCTAGGCCATAGGATGCAGATTCAAGGGGCATAAGGTGATAACCACTAGGGAGGGGTTGTTTGTAAAAGTGTGATTAGGGGTGGGCATTAAGTGTAAAATATCTAATTCTTTTGTGTCCCTTGAATCAAAGATCCTATGACCCAAATTAGAAGTTTGTATGTTTCGCGACGGAGGGTTAGTTTGCACCGATACGTTGCCAACTAAGTATCATTGGATTCTTTATTAATTATATTTTTTTATAGTACATCTATATCTGATATCACATCTTTATAATCCCGTATAATTTTGATTAAACTTGAGATGGTTTTGACTATTCAAGTTTTTGGGAATGACATACAATTTCAAATGGAGGGAGTACTAAAATATATCAGAATGTCAAAAAAAAAAAAAATCATACTGTTTGCCGACATAAAGTAGGCCCCTGCATAAATCTTTTGTTGTCTGTGTTTGGATAATTGGATAGACCTTCCCATCTCAGATTGCTATGGGCTCTACCAAACATGTGCATGCATGGTATTTACTATTTGGTCTTGTCTGGATAGACTCAGACGAGTGTTCCGACGTGGAAGTGTACGTCTCACACCATACATGTGACCGACAAGGCCAAGTTGATTGTGTACTATGTGCTCGGCGCCACTGAATTTGAACGGTATGCAGAAAGGGGTGGTACGGTGTGGGAAATATAAAAAACTCCATGTGCTTCATACCTTGGAATCCTGCCATGCCAACACTAATATGTAATAAGATAATAAATGGTGCACACAATTATAAAAAGTTCAACTTGTCTAGCAGAATTTGGCCGCCTCCTCCGTCGTTCGATCTATATATATAAATCCATTAGATGCCCTCCCTCTCGTCTTGCAGCTAGCACACGGCAGCAAATCAGCGAGCGCTAAGTAGGTAATGCAGTACTGTCCTTTTTATCTTCAGTATATGCAACTGTCATCATACTACTTTTCTTCCCTTTTCTCTCATTCTTAATCCAGCCGGTCTCTTGTTTTTGGTGAAAATTAATCTAGCCTGCATTGCATACGTACATGCTACAGATCAAATCGATGGCTCGCAGCAGCAGCAGCGTGATGATGGCGCTTACAAACAAGTCTATGCTGCTTTGCGTGCTGATCCTGCTGATGGCGCAATTGTTCCTGCTAATGGCCAAGCAAACAGTGGCGGTGGCGGCCGAGGGCAACGAAGGCAAAGCACGCCGACTTGATTGGTTGCCCTGCCACTACAGTGCCTGTAATTGCCGCACTTGCCCGATCTATGGCTGGGCGTGCTGCAACTCTTGCTGCTAGTTAGTTAGTGAGTGCAGTTCCGGCCGCGCGCATGGATGCACGCAGCGTGCACCTTTTGCTTAATTAGCTTTATTTACACGAGCCCAGTAGACCCGATGTATGCATCTCTGTGGGTGACCATAATCATAATCCACCGGTGCCTTTGCGGCGGCAGTGGTCGTCATCGTCGTCCTCGTCGTTAATTTGGTGGTTCTCAACTGGTCTTTCCATTTTTTTAATAAAAGTTTTTGTGCACCGCAACGCAATCCAGCCTAAAAAGTCTTCTTTACCTTTTCCCTGCCTACTATATGATTTTTGTTTGTGCTCGTATTTCGTATCTATCTCACTTGGTAGACCCGGTCTCACTCACAGCTCACTTGTAGGACTGTAGTAATATACTAGTACAGTACTCGTCTCCAACTACAGAATGTCTGTACTACACACACAGAGACAGGGTTTTCCTTGCTCGTCAAAGGAAGCTCGTGCGGAATAGCCTCCCCTGAGTCACCCCCTATTCCTCCCCTAGTCACCCCCCACGCGGGGCCGGGCGGCTCCAAACCCTAACCGTGCCTCCCGGAAGTCGCCCAGCCGTGCCGCCCCTTGAGTGAGTTGCCGGCAAGGCCGTGTGGCTCGCCGGGATGGCGGCGGCGGGGCCTCTCCTCGGTCCGCGAGGCGGTGTGGTGGCACGGGATGCGGCGGTCGCCCGGGGTCGTGTGGCTGCTAGGCAGCGTGGGGCTCGGCCCGGCCATCTCCGGCGACGGCGGCGGCGTCGGTCGGGCGGCCGAGGGGCGGAAGCGTCGCGTCGCGGGATCCCCCGAGGCCCCTTCCTCATCGCTCGGCGTATGGGTGGCTTTGACCCTCGGCGTGCGGATCAGGCCACCTCCGGTCGGATCGGGGCGTGGGGTCGCGTCTTGGGAGCTCTGGGCCCTTGCTCTTGGTCTGGCGGGTCCTTGCAACTAGTGGCGGCGCCCGGTAGCCGGGGATGCGGGGAGGTCCTTCCTCTCCGCATCCCGGTCTAACCGACCGCCGCGTGTGGCTCAGCGGTGGTGGCCGGCGGCGTGTGCGGTGGAGGTTGTCTGTGCGGCGTTGGGGCGGCACTCCTCTCTGCGAGTCCCTCCACGATGGCCAAAGCTGGTGGTTCCTAGATCGGCGTCATTGGGGCCGGCGGGTTTCCGCCTGCCGGTGGTCCTGGGGCTCCCGGTGAGTGTGCGTGACCGCCATCCGGTCCCATGCTCTAGCGGTCGAGCCGCCCGGTGCAACATGAGGCGCCGGCGGTGGCGGCTGTCCGCGGGCGGGCTCCCGGTGAGCAAGTGCTCGGTAGAGCCGCTGTGGCGTTCGATAGGTGGGCCCAGCGCGGCGGCAGGCGTTTTGTTGGTTTTTCGGCTTGTCGTCTTGCCATGGAGGTGGCTGTTGCGGCTCTGCGGCGGCGCGTGTGGAGCGGCGTGTGGATCACCCGGGTGAGGTTCTGGCGGGGCGACTAGCATCGGCGACCGGTCGTAGTGCTTGGATCCGGCCGGGGTGACATTTGAGCTGGAGCCTTTGGGCTTAAAGCCTAGCGATGGCGATACTGCGGGCGCTGTCTTCCTGTTGGGGTGTCGCGTCTCTAGTTCCTTCCGCGGGTGTGAACCGGTCCGTCATGGGCGGCGATGGCGGCGTTTCGAGCGCCCGTAACCTTCTTGAAGGCGTTGCTGTGGGTTATACAAGGCTAGGCTTCTCGGATCCGCTCTTTCTTTGAGTTGTCATTCTCTGTTATATTGGTGTGGGTGTGGTTTTCGGGCTTGGTTTACCTCAAAAAACTGGGTCAATCTTCTTCTTATTAATCCAAAGCGGAACAACTCGTTCCTGTATCTTAAAAAAAAAAATACACGACAGCAGTGGGAGCATGGATCGTATAGTGCCAGCATCATGGATCGTAGTGCTGAACTGCAACTGTGAGTGGGCATGGATCGTATAGTGCCAGCATCATGCCGAGGTCATTCTTGAAATCTTTTGTTTCAAAATAATGTGATTGTTCTCAGTTGAGTGCTATATTATTAAAGAGTTCACTGTCCTGAATATCTATTATGTTAATTCTTAAAAATATGCCAGCATCATGCTGAGCTCATTCTTGAAATCTATTATTAAAGAGTTCACTGTCCTGAATCTTTTGTGTGAATGCCTGCAATGATTGCATTGCCAATGTCTTGATCAGCATCATTCATTCCTTTAGGGTTTAGTACCGTTGTTGGCATGCATCATCTTCCTCGCTGCCATCATCATCACTACGATCGCTGCTGGCAGCACAATCAACGTCTTCTGTGATGAACTGACAACTGAACTGAGCGCTGGCTGAATATGATCTGAAGTTCTGTGCTTTTTATAATGAAGTCTGAAAGCTTTATGGGATGCGTTAAATATCTCCATTTATTCTAAGGAAAAGAATCGAGAGCTAACTTTTATTTTCCATTGTCCTTATGTGTCGATTCAAGGAAATGGACATGACATCAATATGTCTCGGTGCAACGTTCACTGCTTCAAAAATCTTTTGGGAGGCATTTTGGAATTGTTTCCGGAGGGGGCAATGCCTCGACTAACCGAGATGCTCACTTTTTTTTATTAAACAAGGCGGTTAGAAGAAGCCACATTACAAAATTGATTAACAGAGGTAGTTATTATAAAAGAGCCTCCCTTCAGAAATAGGCCTATTGACCAAGGCAGGCCGTATAAGGTTTTTTTTTTTTTGAGCAGAAGGCAGGCCGTATAAGTAACCCACCACGTTTAAGAGTGGCTGAGCACAAAAGGCCCAAACCAGCCCAATATAAAACACCGGTATATATGGCAACCTAGGGTAACATCTCCCACACTCACTTCTCCCTCCCTTTGCCTCGGCCGCGGTTTCCTCTCTCACTTCTCTCGGCGGCTTCTTCACCTCTTGCTGCGGCTTCACGCCCGACTTGACGCCTCACCCTCCTTAAGGGTGCCCCCTCCCTGGGCGGGCGCTCCTCACCTCCGCCCGTGGCGCACCTCCGGGGCGCCCCCCCCGGCGGTGCTCCCTCGACTCGTGACGGCTCACCTCCACCCTTGCACGAGGTAAGTCTCCCTTAGATCCATAGTTGTCCCCCTCTCTCAAATGGTTGTGGGCGGATATAAGGCGATGCAGCCCCCTCCTCCCTCTCTTGATGATGACGGCCCGTGGGCGAGGGAGCAAATCCGGCAGCTCTGTTCCTCTCTTCACCCTCCTCCGTGGCGGCGTCCTTGAGCACCTCTAGATCCGGCGTGGGCATGGCTGGATTCATGCGACATAGCTGCCTCTCTCCTTCCCTCCCTCCCTTTCTCTCGAGATCACCTCACCGACACACCTTGTGCCCATCATCCGTGTCGCCTTTGCCTTCCACTTTCGCAACCATGGTAGATGGTGTGGCGGTGGCGACAATGGTGGATCTTTTGGATCCGGTGGTGGCTCAAGTAAGCCTCCTCTCTACTCATGGATCGGGATAGGGTATCGAGAGAGCTCTCCCATTTTCTCCCTAACTCAGACGGATATTGAAGGGGCGGAGTGGGTGGAAGGCCGACTAGGTGGTGGGGATAATTGATGGGTAGCTTAGAGAGTTGGGAGTGGTAGGGCGGTCATAGATGGGGAGGGCAAGAGGGTTGTTGTCGTGGGGGGCTTGTGCTGTGGGGGGGGGGGTGGGGTTGTGCTCCCTTCGAACCGGGAGGCTGCGATGGTAGGGGTGAGGGGGTGGGAGTTGGGAAATAAATGATCTAGTCGGTTGTTTCCTGTTTGGCCAATGAAAATTATTTGATTCTCAAATTGGAGTCTGCATGAGGTAAATGCATTTCTTGCATGTGCAAAATTACATGTATCTTATAATTTCCTTACAATTAAATGGATGTAAAAACCGTTGACATTTGATTTATAATTTTTGGCCGTCGGCTGCCCAGCACTGATTTCGGTGGTGACACACCAGGTCCTCACCAAGAAAATTTCCCCAATTAGCGAGAGAAGAATCCACGGCCCATCCGCAATCCTCCACATCCTCTATCCGGTGGAGAGCAAACAAGATGGCGCAGTCTCCCACCGATTGGTGCTTGTGGACGATGTCATAAGTGACATCCTCCTACACCTCCTCCACGAGGACCCGGCGTGTCTTGTCCGCGCCTCCCTCGTCCGCAAGCCACGGTGTCACCTCTTCTCACGATGGCATGTTCCTCGCCCGATTACGCCGCGTTTCACGGACGCCACCTATGCTCGGCTTTTTCCAAGACAAATGCGCAAGGGCACTGGGTTCCGCATTATGTTCCCACCATACGGGCGTCGCCCGATTCATGGTCAAAAATCGCTATATTTGGCGGACCCACCACTTCCCACCATATCATTGGCTGCCGCCCGCCGTGTGCTGTTCAATCGAGCACGAGAGATCGCGGCGTTCACAAATGCGGGATCCTATCACCAGCTTTCGGGAAGAGCATCTCCCCACGAGCACCCATACACTAAAAACACCGATTTCATGGCAGCGGTGCTTTGTGGCGTGGGACTGTTTGTGACCACCACGCGGATGCGGCGTGGGGCCATTTCTCGTGCTTATGGTGGCGTATATTATGGCGATGACAATGATGTTGGAGACCACGATGGAGGTAATGTCGCATGGGCTGGACTCTACTCATCAAAGACGGGCATGTGGAGGCGTGTTGACCTCGTTGCTCTGGAATGGTTTTCTTTCATCAATCTTTGTGCTACCTAGTCTGGCTGGTCGGAGGCGCAATCTACTTCATCCTCGAAGGCGGCGAAAGGATCCTCAAGTACAGCTTGGTCACGAATGTCCAATCGGTGATGAGTCGCCACCCGGGATAATCCAAACATGATCTTGAGAGCCACGAGAATGGTGAGCTTGGAGCGCCAGCGTGGAGGGCTACAACTTGCACCTGTGGTCATGGCAAGTGGCCCGATTTAAACGCGGCATTGGGGAATGGGCAAGGTGCGGGTGATCGAGCTTGATGTGATGATCCCAATCTCGATTGGTGACCCTCATTGTGTTTGAGTTGGTTGGCTTTGCACAAGGTCGGCTTAATTTTCATCTGTGCAAATGATGACATATTCCTTTGTTGAAGTGAAATGCGGCGGAGATCACAAAGATTGGCAAGAGAACAAGTGACAGCCCCATCTTTCCTTTCATGAGCTTCTGCTTTTGGTAAAGTTTTATTTTGCATATTTATATTACTCAATATTTATTGGTATTTGCCAATTCACAGCCTTAGAGATATTATTCTCAGTGGTAACTTGTGAGTTGCCAACATCTATTCAGACTGTTGCAAAATTGCAGCGTCACGTGATATTGTTCTAGCGGCGGCGTGATAATATGGGCGATGGTAATTTCAGTAAAGAAAAATGAAATCTCAACAAATTTAGGCGTTGCTACTAACATATTTGTAGCCACTTGAAGATCTCTATTGTGTTAAGGCCTTTGTGGTCAATCTAAATTTACATGTTCCAAACCTCAGACCTGCAACTAGCAATATTTCATATCAGTGTGACATCTTTTAGCTATGTCACTTATATTTTGTTTTTCTTTTGCAGATCTTGTTATGAATGCTAGATTGGAAGGGCCAAGGAGGACTGGTTGATCAATGAAATAAATTGATCAAAAGCTACTGTGGTGAACTTGCAGAGTTGATGCTTGAGATGTTCTGCATCATTTCTCAGTTAGGAAAATATCCTATTATGTATTTTTAGTATGGTTCATATTCTGTATAATTATGGACCAAGAAGATCCCATGATTCTGGTTTACTTATAATGCTTGCGTGATACTTAATGCCCAAATCATGATCAGTGGCCTGCTTGGAATTTCAAACTGGTGTGTCACTGTCTTCTCTTTTGTTTTTAACAAATAATCAGTATGAGGTTTTTTATTGTTACATATTGAACATGTTTTGCATGGGAACACAGATCAGAGAGGCATTACATGCAGAAGATGATTAATCAAAGGCGCTGGTTCGATTATTCATTATTGTCTCTGAAACTGAATAGTTAAGCTGATATGTTTCAGTTTATGTATGCAGATGTTTGCTAAAGTAATGCATAAACCCATTTTGCTTTGAAAAGTATATTGAAATCTTGGGCTTAAAAATTTGGATACAAGAAGGAAAGCAAACAATGAAAGGAACAGAGTGGTTGCTCTGTTTTCTCTTTATGAACAATCTAAAGCATACATTTAAAGCAACCTTGTAGCCATGAAAACCGAGTATCTCATATATATGTCGTTTTCGACTGTGATCGTAAGTTTTTAGCATTCAATATTTTTAGATTATGCTAGTGCCACACTGACACTGCTAGATACGATGCACTCGTCCACCCATGGTGAAGCTATGGAAGGTGGCAGAGCGACAGCACAGGGGGTGAAACACCATGTCTAAATAGTGACTTAGCATCTATACAGGTGCAGTGGAAATAAATAGGCACGGTTTAATGGGTGCATGATATGTTTCTAATATCCTAAATAGTGACTTAGCACCTATAATGCTATATATAGTTGGAATTAATCCATTATTTTTTGAGGAAAATCCAAAACTTTAACTGCTACCTCGTCAAAAGCTTCCACATTGCGTGTGCTAATTTCACTAACCGAGTCACCGACTCTTGGCCCCACGATCGGCAGAATTGTACAAATAGATACAAGTGAGCTGTGGCTGGTTGGACTACATTTAATTCGTTTTTGTAGACTCCAAAATTTTTTCTAAAACTTTGAAAATTATTTTTTTTGGACGTCTCGAAAATGGATTTTTAGAGGCATGGTCTTAAAGCCACATCTAAAAATCGATTTCAACCGTATCTAAATACCTTGTCTGTACTAGTGTGAGTGCGAAATTACTTATGCTCTTTTTTTTGTCAAAAATGCAAGCAAAAATTGTGTTTTGCTTGTTCATGATTTTGGATATTTAGTTCACATATATTGTGTTTTACAGATCGTGTTGGTATTACTTATTGCATTAGTTTTTATTCATTGAGGTTCCAACAGGATTAATTGTTTTAATTCATGGTAAAGAACTGAATAGAAATTACTTATGGCGGTCTTCTTTGGTGATGTATAATGCTAGGATAAGGGCTAAACATATGTAGTTGAAATAAGAGCCTTATTGTAATTTTTGCTCCCGCCAGGATTTTCATCGAAATCTACCCATGCCATGATATATATATACAAAGGACTCAGGGGCTGCAGGACCATCGAACAAGAATGGACGTGAAATCCGCAGTATTTGTCTCATCCTGGTAATTCTATTGGTACAGAATCCTTCTTCTGCTGCAGGTTTTTCTCTCCATCTCTCTCGATTTTGTATATACAGGAAGTCCAATTAAGTTGATTCGCAAATTGACACTTGTAATCCTACTGTTTTTATTTTTCTTCTTGCAGAAGATCAGAACTGCTTTTTCACTACTGACCGGGTGAAAACATGGTGTGTCAACTGGGCATGCAAGTTCGGTTGCCTGATCGACGCCAAACTGTATCATACAAAATACAAGAACAGTTGGTGCGAAGGTTCAAGGAAAGGCATTTGTTATTGCCAATTTTGCGATGATTAATGCTGAACAGTATCAAAAAATATATATCATTTAGGAGCCTGCTCGTGGTACAACTCTACAAAGGGAGCGAATGAAACAAAATCTAATAATTCTTTTCTATTTGGGTTCATTTGGATTCAACCTTGTTCGCTTGTACGAATAAAATCAGATCGAATAAGATTGGATATTTACGTTTACTTATGAGATGCTTCTTTGGAGTCGTCACTCGTCAGATATGTTTTAGGAATCCATTTTTGAGCATTTAAGTTTGATAGTGCATATGTTAAATATATTCATATATACAGATTTTTGTTTAGTATTTGACTGGCACGTAATGTTCTATACTTCTAGTTCTAGCACGATTGATTTAAACGACGATTTATTTCCTCCTCACTCTAGCTATTGTTTCCCAAATGACTGAGCTGCTGTGATAAAAAAAATGCAGCAAACGACAACAGATTTCGATAGAATTTAAGCCTCTCTAATTGTGTTTCCAAAATTTATTGTATATAAGACGACAGTCATTCGGATGGTCACTTGAAAAGTCGTTTATTGTAATTTGGAGAGTTATCCTTGCTCTTCTTTTTTTTTTCTATCGAAATTCAGAATAGAGGATGACTATATTTAGATATTCAGTTAAATTGGTTGTTGGAGGATATTTTTTCAAAAGACAAATCACTGTTCCTATACTTTCAAATAATATAAAGAGTCTCTTGGAGTTGCTTTTAGGAATATTTTGAGATACTTTAACTTTTCTTTTATGTAAACTACCCCATTTGTTCAATATTATAAGTCGTTTTTGTTTCCTATAATATTTTGCTACTATCAATTATATCTAGATGTTCAATATAAAATGTATGAATATATTTAGAATTTAGAAGTGAGTATGTAACAATATGTAAGAGAAATTAAAGGTTCGTCTATTTTTGATGGTACACTTGTCTAGTCTCTTGGAAAACATCCAATGAAGACACTCGTCTGATAATATGCCTTGGACCCATATCTTAGTTAATGACCCCTTTGATTATTCAATCCCATGTTTAGTGTTGTTATATGTTAGATATGACCTTTTTATCTAAAATAATTTTATGAGGCAACCGTGTTTTTTTTTTTTAGAAAATTTGTCAAACTAAAAACAGTTTGAGTCTTTTCTCTCCATTTTTATTTCTATCAATAGGTAGGATGACATTTCCCAAGACTGTATTTGTCCCTTTTATATCTAATTATTTATGGCAATACCAGGTTTTTTTTTTTAAGAAAATTTGTCAAATTGAAAACAGTTTGTGCCTTTTTTTTCTTGTCATTATTATTTCTCATATTTTTAACCGAAAGTCGACAAAGGGAAACCCCTGACCTATTTTTAAATTTTTTAATAATGCAGCCTGCTTAAATTAAGCTCCCACGGGAGTCGAACCCAGTCTATTTGGGTGCTCTTGAGGTATTATTTCTCATATTGAAAGGTAGGATGACATTCCGAGGCGGCATCACAAAGTTGTAGGTTTTGAGTTGTGGTCAGCCCACCCTCGCTCAATGGATACAAAATATCCATCTTTGGCGCGTACGGCGTAACACTCCAGGTGCAACAACAAGTGGTTGTTTGAAAATTTTGAATTTCAAAATTTTGGAACTAGAATACATATTTAAGACCATAAATGTTTTATAATGAAAATATTTTCAAGATCTACAACTTCTTCTTTGGTCTTTTCCATCTAGGATCGTTTGTACAATTCAAAAAATTGATTTTTCAAAATTCGGGAACTTCAAATATAATTACGAGACAATAAATGATTTTAAATGAAACGATAAGTTGGTGAAAGTGACTTTCATCGCCCGGCTGCTAATAAAAACCGGCTGAAAATAGGTCTACCATCACGGTCGATTGCTAACACAAATTAACGGCGGGAATGATAGCTTATCCTCGCGGTTCATATTCTTTTGATCGATGGTAATAATGAGCCCATTTTTACCAGCGGTTCATAACACGAACCGGTGATGCGACCACCTTAGAGATGCCTAATTACCAATGTTTTCAAAGGCGTCGCTTTTGATCTCTTAATCGCCAAGGCACTCTGAAATCTCATGTTTGGTTTTGGAAATTGATGACACCTTGTTATGCTAATCCTTTGCTCTAAGTGTGCTTAAGAGTTAGGATTGTATGGATGGCGTGGAGCAACATGATCATGGACACGGGCGTTGATGATGGGCGTGATGGATCATCGAGCTCACGTGTCGGAATGGAAAGGACCCGGAGATCAATGCAAGGTATAACTTGATAGGGTTTTCTTTCGGTGATCAAGACACTTAGAGTGTGATCACATTTAGGATAGATAGCCGACTATCAAGAGGGAATGCCCGACTAATCCATTGAGAAAGTGCCTCTAGGTTCATATTGACTAGTATATGCATTTAGAATTGAGAGCACTAACCCGCTTGTCAAACCTTTTGTGAAAATGCTAACACACGCACTTTGGAGAAGTTCTCGGCGTGTTGGCAACCTTGGACAAGTGACGGAAGAAGCAATGGAGATGAAACAGCTGACGAGAATGACGACATGGGCCATTTTTCCTCGGCCGGACGGCGGTGAGGCTGGCTGGGGCCAAGACGGTCAGGGTAAGTCGGTCAATTCGAAAAAGATGCGGAATTGCGGTTTAGTGGCCGGCGCGTCGGATCAAAGGACAAAGCGTCCGGTCATCTGGGCTGATTTGAACAAAGTAGCATTTGGGGCTATTTGTCTCGGCGGCCGGACTAAATTTGGGCGGCGTCCGGTCAGCTTCGTCTTTGGCTAAGATTTTCCCCCAACGGCTATGGCCTTGGTGGGGGCTTATTATATATATGTGTGTGGCCGAGGCGTTGAGGGCTTAGCTTGCACATTTGATCATTCTAACACACTTGTGAGCCAAAAAACTTCCCTCCACTCATCTCTCTAGCCTAACCGATTGTTGGGTGGGATTGAGGGTGAGATAGAAGTGCATGCATTGTTGATTGCATCTAGAGGCACTTCAGCCTTGGAGGAGGCTGCGGGATTCTTATTATCACGAATTTGCTTGGTTCCCTAGCGGCAGGTTTGAGGCGGTGTTGAGCTCGATTGGAGCTTGTTCGAGGCCACACCGGTGGACTTGTGAGGGGTTGATCCTACCCCGCGGGAGGTTTGCGAAAGGAGTCACTAGTGGATTGCTCATGGCTTGTGGATCCCCTCTTTTTGAGTGTTTCATTGAGCTCCCAAGTGGGGATTTGGCACCGGCCATTAAGCTTGTGGAACATCAAGTGGGTGTATCGCCACAACGAGGGAGTAGCATGTCGGAAAACACGTGAACCTCGGTAAAAAATCATCGTGTCAATTGTCTTGTGTTCATTGAAGATTTCATTGACCCGGTGATTGGCTACTACATCCTCTACACTACACCATCGGTATATCGAGCTCCCTCTACCGTTGCCTCTACCTTGTTTATATTGATTAGCTTGAGTAGTTTTAGTTGATATTGTCTATATCTTGCTCAAGATTGTGTAGAGTCGCCACCTAGAATTGACCTGATTAGTTTGATTGTGTGACTAGAGATCATAGTCTCTCGTAGTGTTTGCTTGCATAGGGGCTTGCATAGAAAAACTTTTACCGCCGCTTATTAAGCTTTTGAAGGAAATTTTAATAGGCTATTCACCCCCCCTCTGGCCATTATGACCTTTCACACTCCACGCGGGACGCCATAGCAGACGACTCGCTTTATGGGAGGCCTCTATTCTTGGTGGCCGGAAAACGTGTGAGAAGGATTCGAAGCAGTGGGGAAAACTGAGAAAGAAGAGGTGCACGTGAGAAATAGAGCACGCCGGAGTGAGTGTGTGTGTGTGTGTGAGAGAGAGAGAGAGGGCGGGCGCATGGGAGATCCACCAGCAGGAGAGGCGGGAAGGGAACCAGAGGCCGCAGCTCGGCCATACGGCATGACCTGCAACATCCGGAGTAGGGAGGGAAGCAAAGAGACAAAGAGGGGCAGAGGCGGAGCCGTAGTGCAGAACAAGATAGAGGAGTGGCTGCGCTGTAGCGAGGACTGGGAGTTAGAGACGAAGAAGGAAGGTCAAGGTGAGGGGTACATGGGCTTTGGGCTGCCTGGTGAGCTGGCCCGATTACTACTTGATCCTTCTCCTTTCCTTACCTTTTTCCTTTTCGTTTTTCTTCATTATCTACCACTCTTAGCTGTTTTTAAGATTCCCTCAAGATGCTAAGGTGTCGCATCACTTTGCGCCTTAGTCGCTTAAGTGCAAAGGCGGTAGTCGGTCGCCATGCTTTACCGCCTTGAAAACATTGCTAATTACCCTTTCAGAGATGCATAATTACCCCTTAGCAGCAGTACTTTTCTCAAATCAAGATGGAACAAGATAGTATATCCTTAATCCTTGTGATGGAGGAGCTTCTCTGTTCCTTCTAATGGTTCCAAACTGCAACTGCAATGTAGTATTACTACATTAAAAACTGCAACTGCAATTAAGACTATCATGGAGTTCCTAAAAAATAACTATGCATGATTAATATCGAATTAACACTTGAGAGATGGTGATAGGCGACAAACATCATCCTCTTTGGTCAACTATCTTTGTAATAACTTGCTATTGAATGCAGTGGTGGCAAAACAGATTGCACAAAAAATTCTGAACTTGTTCAAATTTGCAAATAAAGCTTAACAAAAGGCTCAAGCTGTATGCAAAATAAGCATCAAGGGGAAAGGAATCAACAAGCTCCTTTGGTACTCTTAGAGCACAAAGGCAGTACCAAGGAAAGTGTCCGGGAGCCCAGTGCTGGCCTTGAATGAAGTATTGCTCTCCGGTCTCCAGCGATTGTTTGTGAACTGCTTTTAGGCCAAGTTACGTGTGTCCATGATTGAGCTTTGTAGCTTGTCAGATCCACGCACAACCCACAGCCTCAGCAAGTCATCAGACAGCCGCTTCCATCGCTCTCTGTCTTGCTGGAGGTTTTATTTCCCTTTTGTTCTGAGCACGCCTAGGAGCTTCACTTCTTACCATACCAGCTGTTTGGATTTCTGTGATTGCTTTTTTCCACACAAAGATGAGCAGTGCCATGTCTAGAATTCAAGGATATTTGGTACGTCTTGGATTCAGAATTCTGGTGGAGGTAATCTATGGCCCTTGGCAACAACTTATCACCCAAGTCTTGTAGATTTGCATTCTTGTGTAGCTTTCCTTGTTTCTTTCCATCAATTACCTCCAGAGCATAACTCTCAACTGTAGGATCTATGTCCTCAGCAGATTCATGGGGTATGAATAGAACTCTAGCTTAAAGAGTGTGCAATTCTGAATTTGGAGACCGACATCCTCCACGTACATCAGTTAAACCCATACTGTCAGTGCCATGATCAGAGAGTGGGACATGCCACTTCAAAAAGCATGTTAATAACCTCCTCTGGAAATAAACTCGACAGCAACCTTGACGAAGAAGGTGCCACTGTGTTACTGGAGCTAGAAGAGGAGGTAGGATGATGCCTGTGCTCACTGCAACAGAAAGGATTCGGACGGTGCCACTGTGTCATAGTATTGTACATTGACCCAAAACTCACTTTCGCTGTAAGGTGAATCCCAGAAGAAATCCTGGGTAGGAAGCTGAATGAGCCCTCTCCTGATACCATCTGATGTAAACTTGAAGCGAGGTGCAACTGCCTGCACACACTTCATTATGACTTTTAAATATGTCAGTGCTTTCAGAGAGGGCAGAATGCATGCTACATAGAAACCCTTTTCAGGCTCACTGAAATCTTGGCAAAAAAACCCCATCATTGCCCCCTACACCACGCTCTGCAGAGCTCATGGCCCGTAAGTTCAACTGATAAAACCTGTGTTCCTGAGATGCATGATACCTTACGGACTTCCCTGCAAGAAGCTGTCTGATGACAGGGTTGAAGAACGTGTACCTCCGCAGCACTCCACCAAACTGGATGGTCTTTAAGAATTCATTTGCGCCATTTTGCAAACCTCTCAAATTTTGGACATTTGCAAAGCTACTGCTTGAATCATCAGTACAATTACTGGTTCCGGTGAAAGATGATATTAATGACTTGGTAGCATGGGCAATCCGTTTGGGAAATGAGGACTGGCTCACCTGCTGCCTCATCTGTTCGCTTCAATGGCTTGCTGCTTTGCATCTTAGCAAAGCGTTGTCGCACTCCTGAGCTGCGCGTTTGAGTCTCCTCTGCCACTGTAGCATTTGCCTATCAGTGATCTGCCATCTACTAGACACTTGCAGCGCTGCCTCCATCTTGATGTGTGCCATCTCCAACCTTTCTATGTTTTCATTTGGCTCAGACTTCTCTTCATCCTTGTCCGTAAGACCTGACATGAGTCTCTTCGCTTTTTCCCCTCAATGGTAGAACTCAACACGCCATCATCTCTGTTTGGATTCCTCAATAATCCACAGAAAACTGCGTAGGGACGAAGAGATTAACATGCATGAATTGAAGAGGGGAGAGTATATGTTGCTAGAAATAATTGATGATAAATGAAGTACCTTCACGGTGTGGCTGCCAAAACGATGCAGCTGAAGATTTAGTTGAGTGTAGGATCATGCTCATTAGCAATTATATAGCTAGTTTACATATAACTTAATGTCATAAAATTGAAGAGGCGGCTTACGACCACGGGAGGCTGATGAGACTCAGTGGAATTTGAGGATACAGCATGGAAGTGGGATCTTAGTGACAAAAGATGCGTAAGGGGCCATCTTTCATGAGCAGAATTTTGAGAGCTAGTTCTCTTTTTCTCTGTATTACTTCCTCTGTTCCACCACAAAGAGAAACAAAACTTTGACTAATGAATTACTTCCTCTGTTCCAAATTGTAGGTCGTTTTGGCTTTTCTAGATGCATTTCTTTTGTTATGCAGCTAGAAATAGTGTATAACTAGGTGCGAGAAAGTAAAAAAGCGATGTATCTAGAAAGCCGAAGTGGTATAATTTGGGAGGAGACGAGTACATAATAAACTACTTACTAAAGGGCTTGGCTTAATGGGCTCAATCAATTAGTGTCCCTTGAATATTCGACATACTAGACCAATTTTGTTCAAACCTGACAGTAACATCAGTTGACCAAAAAAGAGAAAGGAAAAGGAGGGTGGAAAATATGCCTGTCGGCTAACACAACTAGGAAAGCATTTGAGTTGCTAAATATCTCCTGGCCATTTGCACTCTTTTTTCGAACACAAAAAATCCTTTAATCTCAAAATCTCTCGCTTGAATAATTGCTGTTTGGATACCGTGGCAGCTACAGACTTTAATAGAAAAAAAATACTGTACTTTTAGGAAGTGTAAATGAAATAAATTTCACTAGATGATGGAACAGAAATAAAAAAAAATAACAGACTTAATAGATTGCAGAAGAAGCAAAACCGAGCACCAAAAACATGTAAGATAAAAACATGGATGACATCAATATGGATACTCACAACACATGGCAAAGATAACATCTCAGACCTGTTACACCATTACTCATTTTTGATTTATACATAGACCTGTTACTATACTATGTATTATTTCTACATTCTACATGACCATCTTACAAATATCATACGGAAAAGTATATATCTATCATGTTCCACCATAGAGATTGTAGTTTGACAGAATTAGAAGGATGCAATGTTTTACTACCATGTCGTGCTAGACACCTTCCTGGATACATTCATTCGTACACACCTGTTCATATCATTTTTCTAAGCCAACTTCTAAGCCAGTGTCCTTGTGGCCATGATTGCGCGTTTTTAGCTTGTCAGGATGAACGCACAACCCACAACCTTAGCAGGTCCTGAGAGACCTGCTTCCATTGTTCTATGTCTTGCTGTAGAGTTGACATTCTATTCTGTGCGTGTCTAGTGGCTTCATGTTGAACCACTAACGGCTGTTTGTATTTTTACGCTTGACTTCTCCAAACAAATGTGGGCAGTACCATGCCTAGACTTCAAAGACATTTGATATGTCTCGGATTGAGAATTCTGATGCAGGTACTCCATGGCTTTCGGCAGTAATTCCTCACCCAAGTCCTGTAGGTGTGCATTGGCGTGTATCACTCCTTGTTCCTTTCCATCAATCACCTCTAAAGCATAGCTCTCAGCTGCAGGCTGTATGTCCCTCCGAAGATTCATGGGGTATGACTAAAACTCCTAGCTTCAGAGTAGGAATATCTGAAGTCTGACAACTAGTTTGTCCATGTACAACAGTAGAGCTCTTATTGTTTGTGCCGAGATCAGATAATGGGACGTGCCACTTCAAAAAGCAAGTTGATAACCTCCTCTGGAAATATATTAGACAACTGCCATGGATTGGCCATTATATTGTTGGTGCTAGAGGAAGAAATGTGATGATGCCCATGTTCATTGCAATTGCAACAGAGTGGATTTTGGACGGTGCCATTCTGTCATCATGTTGTGGACTTTGACCCAAACCTCACTTTGGCCGTAAGGAGAATCCCAGGTAAAATCCTGTGTAGGCAATTGAATGAGCCCTCTTGAAAGACCTTCAGCGACAAACTTAAAGTGAGGTGCCGACTGGTTGAACACACTTGATTATGACATCAAATATGTCCGTAGCTTTCAGAAAGCGCAGCATGCATGCTACATAGAAGCCCTTTGTAGGATCCTTGAAATCTTGGCAGGCAAAACCCATCAATTCCTCTACACCACGCTCTGCAGAGCTAAAAGGTTGTATGTTTAAGTAGTAAAGCTTGTCGTCCTGAATTTCTTGATACTTTACAGACTTTTCCTGTAAGAAGATGTCTGATGAGAGGGTTGAAGAACGTGTACCTTCGTGGAGTTCCACCAAACTCAAGCAGTCTTCAAAATTCAGTTGCACCATTAGCATACCTCTCAAACCTTCGAACATTAGCAGAGCTGCTGCTTGACTCATCATTAGTTCCAATGAAAGATGATACTAGTGACTTGGTAGCATGGGCAATCCGTTTGGGAAATGAGGATTCCCCTCATCCTCTTCCTTGTCTCATCCTCTTCAAGGGCACGCTGCTTGCATTTTAGCAGGGTATCATCACATTCCTGAGCAGCACGCTTAAGTCTGCTTTCGCCACACGTAGCAGTGGCACCTCTGTGATCTGCCATCTGTCAGATACTTGGAGCACAGCCTCCATCTTGATGTGGTGCCATCTCCAACCTTTCTATGTTTTCTTTTTGCTTGGACTTCTCTTCATCCTTGCCAGTAATGCTTGACATGATTCTATTCACTGTCTCTCTCCAACAATGGAAAGAACTCACCATCTCTGCCATGACTGATCAATACTATAATTTACAGAAATCTGCGTAGGAAACATGACATATATTAACATATATGTATCAAACAGAAGGGGATGAGTGATGTGTGTATATAAAGAATACTGAAGTACATACTAGTTTCTTGTTGTTACTGAGGCAGGTGAAGACTGACTTTGAGTGCAGGATGAATCTAATTAGAACTGATGTATAGCTTGCTTTTATAAAGATGTCTTGCAATTAAGATGAGGCTTGACAATTCAATGGAAGTGAGGACAGCACGGAAGTCTGGTAGATCTTCATTGACAAAATTAGTGGCAGAGGCCCCTGCTTCTTCACGATTTCTGAGGAAATAGCTTATTTTACACACCAGAAAAATGATATAAAGAGTACAATTTTTCTTAACAGTACTAATATATCGTTTATCATCAAGCATTTGCCACCTGTTGTAAAGTACTAGTAGTAAACAAGGACATCTAACAAGTACTATTAGTAGACAAGGACATGGGCTCAATCAGTTCAATGCCTTTTTGAATATTTGACAATCAGGAGTATTTTTATTAAGACACTGCAACACTATGCTACATTAGATGATTGAAGTGCAACCCTGACAGATATCCTCAAGGCCACGAGTATTTGCACTTAATAAGTTTCCATGTCAAAAGTAATGCATGTCTTCAACCGTTGTCACATCTACTTCTCCTGTACTGATTGCTATGTGGACGATAATTACTAGAAGTAAACAAGGACCTGACAGATGGGCTCAATCAATTCAGTACCCTTTTGAATATTTTTGGCATCCTGGAGAGGATTTTTATTGTTACATGGAGTTTAGGATGATATGTCATTAAGGCAAGGCTAGACAATTGAATGGAAAAATCAGGATATATATAGCACGGCAGTGTTTGCATTGACAAAAATTAGTGGCCGAGAGGCCCCTGTTTCTTCAGATTTATTGAGAAACTAGCTTATTTTTACACACAAGAAAAATCAGTAGAGCACGAATTCTGCTAGAACTACTAATCTATATGTTTATCATCAAGCTCTACCGCAAAATGGAAAAACTGACTTCACTGTTCACTATGTAAACAAGGACTAGACTTGTTGGCTCAATCGGTTCAGCTCCATTGGAATACTTGACATTCCGTTGACTATCAGAGAGGTACCATCCTTCAGTTATTGTTGAGAGCTACTGCAGCTGACTATCAGATAGGTACCATCTACCATCCTTGAATTATTGCTGAGAGCTACCGCATCTGACTATCAGACTAACGAAGTGCAATGCTGAGCTGACAGTAGGTACCATCCTTCAATTATTATTGCATCTATCAAAGCCAAAGAAATCCCCTGTATTCAGATACTGTAGCATCTAGTATACTCCCTGCAGTCTGGTACCACCAATTCTATTTCTTCCGGTTACTGTAGCGCCTGGTACTCTTTGCACTAATATTTCTACCGGTTACTGTATCATCTAGTACTCTTGCACTACTAATTTTATCTGTTATAATTAAACTTGAGAGTTCGTTCAAAAACTAATTAAACATACCAGAGTCAGAGACAGCACACATAATGGAGTTGAACTGCAGGAAGGGAGAAAAGAATCAACCAACCAAACGCTGACATGTTGCTTCCCGCCGGCAACAGATTTCCATGCTGTCGCCTTTGGCGTCGGCCAGATGTGTTTGATGTCGATGGATACGGGCTGGAGCAGCGACTGCGTGCTCCCGCCGCCACTCTGTTCTGACTGGGACAGAGCTCCGGACGGGTGGTGGACTATGCGATCCATCTCTGCGGCGAGGTCAGAGCGCGGCGGCATACCGCCCTGGTACGGCAGACTCGAGAGGCACGGCGTGACGTCAACGAGAGGATGGGCGGCGGCGGCGGCACGAGAGGCTCGCCGGAAAGGGTTACGAGTTGCGAGAAATGATTGGGCCTGTCCCTTCTCTAACATGTCCATTTAGGCCTATGTCGTAAGACAGAAGCCCAATAATGAATTCCAAATAAAAAGCCCAATGATTATCATTGCAGTTAAGCGCCAGCCCATGGGCCATGACCGGCCAGGATAGGATGTAATTGGATCTTTTCTTCATAGAGTAATTGGATCACATATGGAATTGACATGATCGGAAATCTGAAATCGGATACCTAATGAATGCAAATTGTCCTACTTATGATTATGATTACCAATAAATACTTGTCGAATACGCATACATGTCGGTTATGAATATTTGTGGGGGTTTGAATCCCGCGAATGATCTGGCCCTTTTTGAGAATACACGGTACAATGTAGACGCCAACACGCACGCACACTCCCCCTATGAACACACTTTACGCAAACCCTACCCCCTATGAGCACCTTCGAAGGGCGACTGAGCCGGCAGGTCTTGAAGTTCGAAGTCACCACAGGGCGTCTCGCTATCGACGGGGACGTCGCCTACCACTTTAATGCATATAGCGTCGGAAAATCTCAAATAAATCCGAGGATAATTTGTCGCACCAACCTTTTGGAATCCTCAGATTGGGCCCCAGTGATCTAAGATGCTGCAAAGGAAATGGGCCAATACTTTTTGTAGCTAACCAGGCTGTGGGATGATGCCTCCATCGAACCAGCAGTATGTATTTGTAGCCATCAACATATCTCGAAACGCCCTCTCAAATCCAAACGCTACATGGGGCAGAGCAAAGAGTTGGTTTTCAAGGATTGAATTAATTTTTGAATTTTAATATATTGATAAGAAAATGTTACATTTCCACATAGGGTTAATATGAGAATATATTGAATGATTAATAATCTATCTTAATCTTAATATTAGTTGACTCCTTAAAAAGCAAGATATGTACTTTCTTGTGGACCATGGTTTTAGTGGTTCTGGTCTCGACCAGAGTGCTAGTTGGGGTCTTGCCGTTCGTGACAAGTTCGTGATTAAAAAGGATCTGCCTACTCACCACCAGGGTGATCTAGACCTTCCTGTCACCTGGGTGACCATTCACCCTCAAAAATCGAGTGATTTAAGCACTCCTGTCACCCAAATTCCATATCTACAAGATCTAAATCCAACGAACCAAAAACCAAGTCAAAAACCAAAGAAAAATTATACATATTTGCTCAGATATTTTTATGAAAAGGAAAGTTATATGTAAAAATGATCAGATATAACAAGAGAGAGAAAAATACAAATTTAATCATATATCTATTTCTATAGAAGGTAAATTAGAAGAGTCTAACAAAATGAAAAAGGGCTTGTCTATGTAACAATCTGGTTGTTTTTAGCCCCTAAAAACAATCGTTGTTTTTAGACATACACTTACACCATAAGTGTACTATATTAACACCCCTGTACTACTATATTTACATTGATTTTTTCGAGTGTAATTTATTAGATGGAGTGATGTAACTAGGAGATGTTGTTACACCACTGTACTACTATATTTGGTTGTTTTTCACTTTATGCTCACTCCGTCTGCATCACGTATGCACCCCACCTCTATCCCCTAGTCCTGTGTTTGTTCGCGCCGCCGCCATTGCAACGCTTAGCTCAAATAGCCTTCACCACATGTCTTAGGCCTCCCCGCCCCCACCTTCTCAGCATCCAGGTCTCGCCGTGCTGGCCGACTCGAGCGGCCTCGGACCGTGGACAACTCCACCGACCCGCCCTTCCACCAACGCCGGCGCTGGGCCAAGGACAACTCAATGCGAGCCTCCTCCAAATGTGGGTGCTAGGCCAAGGATAACTCCAGCGCGAGCCATGCCACAACGGGAGGCTTTCCGCCTACCCCCGTCAGTCAAAAGCTGTCCAGTACGTGTATCGCGTAAGTCCAAGTTTCTTCTCCTCGCTCACGGATTAGTCACCCATGAACGATTGACATTCCCACCATTCAGGCAATGCATGCTATGAAAAATTTCAGCTTTCTGTGCAAACTATGAAAACTTTAATGAAGGCCACAAGATTTGGATCCAACGCTCTAGGAGACGGGTGGGTTTTTCACTTAAAACCCCCTACTTGTGGGGTTTAAATCTAACCCGTGCGTATCCAGGTGAGAGGGTTTAACCATCTCGGGGCTGACGACGGCGCTATGGCGTGGAGGTTGGAGGCCCTAGCGTAAGATTCAGGTTTGCGGTGTCGAGGGTGGAGGAAGGTCTGTGTGGAGGAGATCATTGGCATAGGGATCGGAGGGCTTCACGGCTCGCTAGCGAGAGTTGCACCCACTGAAGATGGTGTGGATGTATTCGGCTCTGAAATTGGCGTGGGAGGCCGAGCATGGGAGGTGGTGGCCGAGATTTGAGTTGCCAAAGTGACCCACAAGAATGTTATCCGACTCGACTCTGGTGGCACTTTTGACAGTTGAGTAGCTAGGTTGTTGGAATCTACCTTGTATGCGGTGTGCTTTTAGTGTAATAATGAATTAGCTATATGCATTTTTGATCTAGAGGCTAGGATCCAAAACAAATAACACACTAATGCCAATCTTGGTGGAAGTTTTAGTTGGATTAAATAGGTTACCACATAGGTGTGTTTTATGACATGACAGCATATTTAAGAAGAGGGAGGTTTCATCTAGATGAAACTCTCTTAGACGTGTACCAACTCTCTACGAGTCATGGAATTAAATGGCTATGAAGCTTTAGAATAAAACTTTCTGCCTGAGAGAGAATGCTTCATCCAAGTTTTATTTCATTTAGTTGTCTTAGAAATAGGAAAAATTAACACTACGCTAAGACTGGCCTAAGTATTTCATCTCGGGTTCAAATTTCACAAACGTCATGATTTATAGTAGTACGTGGACATTAATATGTCCTCGCTCCATCCAAAAGTGTAAATCATCCCAAATATCTAACCGTCAAAAGTATCTAAAGTTTCACTATATTTATATGATAAGATAATAATATCTAGAGCAAATCAATCCCTCCGTACAAATCATGTAAACTTCTAATCTGCTGCCATGGGATGCGTATTCAAGGGCATAAGGTGATAACCACTAGGGAGGGGGTTGTTTGTAAAAAGTGTGATTAGGGGTGGGCATTAAGTGTAAAAATATCTAATTCTTTTTGTGTCCCTTGAATCAGCATCCTATGACCCAAATTAGAAGCTTTGTATGCTTTTTCGCGACGGAGGGTTAGTATAGCACTGATACGCTGCCAACCAAGTATCATTGGATTCTTTATTAATTATATTTTTATAGTACATCTATATCTGATATCACATCTTTATAATCCCGTATAATTTTGATTAAACTTGAGATGGTTTTGACTATTCAAGCTTTTTGGGAATGACATACAATTTCAAATGGAGGGAGTACTAAAATATATCAGAATGTCAAAAAGATCATACTGTTTGCCGACATAAAAGTAGGCCCCTGCATAAATCTTTTGTTGTCTGTGTTTGGATAATTGGATAGACCTTCCCATCTCAGATTGCTGTGGGCTCTACCAAACATGTGCATGCATGGTATTTACTATTTGGTCTTGTCTGGATAGACTCAGACGAGTGTTCCGACGTGGAAGTGTACGTCTCACACCATACATGTGACCGACAAGGCCAAGTTGATTGTGTACTATGTGCTCGGCGCCACTGAATTTGAACGGTATGCAGAAAGGGGGTGGTACGGTGTGGGAAATATAAAAACTCCATGTGCTTCATACCTTGGAATCCTGCCATGCCAACACTAATATGTAATAAGATAATAAATGGTGCACACAATTATAAAAAGTTCAACTTGTCTAGCAGAATTTGGCCGCCTCCTCCGTCGTTCGATCTATATATATAAAATCCATTAGATGCCCTCCCTCTCGTCTTGCAGCTAGCACACGGCAGCAAATCAGCGAGCGCTAAGTAGGTAATGCAGTACTGTCCTTTTTATCTTCAGTATATGCAACTGTCATCATACTACTTTTTCTTCCCTTTCTCTCATTCTTAATCCAGCCGGTCTCTTGTTTTGGTGAAAAATTAATCTAGCCTGCATTGCATACGTACATGCTACAGATCAAATCGATGGCTCGCAGCAGCAGCAGCGTGATGATGGCGCTTACAAACAAGTCTATGCTGCTTTTGCGTGCTGATCCTGCTGATGGCGCAATTGTTCCTGCTAATGGCCAAGCAAACAGTGGCGGTGGCGGCCGAGGGCAACGAAGGCAAAGCACGCCGACTTGATTGGTTGCCCTGCCACTACAGTGCCTGTAATTGCCGCACTTTGCCCGATCTATGGCTGGGCGTGCTGCAACTCTTGCTGCTAGTTAGTTAGTGAGTGCAGTTCCGGCCCGCGCGCATGGATGCACGCAGCGTGCACCTTTTGCTTAATTAGCTTTTATTTACACGAGCCCAGTAGACCCGATGTATGCATCTCTGTGGGTGACCATAATCATAATCCACCGGTGCCTTTGCGGCGGCAGTGGTCGTCATCGTCGTCCTCGTCGTTAATTTGGTGGTTCTCAACTGGTCTTTTCCATAATAAAAGTTTTTGTGCACCCGCAACGCAATCCAGCCTAAAAGTCTTCTTTACCTTTTTCCCTGCCTACTATATGATTTTTGTTTGTGCTCGTATTTCGTATCTATCTCACTTGGTAGACCCGGTCTCACTCACAGCTCACTTGTAGGACTGTAGTAATATACTAGTACAGTACTCGTCTCCAACTACAGAATGTCCTGTACTACACACAGAGACAGGGTTTTTCCTTGCTCGTCAAAGGAAGCTCGTGCGGAATAGCCTCCCCCTGAGTCACTCCCCTATTCCTCCCCTAGTCACTCTCCCACGCGAGCGACGAGGCGGCTCCAAACCCCTAACCGTGCCTCCCCGAGTCGCCCAGCGCGTGCACGCCGCGGAGTGAGTTGCCGGCAAGGCCGTGTGGCTCGCCCGGGATGGCGGCGGCGGGGGCCTCTCCTCGGTCACAGCGGTGTGGTGGCACGGGATGCGGCGGCTCGCCCGTGGTCGTGGCCTGCTAGAGCCGCGTGGGGCTCGCCCGGCCATCTCCGGCTGCCGCGCTGCGCGTCGGCGACGGGCAGCGGAAGCGTCGCGTCGCGGGATCCCTCCCCGAGGCCCCTTCCTCATCGCTGGCAGATACGGGCGGCTTTTCGACCCTCCGCGTGCGGATCTAGAGCCACCTCCTGGGCTCGGATCCCGGGCGTGGGGTCGCGTGCGGGGGCTCTCGGGGCCCTTTGCTCTTTGAGGTACGCAGCCGGGTCCTTGCAACTAGTGGCGGCGCAGCGCCGAGGATGGCGGGGAGGTCCTTCCTCTCCGCATCCCCGGTCTTCTTCTGACCGCTTGCATTGTGGCTCAGCGGTGGTGGCGGCGGCGTGTGCAGGGTGGAGGGTTGTCTCTGCGTGGCGCTTGGGCGGCACTCCTCTCTGCAGTCCCTCCCCGATGGCCATGCTGGTGGTTTCCTAGATCGGGCGCCCATTGGGGCGGCGGGTTTCCGCCTACTTCGGTGGTCCACGGGGCTCCCGGTGAGTGTGCGTGACCGCCTTTCCGGTCCATGCTCCTCGCGGTCGAGCCGCCAAGGTAACATCGAGGCGCCGACGGTGGCGAGGCTGTCAGCGGGGCGGGCTCCCCGGTGAGAGCAAGTGCTCCCGAGGTAGAGCCGCCTGTGGCGTTCGATAGGTGGACGCGCGAGCGACGAGGCGTTTTTGCTGGTTTTCCGGCTTGTCGTCTTGCCATGGAGGTGGCTGTTGCAGCTCTGCAGCCGCGTGTGGAGCCGGCGTGTGGATCACCCCCGGGTGAGGTTACAGCAGGACGACTAGCATCGACGACGGTCGCGAATTGCTTGGATCCGAGGCCGGGCCGACATTTGAACTCGGAGCCTTTGGGCGTAAAGCCTAGCGATGGCGATGGCACTGCGGGCCTGCTCTTCCCCTCGTTGGGGTGTCGCGTCCTCTAGTTCCTTCCACGGGTGTGAACCCGGTCCGTCATGGACGAGCGATGGCGGCGCTTTCCGAACGCCGTAACCTTCGCTGAAAAGGCGTTGCTGTGGGTTATACAAGGCTAGGCTTCTCGGATCCGCTCTTTCTTTGAGTTGTCATTCTCTCAGTTATATTGGCGCGGTGTGGTTTTCGGGCTTGGTTTACCTCAAAAACTGAGTCAATCTTCTTCTTATTAATCCAAAGCCGGAACAGCTCGTTCCTGTATCTTTAAAAATACACGACAGCGGTGGGAGCATCTTTGATAGCCTGGAGTTAATAGACGGCGAGCAGCACGCACGTATCAGTAGCAGCAGCACCAATACCATCCGGACACCTAAATACTGTACTCGGGAGCAGAGAGCAGGGGGACGACGTGGGAGCATCGGCAGGGTCACGCGCAACACGCGGCAGCCGGAAACGAGCCGGCGCGGGGCTGCAGCAGGCGCCATGCGTGCTGGCTGCGTCTGCACGTCGGCACGCCATAGTAGGCGTAGGCGGGGCGGGCGATCCAGCCAACAGCCGAGCTTTCGATGCAGGGCACCGGCACGGACGCCGGCCTTCAAGTGCGTGTCGTCCGCCTGGGAAGACCGCTTGGATCGATGGATCGGCGCATGCTCGTCGTCGGTGCCTCACCCAAATAACCGAATCCAAGACGCCGACGCTAGTACTACACCCCTCACTAGTACTCCAGGTTAGACATGCTCGGACGGACACATTACCACATTATCACACACACGGGATTATTTGTGTATTGGATAGGGCAGATTACACAACTGCGGCTGCGGTGGTGCCACTGCAGCACTGCCAAAAGATCGCGCCCCCTGCACTGCAGCTGCAGAAACAAACTGCCACGCACGCACGCAGGAGCAACGGGCGTGCTAGGCGCCGTCACCTTGAGGTGGGCCGCCCAGCGAGAGGCCCGCCTGGCCCGCCTAAGCGCCGTCTTTCAACCTCCAGCCTCGCCCCTCGCCTCGCCGCTGCCCCGCCGCGGCGAGCCCTAGGGCGCCCGGCGGCGGCAGTCCCCTTCCCTCCCCTCTTTTCTTCTCCTTTCAAAACCCTAACCGGCGACGACCTTCTTCTCGAACTCCGGCGACCTCCCGCTACCCGTGCCGCCAACCCGTACCCATCCGGATGGGTCCAACCCTCAGCCCGAGCTTCGGCAGGTCCCGACCCGCCGAGCTCACCGCCCGGCGAGCCGCCGCCGCTGTCGACGGCGCGCTCTCTCTACGGCGGGGGGGGGGAGGAGGAATGAAGGGGAGGGGAGATCGACGGACGCTGGCGCGCAGAGGTACCCTAAAGCGACGGCAACCACTGCAACCCTAAATCGACGACGGCAGCTGGCGGAGGCGATGGTGGCGACGAGGAAGACGACGACGGGCTTGGGCTGGGCCGCCCACTCAAGACTCGGTCGGCAGCGACGCTTCGCTACCGACCGGTCGGCAGCTAGCATTAGCCGAGCAACGGGCATCCGATGTGTCGCTGCGTGAGCCGGGCGGGCGGGCGTCATGCTCTATCCATTGCCCCTCCACTCCAGTCCACGCAAAATATTATGCATGGGCTTCCAGAATCCAAAGAAAGGAGCAGCCATAACTAATAATGATTAGCTCTGCACCACGTTTTCCAGATTCCAATCTAACATGAAAAAAGCGCATTTAAGTTCCGAGGACGGCATACATGCGTTTGCGTTCTTTGTTTTTCTAGAATTCTGAAAACAGTGTTAAGCATATATGTACGCATTCATGAAACGCATGCATTTTTCAGTCAAAAATGAAACGCATGCATTTAAGAAAGAATATAGGGTGTGTTTGGTTTGTTGGCTTATTGGGCACGTTCCGGGATACCACCCACCTTGTGTTTGGTTACTTTCAAATTTAAGTGGCCTACTTGTTAGTTCTTGTTTGGTTGGTGCATTTTACGATAGAATCACCGTAGCTGAACATAGGTAAGTTAACCCCATATGACATTTCAAATCATACATTTAGAGCAAGAATCGTTTGTCGTAGGTCACTTCCTTCTATTCATCCTCTTCATCCTCCCATCGACATCCCAGCACACATACAGCATCATAGGTGGCAAATGCCGCTGTCTCTTGCGGTGGCATAAGCAATAGCATCGGCAGCGATCACCGCGCAACGCTGTCGGGGGTTACTTTTGTTGATGAACTCGGTGACCACGACCTTCTCGCCGGGCGGACCAGTAGTAGGCGCGCAGCCTTACGACGTAGGGGTGACGCCTGCGCCCGATGGCATTCTTGCGGTGGCGGAGTCGGCATGAGGGGATGGCGGAGATCCGCTCGTGGCACGCGCGACTACAGCGGCGCTCGACTCACGTGCAAGGAGCTCGTGGCGAGGAGCTCGACGCGCATCTCCGCCGACAATCTCCGTGCCCATCTTTTTACGAGCACCTCCACGAAGGAGTGCGCCCGGTGGATCCCTTTGCACGGCGGCCGGGCAAGGTGGCCTTACATCCTCGACCATCGGTGCCACCGGTGGACCCGGCAAGCCTTCTTTGCCCCGACGACCTACCCCGCCCACGCCGAGTGCTGCGGGCAACCTCCTCTCAGATCCGCGGTTCTGCGTGACGCGGCTTGGCCGAGTCGTCTCAATTGAGCGCCGGAAGAGGAGGAACGGGTGTAGGGTGACCGCCGCTGGTGCGGGAGTATAGCCGCTCGCGGGAGGTCCGAGGGAAGAGGATGTGCGCCCGGTGGTCCGGAGCAACACCGATACACGCCTCAAGCGGTGACGGAGGCCCGGCTGTGGCTAGGGCCTCGGCCCTAAAAAAACAACCATGTGGTCCGCTTTTTCTACCCGACTATAGAGGTGGTCGGTGGGCTGGCCTCGACTCCGCTAACGGGCTGGCCAAGGACAACCAAACACCCGAATTTTAGTCCCGAACGGGCCATGGCCAACCCAATTAGGGCAACTAAACAGCCCATAATGTCAACAGAGGCTGACATAACATGCGTACGTACGTACCTAGAGTCGAAGACAACATAAATTGGGTTAGTTGCACTTGCACCGGCTGCACATCCTTTCCATTGCCCCTTGTTGAAAAGAAATACGGACCGAGCACTTTTGCCCGGTTAGTTTTTTGACCAACTTTTGCCCGGTTAGTTAGAATCCAAGGACCGTGGGAGCGTGACCAGCAGGCTTGGCTTCCTCCACCGCCCACGGTCTTAACGTCACAACAATAACCACGCCGGAACTCAGAACAGCCCAAACAGTGTCTATCTGCCACCGATGCATGTTCCAGAAACCAAGCGTCGATAACGACCACTTTTTGCCGGACCCAATTCTACCAGTGCTATAGGGATCTAGAGCAATGACACGACATTGACACATTGTACAAGTAGAATCCGAAGTTACGTACAAAAGGTTAAAAACACAGGTGCAATCAAGTGAAAATAGCATAGGACACCCTTAGCATTATCAATTTTCAATACATTATTCCTGATCTACTAAAGGTTTAAGACTTGAATCTAATGATAGTTGTATAGATTTATATAGATGGTGAAGGAACGGGCGGACAGATGGGATCACAAACAGGGCACGCCGGGCCGACATTCATGCATACTGTAGTAACACATTTGATCCGTTTTTGCGCAAAGCAACACCAAGAATTTAAAGGGGTGAAAACACCGACGAATTGCACAAAAATTTAGTGTCAATTTATTTTGATTTGTTGTTGTGTTGGTGAGGATATGCGTAGGGGGCTCCTTTCAGATCCACCATTAAGCTTCTGATGAGGACGAGCTGTTTGATTCCGCGTGTTCATGAATATATATGGAGAATATGGATTAAAAAAATCAATGACAGCTATCAGTAGTTGATAACAAGAGACTTACATTGAACAACGGTATAAAGAGGAACAACATAAAAACATCAAGGCTCCACAAATATTCGAATTCATGTTGATTGTGACTTATCTTGTCTAACTGACCTCACACAACACAATCATTAGGTGTTGAATGGCACATATATATAGACAGACAAACACACATAGCGACATGATTATGGAAACTTATCGCGCCCTATATTGTATGTAATTTTTTCATAGTACCCTTTTATTTGTTAGCCCAAACATGAGTTAATATTAATTTTATTTATTACGCCCTATATTGACAACTAGATTTATTGCTCCTAGTGAAATGCTCACCCAGCTAGGTCTCCAAGTGGTTAAGAAAATCCCGGTTGTGCTGTGCCGAACTTATGAATACATGGAAATTGGAAAGAAAAAATTGATTAGTGCTAATTCAAATATAGTGCTCCAGTTAAAACGAGTAGTAACTATTGTATTCATTTTTTATTTTCTGACCATACTTTATTTCATTAGGACAAAATTAAGCCTATTAATATTCCATATGCATATATGTGATCTAAAAGTATATATAGTCATGTCCAAGCGTATTAATATGAAAGATCTTAATAACAAAAATACTTGCGACTATACTATTAGATCACATTTGTAAATGAAATATTATATAGACCAACCATCTATTTGTTCTAACTGAATAAGTACGGTCAGAAAAGAAAACCAAGCGTCGATAACAACCATTTGTTTCCAACAAGGTGGTTTAGCTGGACAGGTCAGAAAATAAACGAGGATAGAGCACAGCTACACGTTTTACTGAATTGAAGGCATCCGCATAAAACATATGCAAAGTTTGCATTCTGTACATGGGTTCAGCTTGGAGCTTATTTTCCTCTCTAGCTCTAATATTGTCAATTTAATTAAAGGAGATAAACATCTTTCGTGTTGCACATTTGTTGTTTTTCATCTTATTTCAATCAGATAAGTGGTTGCAAAATTAATCATTTTAGAGATACCGATAATAGTAAATATCTCAAACCATATGCACAGGGGGAGATAAAAAATGGTAACACCTTTTCTAAAAAAAATGGTAACATATTAAAGAAACCTTTATAAAAATATTATTGTGGGCGTTAGTTCATAAGGAATGATTTCTCTTATAGGTACCGGTAAACAGAACTCATTGTATAATGGCATACCTTAGTGGGGCCAATAATTCCACCCACAGCCATCAAGTCCTCGTACTTTCCAGCACTATATCCACACTTCAAGTGGCCACTGGCAGAACCTCCTGACTGCAAAGATATTTTTCAACTTATGTACAAGCTGCAAAGCCATCAACGAGAAGGCGGTCCGAACCTAACCAATGCCAAGCTGATAGCGCTGCCGTTAACGCAAGCATCTTATTTGAAATCAATTTAAGCAGATAGCTCAGAGCCTTACTTGAAATCTCAGTCCCAACCAACCTACACATGATAATATGATCTGTTAGCTGACCAACACACATTTAGAATATTACACTATTTGGCGACAGACAAACATAATTTTACAACTAAAAGATAAACATGATCTGGTAAAGCAATAGCTTTGATGAGTTTAGACATGATGCCTTCCTTCTACCTTCTGTTATCATTCTTAATGATGGAATCAACTTTTGATGCCAGCCTGAAAGGAGTAGAGCCATCATCAATATCAATCCTCTTCAACAGCAGCCTAATAAGAAAGCAAGTAGCAAATGAGCAACAGGAACTACTATATGCAAACAGTTGTTTAAATAGTTAATACATTGCTACAGCACATCAGGCCCCAGAAAACTGAAAAGCACAACAAGTGTGGTGGTTGAAGATGCATTATTTTGGCATCCAGAGTATCTTCTTCCATTTTCTGTCAGCTCAGTTAGTTTCCTTCCTTCTTTATAATCGATATTACAGAAAAGGACTGCCTGCATCACCAGAAATTCCTGAATATAACAGACAGTCCCCGCTCAGTACTGTTTTCTCATATTCCAGCTCAGCAGCATGAAGGGTAAGGTTAACATAAACTAGTAATCAAGACATTCTTATCTAGAGACAAACACAGCAAAGAGGCTAAAACTTTATTTTCAAATAAATGAACAAAAAGAACATGACAAAGAGAATCAGAAAATGAAATATATATAGACATTAAAGCAAGGGCAAACCAAAAGAATTGGATGACAGAACTCTGTCTGAACAATGCTAAAAAAGAAAGAATCGAGTAAGTTCGCATTATAGAACATATCAAACTGGAGCTATGGGAAACCACAACATGCAGGTCACGAGATAAATACCAAGCAACTCATGCATCAATTCATTTCCTGATCTTCCTCTAAAATAAAAAATTATTTTCCTGATCTGCATGGCCTTTTTTTATTCACTTCTTCATGTTTGCTACCATTTCCAGGAGTATTTGGGAAGGATAAGTCTTAATGAGTTGTTTTGTTCCTACACTTCATTCTTGAATTCTAGGCATAACCTGACTTCTGCTCTGATGGCAGTGGCTGTACAGGTGATGAGTTTAAAGGTTATAGGTGATTATCACCATTTCACTTTCTTCGCATTCTATATGAAATGAAAATCATACAGTTCCCATTCAGAGTAGGTATCATACTGTTGAGTTGTTGAAATCAGAAACCTTGTTATTGGCGTTGAAGTGATTACTACAGAAACATAGGCAAACGATAGGCATGCAGAAATCTCTTTAAGAGCAGAGCATATATTAATATATATATATATACAGAACATTTTTTTAGTTCATTCTTGAGCTTTCTCTGTTTTTCTATAACTATCTGCACCAGAATTGCCTAACAGCAAGTCAGCAACAACTAAACCACCTGGCAAAAGGATATGTTTTGTTTCTCTTTTATACCTATAGATGATACAAATAGTGTATTGTCCTTTACCTCAGAACCAATCATCTCATCCCAGCGAAATCACTGATCCAAGCAATTGCTTGCCTGTAGCTCCAATATCTTTGTACTTGATTCTCGAGCTTAACCCTACTGCAATGTGGAAATGTCGATTTTGGAACTTCTGACTTGGATCACAGTTAGCTGAAAGTTCTATGTTTCATCCTAAGTATAGAGGTTCAACTCAGTCACGCAACTCACGTTCAATTAGCACTTAGGCCCATCTCATCCATGCCTAAGTATCCCCTCACGTTCTCTCTACACACAACTCACAAGAGAGCCTTTTCTCCCTCTCTCTTTCTTCTTCTTCTTCTTCTTTCTTCTTTTCTTCTTTCTTCTTTCTTCTTCTTAGTAGAGATGTGGAGCTAGGCAAAGCTACCAAGGAGGTCTCAGGCTAAGCCTGGCTAAACTTTAGCTAGAGGACAAAATGTGCATAATCTCTTTAGTTAAACCTAGGTGAAACCAGCTAAAAAGTCTTCAGTGACCAAACTACGCTCAGCTAAGGTCTAGCTTAGAGTATCGAAAACACCTCAACTAAAGTTTAGTCAGCTAAACAATGGAATTAACGAGGGATAGCAACTGCGAGGCCTCACTGTGAACTTAAGTATTATATATAGCCATGCATATGCGTATAAACTAGTGGTCAAATCTTGAAGAAATATTGGAAAGCAAAACTAGACATCTCTCGTCATTAGATTCAAGCGTAAGAACACGTGTCGCGACTTATGAAATCAACGATGAACACGTTGTTACTCCATGGAGACTGACCTCACTCATATTTTTCGCAGGCTACACCACTGGTCCTTGTCAGCATGATATATGATGAATAGTTTATTTGTCTAGCTTGTCTGAAAACGTGGAAAGACTGATGAGAAGCAATGCACGTACGTACGGCTGGTGCTGGAGGAATAATAATTAACTCCACTAATAATGTTGAAAACGAAAGTAAGAGCGACGGTTTTGGATCAGCCTAACAAGCCAACTGTTGACTTCGTTCGTCCAACATGTCTCAGGCTACAGCCAAGAACTCTACTCCATCTCTATCTGCTAAAAATTTCTCAAAAACGTGCCAAACTGCATTTTCGAAACGTGCAACTCTGGTAAACTGGCATCCCGGAGGCCGGACCAGGGTGTTCGTTACATCTTTTTATAAGTAATAAGGTTATGTTTTGTTGTGAAAAACATTAGTATATATTTAAACACGTGCAACCATGCCCGGTAGCTACTAAATTGCTCCATGTATTTGTTGACATGGACACAAATGTTATTCAGATATATATATACATAATTCCACATGATATATGTACAATCCCTGTGTGTCTGAGAATAGAGGCCACTTGGGAATGCATGCAAGTTAAATTTTGCAACTATGATTATGTCAGTAGAAAACGGCGTTACAACATATATCTCAAAAGTTTATTATAAAAATCATATTCAATGACGATATTAATTATATGTAATATAAATTTTAATTATATATCTATAAAAGTGTTTGATTGCTTTTTTTTTTTTGAATCTAAAAGTGTTTGATTTCTTGAAAAGCATGAATGGACGGGAGTCAGCATAGCAGAGGTAAGACCGATGGTGCGAGAGAATAGGCCATCCACAGCACTTGGTGCAGCCGGCTGCTATGCGACGAATATGGCGATGAAGGTAATCATGTGTGAGCCGTCGACACAGACCATGTGGAGACGACCATTGTGGCCAGTCAAGGCACGTTTTGTGACCATGTGAAATGACCATTCGTTGGTTTCATGCATTGCACGTTTCAGAGTTGAGACTAGCTAGCGCACAGACATGTTGACTGTAGGTCTAGCTGCAGGCGATCGACAGCCGTAGCTCATCATGTTGACTGTTTTGACCTAATCGGCATCCGGTATTCGATGATCGGATGGAGTAATTTTTATTACTTAAAGTATCCAGGCCTGTAAGTGGTAAATTTGCCTCTATTAATTAATTTTTCTTTGTAACAGGTTATTTTTCTTACAAATGTGATGTCACTAGGTAATAAAATAATTACATCATATTCCCAGATGATGTGATTTTTTACTACTACTACTATATATAATAGTACTGAACATTTGGAGAATTGGAGATCCACTCTAAAAAACCAAAACACGTATAGTAGTAATTCAGTGATAAAAATCGCATACACGAACATGTTTGTATAGGCTGGACAAATAAATGAATATGAAAATCATTAAGAATCACATTTCTATTGAATAAATCAATATAATAATCATTAAGAAATATTAATCCATCGCATGGTGAAATATTAACAAAGACCACTATCAACATCTCCTGGGATGTCTCGTTGGAACTACTGGACAAGTTTGTATAGGCTCAGAGTGCACACGACACCCCTTCTTTTTCTGAAGCGAGTTTTTGATCGTGTCATGGAGCTGTGAGGATGCACAATGACAAGATTTTCAACCGATATGCATGCCGAGCCCCTCCACCTAGCTTGTTGGGTTTAAGAATCAGTGTTATCTTAAGTCAGTTAGGTTTAAAGATGACCTTCGGCCATCCCTTTTGTGTTTTGACTTGATGCTTTTCGGGTTTTATCCTACAATAGGTTCTACTCCCCTTGCATTAATTGTAAGATGCTCAACGAAATCACGAGCAAACTAACGAGAGTTACAAACTCTAGGAGGGATTAGGCCAAACACGGTACTGAGAGCAACTCCAACAGTTTGCCATTTGCGCTTGGTATTCTCCAATTTTGCCAAAAAGCTACAAAAACTCCCTCCAACAGCTTTCGACATTTGAGTTGGCAATTTAGTGAGTGTTGGCAAATCAGCCATTTATGCGGCCGCATTTATCGCGCCGCCACGACGCTTGGCATTCACGCTACTACATTCGCATACGCATTAGAAGAGGTGGAAGGGCATAAACATAATTTTGTTTTCTACTCAGTGGTTCCCCGAGGTAAGTTTTTCAAGAGGTGGAAGGACATAAACATAATTTTGTTTCTCTTCTAGGGTTCCCCGATGTAAATTAGATCCGAAGTTTGGCAAGTGAATTACGCCAAACTATCGAGATGAACCCTTTTTTGATTTTAACATTTGCATTTTACATTTGGCAAATAGGGAAATTGCCAAACTATTTTTGCCAAAGCTCTTGGAGATGCTCGATCTCGGGTCCCAACTCAACACGAGCTAAGAGTTAACATGAAAACAATAAAAATTTCGGGTCCGGATCTAAAATTCACTATGGGTCCGCTTAAACCCTACTACAGTATAAAAACTCATTGCTCTAGTATTTTTATATTAACCGACACAGCGATGTAGTCTTTCAACTGTTGGTTGTTGTGACTTCCCCGTTATTTTTGATTTTGACGCTGGGAATAGACAAAACATTGAGGTTCACTCCAAATCCGCATTAATGGGGCGGCAGTGATGTACTGAATGTAGTGTCGGCAGGTCCACAAAACTATGTGTGTTCAAACCGCAAAGTGTATTGCATTCTTCTTTGATGCTGAAAAATTATGGTCTTGGCCAAAAAGGTCACATTGCAATCGTGTTTGTATGATCCACTTAACGTGAAAACCCATGTTTTATGATAAGCATCATCGTCATAATATGAGCATTGCTATTCCACTGGGACGCCTGCTTTTGTAAAATAGTGCTCTTGAGCCAACAGGAGAGAAAGTCGTCATCTCAACAGGAGAGGAGAACCTAGGCTTGGAGCTCGTCGCCTGAGAGCTTGGCGACTGAAGCTTTAGGAGACGTGCATAATAAGTATATCAAATCACGTTTTTACCTTCCAATTGATAGAGACATTTTTGTCGCCTCTTGCCTCGCCCATTTCAA
The DNA here is from genome assembly GCA_015847255.1 of Hyparrhenia diplandra. Classification (NCBI taxonomy): domain Eukaryota; kingdom Viridiplantae; phylum Streptophyta; class Magnoliopsida; order Poales; family Poaceae; genus Hyparrhenia; species Hyparrhenia diplandra. The sequence goes on from JADLZK010002066.1 coordinate 78,919, forward strand.
TTTCAATATAAAAATCGACATTCCAAATCCAATCCAAAAAGTAAGACAATACACGTATAGTCTAGCAGCCATTGTCTCTTGGTCTCTGAACTTCCTCACGTGGTCAGAAGATCCGACCATGTGACGTTGAAAAATAAGACGGAAAACCTTATCCTATATATATCCTAGAGCCGCCTTGTGCAGCCGTGGCGCCTCGGCTACTGAATTTTTGTTGCTGCTATATATAAGTTGGTGTGTCTTTTGTACATTCAAGCACGACTCGACCACTTGGCTTTGTGAAACAATAAAGTTCATCTATCACCAATGGAACTACCACCTTTGGCCTCCTTCCTCGGCGTGGTGCTGGCCACCCTGCTCTTGCTTGTATCCACTCTACACCGCCTCCGTAAGCCCCTCTCGCAAGTACAACCTCCCACCGGGGCCTCAACCGTTGCCAGTTCCTCGGCAACCTGAACCTGATCGGCCCTCTCCCGCACCTGTCTCTCTCCACGAGCTCTCCAAGAGCTATGGCCCCTCTCATGTCCCTGCGCTGGCTCCCGCCCGTCGTCGTCGGCTCGTCCGTCGACATGGCCAGGTTCTTCCTCAAGACGCACGACCTGCTGTTCGTCGACCGCCCCCAGGACCACCGCCGGCAAGTACACCGGCTTCAACTACCTGACGATGATATGGTCGCCACACGGCGCCTACTTTCGGCAGGTGCGCAAGTTCTGCAAGGCCGAACTTTTCAGCACCACGCGGCTGAGGGCACAGGAGCACATCCGGGAGAGACCGAGTTGCGTGCCATGATGCTCGACCTGTATGACACCACTGGAAATTAGGGGCGCCGGTGCGGCTCATGGACCACCTTGTTCCAGATGAACATCAACGTGAGCTCGCTCATGGTGCTGGGCAAGAAGCACGACGACGACGACCTAGACTCGGCGGCAGCCAGCTTGCCAGGGACGCCCGAGGGGTTCAAGCGGATGATCGAAGAGTTCTTCAGCCTCAGCCGCAGGCTCGACGTCGGGGACATGATTCCGTGGCTCAGCTGGATGGACCTCCACTGGACACGTCAGAGGATGAAGAGGCTTATGAAGATGTTGGACCCTTTCCTGGACAATGTTGTCGACGAGCACAGTGAGCGGCGGCGTGAAAGAGGGCAAGGACTTCGTCGCCAAGGACGCGGTGGACATGCTGCTGAGCTCGCCGATGATCCAAACCTCGAGACCCCCAATCCACCGAGATGGCATCAAGGCATTCACGCTGGTACGTATGTGACCAAAACACCATTGTTAGTTGGATGCTTGGCGACGACATGTGCAGCATGCTTAATTTAGCTTGCACTTGATTGCAGAATCTCCTCGCTGGATTGCCGGACACCACATCGGTGACCGTGGAGTGCGCCATGTCGGAGTTTCTGAGGCACCCCGACGCGCTCGCCATGGTCACCGAGGAGCTGGACCGCGTCGTCGGCCGCGACCGCCTGCTCGTCACCGAGGCGGATATCCCGAGCCTCCCGTACCTGGAGGCCGTCATCAAGGAGACGATGCGGCTGCATCCCGTGACGCTATTGCTAACACCTCGGCTGTCGCGCGAGGACGTGTCCGTGGTGGGCACGACATCCCGGCGGGCACCTGGTGCTCGGGTCAACGTCTGGGCCATCGCCCGCGACCCCGCAGTCTGGGGGCACGACGCCGGCGAGTTCCGGCCGGAGCGGTTCGTCGGGAGCAGCGTGACGAAGGCAGCACCTCGAGCTGCTTCCTTCGGGTCCGGCCACCGGATGTGCCCCCGGCATCTCGCTCGGCCTCAGGATGGTCCACGTGCTCCTGGCTAACCTCGTCCACGGCTACCATGGAAGCTCCCAGATGGTGTCTCCCGCAGGGAGACGGAGAGCATGGATGAAACGTTCCGCGCACCGTGCCGCGCCAGGTTCCGCCTCGAGGCTGCCGCCGAGCGCAGGCCCCGGCGCACCTGTACGCCGGAGGGCCATGACGCATGCCCGCATCCAATCCAATGCACGTGTATTACTAATCGAGGCTCCACATTTATTAATTCTCATCAGATGCTAGGGGAAAAACATAAAATGCTAGAAATTAGCTTAGGTATCGCGGTAAAAATTCATGAAAGAAGTGGTCATGCGTATGCCGCAAAGTATCGCCAAGCCAAACAGCATCACTGCGCCGAAGTTTCCATTTCCGTGGGCCACGAGGGTCGTGCAGAGGAAATCCACACGTGCCCACCCACCCTAGCACGTGGAATGAGATGGCCAACGGGTGACGGAAAAGTGGCAAGCGCTGACGACCCAGCCAACGAAGTCACTGGCATCGTGGACTACCATAAATGTCAGAGTACTTCTACATTTCTTGCACCAACAACATCATCATTTTAGATAAATTATGGTATTATCTGCATGGCTGCAGCACACTAGTACACACAACATTTGTACCGGAGGTCTCTAAAACCTATTTTTATTGGAGTCTTTATGGTACCATACATGAAGCCTTGGAGATTTGGGGAGGTGATTGATCGGCAGTGATCCCAAGCGCCTCACAGGACCAAACAGGCCATGGGTGCGTGCCTATGAGGTCCGTTCTCAAGGAGAAGTGGGGAAACACTTGGCACAAAAGATGATGCCAAGGCTGAAGGAGGTGTGGAAACGTGTGAAGACGATGACGGTTGGATCATATTAGTGAAGGAGATCTCTTCCAGTAAGCTCATCAAGGAATTCGAGAACATTGGATTCAAAGATGGGAGAAAGCGTGGAAGACTTCGCATGTGGATCGCCAGCCCTCCCTCGATCACTCCTAAAACCACTGTGAGGACCACATCGATGATCCTCGTGTTGTCAAGAAGTTCTTTAGCGCGTGTTGCCACCCAGATTGAATCAAGTTGTTGTGTCCATTGAGATGGTGTAGATCTGAAACACTCTCAGTGAAGGATCGTTGGGCAATCGTGCATGTCTGCTGAAGATCATTTTGAGGAAAAGATCGATCAAATCACCCGACACGACCGGTACGTTTGTTGCTTGCAGTCTGATGAGTGGCTTTGAGAAAAACATAAGCACCATTTCCGACCCACTCAAGGCCAAGAAGGAGGGAGTAGTCAAGCGTCAGGGCAAAGGTAGCATCACATTGCCACTAGCTCATTTCTCTCAAGAAAATAAAGGCGAGGGCAGAAACTGGTCTTGATCAAAAATTGAAAGGCATTAGGGACTGACAGAGGCGGTGAGTTTGACTCAACGCCAAGATCTTGCAACTGACATGGAACCAGCATTACACCACTACATTGTATACCCTCTTTAGCGCAGAATGGTGTAGTGTCTGAAAACCAAACCATGGTGGAGATGGCGCAGGGTGCATG